>CAHIKZ030000296.1:0-97500 GCA_903632075.3 Acanthosepion pharaonis
AAAATATGCCCTTCGGCAGGATTTGAACCTGTATCCCACTTTGTATGAGAGACCACCGGTTGATCCGGTATGCTTCAGATTTTCTTTAAAAGCGCCCTTACTTGTTCACATTTATTCGAAATGTCTTATCTGCACAGTTTTTGATTCGTCTACTCAAATACAAGTATTCACTAATAACGTCTGAAGTGATTTACAGGGGGTTCTCGACCTACGTCGGAGAACCTTTCTTGCGGCGCGATGTAACCTGATTTTCAACGTAGGTCGGAACTCATCTACATAAGCGCCCACGAGTCTGGCTTCCGCCTGGGAACCATAATGAAAGGCAAAAAGTTCCCCCAAAATAACGACACAAACGAGTGATAGCGAATGTAGCACAGTCTAATATGGCGATGAAACAAAACCGTATTCCTCGAATAGCGCCGTGTGACGACGAATTATATCATTGGATATGGCGCCGTAACCACGTAACGCCGTTCGTCGGGTCCGACGTAACCCGAGGACCTTCTGTATATATATATATATATATATATATATATATATATATATATATAAGGCAGGTGTGTGTGTGTGTAATGAATACACGGTCGCAATTTTCGACGGATTTGCACCAAAATTTACATGCACATGCGCCAAGTTAGCGAGAAGGCCAAGACTGACTTTGCATTTTCCCAAATCGATTTTTTCATGCTTCTACGGCAGTTTTCATGTAGTTTGCGGCCATTTTGTACTGGCCAGAGTGAGAGGCAATAGCTGGCTGCCACGAATAGGCAGGAAGATTCTATTAGCCAGCGTGAGATCCAACAGCTGACTGACACGAATGTTAACTAGCATGCTAGCATGTAAAAAAAAACCCAAAACACCGATAGCTGCATTCGTCACAAGTGGGAAAAATTTAAATCTGCACGGCACTTTACTCCAATTGGCTCATTCGCTTGCTTAAATTCAACGTTGATTCTGATTCCGCAGAACTGGGTTGGGCGTGAAAAAGTATTTGTTGTTAACATTCTTTTTTCATTCGGTTTTTCCAGTTACGAGTCCTTTTTAAAGCTGATCGTTTGTGTTCATTTTGTTTAGTTTTTTTTCGTAACAGATTTAATTTAATTTAATTTAGTAGAGAGCTTCGAAAAAATTCGCAGTGTGAGAGAGGCAAGAAGTAAGGCATGTGGCAACATTAGCACGGCAAAGGGCACTCCTTTAAAGGCAAGGAAGGGCAAAAATATTTTAAGTCAAGTGATAGCGATTGCTGTACGAGTCGTACGATTTTTGAATCAAGCACGGGCAACGCCGGGCCATGCTGCTAGTATATATATATATATATATATATGTGTGTGTGTGTGTGTGTGTGTGTGTGTGTGTGTTTATGCTGTTATTTACCCGGATTAACAGACAACTGTTCATTTGTCTGAGGAAATATTTTCTAACCGTTTGGCTACAGAATTGTCTCATTTTGAATTCCTTCTGCGCCCAAATCTCAAGTGAAATTTCTACAAAATGATTGCTTAAACAAATCCACGGATATAGCATCGACAGCATTTAGTCCAACCCGAAAGAAATGAAACGTTTTCTGGTTTAATTTTCTAAATTTTTAAAAAGAAAATATTTCAAATGTACCTAAAGAATCTATATTAGCAACTAAATATTCTGTTTGTTTTTTTTTTTCTTTTAAGATGATACTTTGAGTAGAAGGTCGTTTTAGTGTGAGGTCACTTTCAGAAAGGATTCTTAGACAATTGAACTCGTAGTACATTTCAACATACCAAATCCCTCACTTCAGCTAATGATTTCTTGTAAAATTAAAAGAAAGTTTAAAATAGCGCAGTTATGCTTACCCGTATTTGCTTCGTTTCCGTTGGTAACAGAAGTAGCCAATCATAGCTAGGAAAAGAATGAATACAGCCAATCCAATACCACCTGCAATGGCAGCCACTAGCTGCCAAGAGACCTTCTTCTCTTGGCAAAAATCGCCTGAATAAATGTATGCCCATTCATCAACACACCTGAAATGTTTAAAAACTTCATGAAAAATCTATTCGTTGCTTGTAATTATTAAACTGTTCAAAATAAGAAGAAAAGCTAATATTAAATTATGAACAATACGTCCACTTCAACACTGAAGTGTTCGAAAATTTACACTGAATACTTTACTTTTTAAAATTTAAATCCTTTTTGTCCTAAAGTACAATTCAGGTGAAACGACCGACCTTTCTAAATATCGGCCTATTAGCCTTCTACCCCTTTTTTAGAAAATCAATATAGGACTTAATCAATGCAGAATTGGTTAAGCATCTCACATCACAGGGCTTTCTTTTAGACAAGCAATATGGATTTCATTTCTCTAGGTCAGTTGCTGATGTACTGACGATAGTTGTGGAAAGAGTCTATCTAGCTCGAGATAAGAATGGTGAAGCTTTGCACATCTCGAAAACTTCCAACAGGATTTGAAGTACAGGTCTTCTTCAAAATCTTACGGCGTCTTCGGACAAATTTTTGAATTGATCCAGTCTTTCTTATCAAATCGTGAAATGAAAGTTGTCCTGAACGGCCACTCTTCTAGATTTTGCACTAATTCAGGTGTCCCCCAGGTAACTATTCTTGGGGCCTACTTTGTTTTTAATTTTCATTAATGAGTTTCTCAATGGCATCAGCTCTCAGCTTGGTATCTACGCTGATGACACAACCATTTACTCTTGCCTCGATAGTAAAGCTTATCAGTCAGATAAGAATAAAACAGCCGATGTCCAAAACGACCTTCAGTCTGTTGTTAACTGGGACAAAGAATGACTTGTTAATTTTAATGTTTCCCAAATTAAACTGATTTCTGTTAATCATCTGTGAGATTCATTTTTGCCTTCCATCAGCATCGCTGATGATAATCTGCAGGAGAATGACCCGTTACGCCTTCTTGAGCTGACGTTCTCGGAAGACATGAAGTGGAAAGACTATATTGAATCCATTGCTAGGTCGGCTGGGAAAAGGTTGGTGCACTCTGTCGTGCTAGAGAATTTTTCTCTCCAGAATATACCTTACATATCTATAAGTCTACCATTCGTCCATGCTTAAAATATTGCTCTTCGCTATGATACGTAGACTTTATAAATTTAAGCGCAGTACTAGATTGGCGGTATGGTCTCATCATTTTATAATTGAGTCAGCGAGATGTAACCGTAAGATCTGTGTTAACAGTTACGTTTCTCGCACTGCGCGCTTGTGAAACTCCATTCTGGTTCCATGCTTCCGATCAACTTTAATATGCTAAAAATTGAAATGGAATGTCAATCGCTATCTGATTACTTTTCTTTTGATTTCGCTCCTTTGTAATGTTTCTGTTTTCTATTATTTCCACATCCAGTAATCCCTTGTGTCTTAGTGGCTTTATTGCCTTGCTTAGGGTGAACACAGTGAGGCCCGTGGAGTGGTTTTCAAAATAGTCCACATTTTCTGTTCATCAGAATAAATTCGGCAACTGATTGCGTACGAAAAAGTTAGTTTTTGTGGAAGCATGTCTTCATTCAACCAATATTTCTCCACCTTTTTATCTCATTAATCCTTTTAAATCTCCAAGGGTGAACATTCACTCCATCCACCCCCGTCCTCCCTCCTTTCCATGTATCTGTTTCTCTCTTTTACTTTTGTAGTTATTACCTTACTCTAAAACTTTGCTCTTACGCCGCACAGTTAATTTTTTTGCCATCCATGTAGCCCATGGGATTTTAAAATTGTGCACCCCTCTCCTAATGTCTTAACATTGGCAGCTTAACACATTCATTTTCTGCAGCTGGAAATATTTTAAACGTTACGCCAAAATTTCATTCAAGACACATTTGTAGCTTCTTCGTCAATATTCAGATATAGTTTTATTTTTCTTAACAATTTTCATTTTCTGTTGAACTACTGGGATGAGGCGATATAATTATTAATTGTGCTTGTCGCTGCCTTCATTAGTTCACACTACCGTTACACATTGCCAATACATCATAAATAATGGAAGAAGACAAAGACGCTACTTGGTTTCAGTAAGAAATAAATAAATAAAGAAAGAAAGGAAAATAAAAGTGTTTAAATCTGTGTAAGTGAAATTGAAAGATTTGTAACTTTCATTTGTACCCCCTTACTTCTTAAAATAACAACCAGAATTCATATTTATGACTGTTATTGTAATATTTTGTTAAGGTTCGTAAGTCGGGGAAGAGTTGATCTATGAAACCAATATAGCAGAAGTTGTATCAAGTGTTACCTACTTACCTATCCACCCAGACTGAGCAAGCGAATCCCTGGATGAAAAAAAAGAAAAAAAAAAAAGAAAACCCACCTATTTTATAATATTGGAAAAAGGGTTCGTGTTTTCATTTCTCGACGTGGCCCGTTTATCTTTCATGCAACGGGCTCTTTCCCTGATTTGGGTGCATATCAATGTGGCCGAGAATCGAAATGCAACTTGCCGGATTTACTATCCGGTCAGTGGAAATTTGGACGTGGGTCGCGTTGCTTGTTTACACAAGAACGACTAAACAGACCTGCTCTCATGGCAAATGGAAACGATGTTCCCAATAACTTAAAATTTACTGATACTTTTGCGAAATTACACAAATATTTCAATTGTAATTATTGATAGATTTTTAAAAAATAAATGAGATTTTTTAAAACTTTTTTTCTTTTAAAAAATCATGTACCTGTAGCCCGGAGACCTCCCAATGCATGTAAACTTACAAAATCTGAATCTGCTATTGATTCAAATCATAATTCCAACCTACCTGTAGATTTTGTTTGCATTTTAACCGAAATAGTCTTCCAAAGACAAATTCTACTCACTCGCAAAAAGGTTTCTTTTGCGTAAGGATAAGACAGGATCCTCCATTTTGACAAATTCCTGGTTGACATAAACTATAGCATTTTTCATCTCGACAGATGTAATTCTCATGGCATTGGTTGCTATATGTTGGATTACAGGGATCATTGTAATTCTGATTAGCTGAAACGAAAAGAATACAAATTGTTTTTCTTAGGCAAAAACAAATCCTTTTTCATTGGTCCACGTTTTCCAAAGAGGCAAACGAGATTATTGCACAAAGTGAAAATAAATCCACACAGTAATTAGGGCAAAAATAATTAGAAATTTATATATCTTAATTGATAATCATTTTTTAAATCATTTTATGCAATGAAACAGAAGTTACGATAAATAGGAAGTCATAGTGTTATGCTTACCGACTGGCATATTCAGTTATGGAATGATAGGTAATTTGATCAAAACTGAAATCTACTTAGAACTTGAATTAATTCATATGTAAGTTTCTCGCTGACAGAATTGATTTAAATGCTTTGAGATAATTTATAATGTTTGCTTGAACAAGTTTCTGTTTGGAAATACTTTCGAATTTTATCGACACCAGTAAAAATGATTACCTGTAGAATTTCTGAAGGCATTGACGTATTGCGTAATATCTTTCACGCTCCCCAAATCCGTTGGGGTATTGTTTAGGTTTCCCGTCGCTTTCGCGATACCATTTATGATATTATTGGCATCATTCTTCATGTCTATTCCGTTTATTTTCACCGTGTAATCTACAACTGTTGAACCATTTCTAAAAAGTAGAAAAATCAAAAATTCAAAAACTGGTTTTCATTTTGCCAACTCTTAGATTCATAAATTAAATCTAAAATTTTCATTAGCCTGTCGATTGGTTGTATGACATTAAGATTCTATTTTGGGATCTTCATGGCAAAAGAAATTATTTGGAAAAAACAAAAAACTATTAACCAGATTTTTGCATCTTTTTGTCTTTTGATAAACGCAGAAAGTGTTAAGTCACACATCAAAAGTTACCGGGGATCATTCTCTGGATCGATAAGCATTCGATCAGCTAGAAATTCATTTTATCAGACGAAAATTCATTTTATCAGACGAAAATTCATTTTATTAGCCTAAAATTTATTTCATCAGCCGAAAATTCATTCTATCAGTCGAAAATTCATTTCATAAGCCTAAAATTCATTTCAATAGCCGAAAAATCATTTCAATAGCTGAAAATTCATTCTATCTGCCGTAAATTCATTCTATCAACCGAAAATTCATTTCATCAGCCCAAAATTCATACCCTCAGCCGAAAATTCATTAAATCAGCCGAAAATTTATTCTATCTGCCGTAAATTCATTCTATCTGCCGTAAATTCATTCTATCAACCGAAAATTCATTCTATCAACCGAAAATTCATTTAATCAGCCGAAAATTAATTCTATCAGCCGAAAATTCATTTCATCATCCGAAAATTCATTCTATCAGAAAATTCATTTTAAATAAATAATGAATGTGTTTTACTTTTTAAAGCTGATTTTTTTTTCCCAAATTTAACTGAGATAAAAATCTTATCGCGGATGGGCAGGAGTTAGAAAGTTGTTCCTATTCCTTGTCTTGGGTGTTCACACTTCATCTTTTAATTGAACAGCAAATTTGTAATGTTTGAATATTGACAATATTCTGTAAATTACAAGTTGGTCGCCGTTATCTGCAATTTCACTTTCCATTATTCGCAGTTAATCCCAGAAAATCGTAAGTTTTTCTTTAATAGCGGGCCCCAAAGTACATGATTAGTGGATGCTGGCATTTCGGATTTGCCAAGAAGAAGATGCAAAGGGATTCTTCTAAGTGGAAAAAAAAAAAATGAAAATTCTCGATTTAATAATGAGCGAAAGAATCTTACACTCAGGTTGTTTTAAGCATTACTGCAAAAAAGGAACTTACCAACCCTATAACTTTTATTACAATCATCATCATCATCATTAGTCCCATGAATGGTTTTAGTCGTAGGGTTGTTGCGCAGCTGAGAACCTGACCAGCTCCTTTTACATGCTTCGAGGAGTATGCATTCATATATAATGTCTTCAGCAAAGTAGACCTGACGAAGCCCATCCCTCTCCAGGTCAAACCACACCCGATGTCTTCCGACTTGAAGTCTCACCGGTTACATGGCCGTTTCTCACATCGACGAGACCCCTCGCCTCCTGCCGTTGGCATCAGTCTAGGTACTCCCCTGTCTAGCCCTGGATATATGACCTGTAGTTCAGTCTGATGTGAATATTGATCCTGCAACTGGTCGAAACTCGCTGTCGTCACTGTCTCTCGGCTAAACTCTTCACTGGAGTGAACCGCGGTACCACTACACATGGAATTGCCCACATATTTCGATGCCAGAGGCGGTGAACTAAATGGCATTTGGTCACTTTTATTACATTATTTTGTTATAATTGTAACATTTTTATTTGCTATTATTGTTGATTTATAAAAAAAATGAAAAGCTAAAGTACCATACGTGATACACGCGTGGGTGAGACCATTTCGATTCATGACTGACTAGGCAGAAGACATTCCCTCAGTAAGCTGCTGTTTCTTTCTTCGTCAGACTGGTTGCCAACCAAGTGTCAAGTCTATGGTGGGATTGAGAAAAGATAAATTCATACTTTCCCTAAGGGTATTTTAAATAAATATAAGGAACCTCACTAATATTCGGACACACGATTCTACAATATCTTATTTTAAACCGTTATCTATTATTCCACATTACACCATTAATCTTTTATTTACATTGTTCGGACTATCATCCTCATCTTTGTTGCCATATTTATCACAACGTTTGTACGACCCGGCCTTCTTCAGGTGGCTGGAATGTCGAATTGAATGCTTTATTTCGCTCGCTGGGGTAGACTGTTCTAGTTCCACGTGCCATGTCTAATGGATGTCAGTTATTAGTTATCCCCTGTTAATTCCATTCTGAAAGTTCTTCACTGCCTTAACCAGGTATTGAACTCACAATCTTTTTGTCCTGTCACTGGATCTAACTAACGCCTTTATCCACTGTGTTAGTAAGAGCCAGTAACTGGACCCAAACATTGTGAGTTCAGTACCTGGTTAAGGCGGTGGAGAACTTGAAAAGGGGAATTAACAGAAGATAACTAATAACTGCCATCCATTAGACATGACACGTGGAACTAGAACAGTCTACGTCAGCGAGCGAAATAAAGGGTTCAGTTCGACATTCCAACCACCTGAAGAAGGTTGGAGCGTACAACGGCGGAAACGTTGTGATAAATATGGCGACAAAGATGAAGAAAATAGTCCGAATAATGTAAATAGTGTACATAATACCTCATCTCAGTAATATAGACAGATATTAATCTCTTACTCTTCCTAATAAAATCTAAGGTAAGAACGAATCTTTTATTGGCCACAAATTCTTTATTACAGTTCATTGTTACACTTGTTCTATTATATTTATTAGTTATTGATGTTAATCTCTTATTATGACGAATTTATAAATTAAACATTCAACACTTACTGAAATCCAGTGATATTGACGCCTCTAAAACCGGTGACATTCAGATATTGTTGTGTTAACTAAAAGAGATGATAAAAAGAAAATCAATGATAAAAGGTAAAGACGTGTTGTCATTTATTTTGGACATAGTATGGCGAAAAAGTAACATAAAATTGTTGGAGAATTTAGACTAAAAATGTCGAAGACGAGACGGAAAATGTAGAAGGCTTCACATTGAAAATGTCGATTTTTGACTGAAAATATCGAAGGCTTTACATTGAGAATGTTGAAGACTTTACACTGAAACTATCGAAGATTGTTGACTGAAAACGTCGAATACTTTACACTGTAAATGTTGAAGCCTTTCGATTGAAAATGTAGAAGGCTTTAGATTGAAAAGTTTTATATGAAAAATTTAGAAGTTGAAAAATTTACATAGAAATTGTCGAAAACTTTACATGGATAATGTGGAATGTTTTAACTTGAAAATGTTGATAAATTCAGGTAGAAGATGTTAATGGTTTTACATTGAAAATGTTGAAAACTTTCCAAGTACAATGTGGATGAGAAAGCCAATCCTCTTGATACTTGGAAGCTTCCTAAATAGGAAAAAAACCAGTGCAAATTCCCAAATTTAATTCTCTGGATTTGCATCAGTTACTATTTTCATACTACAAAATATTTTCTTTATTTTATTTGCGAACTTGGAGACCGAAATAGTTTTCTAACTAGCGCCATTGATAAAACGGCAGACTGCCAATTTCCGAAGCAAACAAAACGTTTTTCTTCTCCATATTTCACATGACCTTATGTCATACGAAGTCAATATTTTTAACTGAGAAAATTCAATAAAAAAAATTATTCAGAGAAAACAGCCAAAGTTACAATTATGTGTTTTCTGTTACTAAAAGGATAAAACTTTTTTTAAAATACTGATGATGTTAACCAAACCTTCATGTGACGGGGTATTTGTTCGAAATAAAAATTTGTTTTTATCGTTGACTACAAACAAAAAACAAAACAAAAACATGCTAACATTCCAAGGATGGCAACAAAATACAAAAGGCACATTACAGTCTGCTCAGGATAAAGGCAAACGGTAATAATGCGGAGAGTTAATATGCGCCTGCGCGTTATATTTGTTGGTATAATTGATGAAACTTTACTTACTACTTGTGTCATAGAATTTCGAGTTGCGATATAGAGTCGGCTGTTTGGGTTTTGAAGCTGAGAGTCGAAAGGTTTTTCAAATGATAAAAGCATTCTTAAACTGGCCACAGCGACATCTACAAAAATCCAGAATATTATTGAGGAGGACAAGAAAAAAAATGCCGACATTAAACGCAAACCAATACTTGTTCCATTGATAGAGAATCAAAACGTTGATATTTCAAAAATAAAAAAGACGCGGCATTATGGATCAGCTTAAAGGACGTTTCCAAAGTGAATTTGTGATAAACAAATCTCAAAATGGCTTCAATGATGGGTTTTATCAAAATACTAAATGAAATTTTAAAAAATGAGTTAAAATTTACAATTCTTCTCTATAATATTTTCCTCTAAAAGGAATCAGAAAATTGACAGCAAGGATCAGAGTTAAGTATCTGCTTAATGCCTAGTCTCACTTAGCTAGAATCAGTTACGTTTTCTGGCTGAGAACTCTATATAAGCGAGAAAGAATCGGGTAAAATGATGGGGAAGTCGAGGGGAGAAAACCACAGAGGTAAGAAAACTAGAGAAAAAAGCTAATGGGAAAGGAAAAAGTAAATGTACATATATAAGATATCGCACATTGCGTGCTGGTATAAATGGAATAGTGCTCAATGCAATATAGCAGAGATATTAAGCATATATTAATAAATATACATATTCCTAACTAGTAGCATGATTCGGAGTTCCATGTACAATGCATATAATGTAATAGCACCTGTGCATGTAATTCCTAGTCATGCTACCGGCCAGGAATATTATGTATATTTATTAATTAATTATATATATATATATATATATATATATATATATATATATATATATATATATTATTATTAATTAATGCATGTTTCATTAAATAATATAGGCAAGTTTTTGTCTATTTATTTTCAGTAAGTTCCTTTCATATTGTCTGATAAGCTTAATCACATTATCGTTGAAAGGCGAAAGGAAAACACTATATTGATACATGCTTAAATCCAATCTAAGCTTTCGGCTTATATAAGCCATTATCAAAGATGACAATTTCAATATATCAAACAACACACGGACGAAACAACAATGATAGTCCGTCCTTGCTGCATGAAAAATTTCAAGACAACGACAAATTCGTATATACGAGATGCGGAAGCGAAAATCGCGTCGCAGCTCGTGACGTCACACATGACGTGGTTTTCGCTTCCGCGTCTCGTATAAACGAGTTTGTCGTTGCTTTGAAAGTTTTCATGCAGCAAGTAGACTATCATTGTAAAAAAAAATCCTTGATAGAATAGCCGAATACATTCGGATATATCGAACATTTCAACAGTTTTTACACGCTTTATGTCCAAAAAAAAAAATACGTTTACGAATGCAAGAAAAATGGAATAAAAAGCTTAATCGGACTGCCTTATCAGTCGCTTTTAATAAAACTTGGATAAAAGAGGGATTGCTGCCCAAATACACAATTATATTTCACAATTTTCCTATTTTAAATTTCTGATGAATCTTAATTCTTACATTAATGACTGAATATGCTGATGGCGAGTTCTACGACAATAAATTATTCGTAAAAATTTCCCTATCATATCGTTAACAAATATAACGCAATAATAATGGTAAATATATCGTTATTTTCAGAAGTAAGGGGGTACAACTGAAAAGATTTGAAATTGACAACTTTTTCCATTTCACTGAAACAGACGTTAAATACTTTCATTTTTTCTTTTATTTTCTCGCTGAAGCCAAGTAGTGTCTCTGATATGTCTTTTGTCTTTACACGCGATCAAAACCGGAATAGTTCATTATTCACGAGGTATTGGCAGAGCGTACTGACCGTGCAAACTAATGAAAGGAGGGACCAGAACAATTATTATATGATATATATATATATATATATATATATATATATATATATATATGTGTGTGTGTGTGTGTGTGTGTGTGTGTATGTGTGTGTGTATGCTTTGTGTATCTGCATTTCCTATTCTTCTTTTACACATGATGTCAGTGCCCATTACTGTTAAATTTCGATAAAATTATGGTCGAGTAACGATGATTGGAAGGGATAAGGGTGCGAATAAGAAGATACATGTAAAGATTCTGAGAAGAGAACATCCATGAAAAAATGATTAATTTTGGCTGCCAGTATCTGTAGAATTTCGAAATTAATATTAATAACAACAATCATTGATTGTCCAATGGAATTCTTACAGAAAGAAAGACTATTAGGATAATGCCAAGAATTATATACTGAAGTGATGAACCCTTAGAGTCACAGATGAAACTGCATAATACCCGAGGCTGCTGAGTGTGGCCTTCTGTTCATGAATTAATTACAAGATATTAACATCTTATCTGAGAAAATACTGAAATAATAATATGAATAAAACAATATCTGATGAGATTTGTATCTCATTATGAAATCATTGCCACGACAGGAAAGTCTTATCCGCGACCCTTTTATCAAATTTGATTTCTAAGCACGACATAGATTCGTTAAATTCAGAAAACAAATGTATTTACCTAAATTTGGATCAACTACAGCTGCGATTGTGGTAGAGGAATCTGAAGTAATAACAGTTGAAATAGAATTTGTTGATGTCGATATTTGAAAAGTTGTATTCGTATTTACATCAGATGTTAAAGAGACCGTAGAGTTGCTTGTTTGCGATGTCAAACTGGGCGCAGATGAAGTAGTAAAAGAAGGTGCCATAGTTGGTGGCCCAGCTGACGCAGACGCCGCGTTGGTGCTCGATGACGTCGTGGCCGATGTTGACCGAGACGCTGTGGACGGCGTTGTCCCTGATGAGATGGTCGTCGTGCCTGCTGACGCAGACGCCGCGTTGGTGCTCGATGACGTCGTGGCCGATGTCGACCGAGACGCTGTGGACGGCGTTGTCCCTGATGAGATGGTCGTCGTACCTGCTGACGCAGACGCCGCGTTGGTGCTCGATGACGTCGTGGCCGATGCCGACCGAGACGCTGTGGACGGCATTGTCCCTGATGAGATGGTCGTCGTTCCTGCTGACGCAGACGCAGCGTTGGTGCTCGATGACGTCGTGGCCGATGCCGACCGAGACGCTGTGGACGGCGTTGTCCCTGATGAGATGGTCGTCGTGCCTGCTGACGCAGACGCCGCGTTGGTGCTCGATGACGTCGTGGCCGATGTCGACCGAGACGCTGTGGACGGCGTTGTCCCTGATGAGATGGTCGTCGTGCCTGCTGACGCAGACGCCGCGTTGGTGCTCAATGACGTCGTGGCCGATGTCGACCGAGACGCTGTGGACGGCGTTGTCCCTGATGAGATGGTCGTCGTGCCTGCTGACGCAGACGCCGCGTTGGTGCTCGATGACGTCGTGGCCGATGTCGACCGAGACGCTGTGGACGGCGTTGTCCCTGATGAGATGGTCGTCGTGCCTGCTGATGCAGACGCCGCGTTGGTGCCCGATGACGTCGTGGCCGATGTTGACCGAGACGCTGTGGACGGCGTTGTCCCTGATGAGATGGTCGTCGTGCCTGCTGACGCAGACGCCGCGTTGGTGCTCGATGACGTCGTGGCCGATGTTGACCGAGACGCTGTGGACGGCGTTGTCCCTGATGAGATGGTCGTCGTGCCTGCTGACGCAGACGCCGCGTTGGTGCTTGATGACGTCGTGGCCGATGTTGACTGAGACGTTGTAGACGGCGATGTGGATATTGTCCCTGTTGCAATAATCGCCGCGCCTGCAGACGTAGACGCTGTGTTGGCTCTTGACGTCGTGGCCGATGTTGACTGAGACGCTGTGGAAAGCGATGTCCCCGTTGAGATGGTCATCGTGCCTGTCGTCGCAGAGCCTTGAGACGCTGTGGACATTGTTCCTGCTGAGGTGGTCGTCGCGCCTGCCGACGTAGACGCTGTGTTGGTGCTCGATGGGGTTGTGGCTGATGTTGACCGAGACGCTGCGGACGGCGATGTGGACATTGTCCCTGTAGAGGTGATCGACGTACCTGCAGACGTAGACGCTGTGTTGGTGCTCGATAACGTTGTGGTCGATGGTGACTGAGACGCTGTAGATGACGATGACCCAGTTGATATGGTCGTCATGCTTGCTGACGCAGACGTTGGGTTAGAGCTCGATAACGTCGTGACCGATGTTGACTGAGACGCTGTGGACGGCGATGTGGACATTGTCCCTGTTGGGGTGATCGCTGCGCCTGCAGACGTAGACGCTGCGTTGGTGCTCGATGACGTGGTGGCTGATGTTGATGGAGCTGTAGACGCTGTCATTGTTGAGATGGTAGTAGTGCCTATTGACGCAGATGCTGTGTTAGTGCTCGATGACGTCGGGGCCGATGTTGACGGAGATGCTGTTATTGTTGAAGCTCTCACTGTGGTGCTCGTTGTCCCTGTGGAAGATGAGGCTGCGTTCGTGCTCGATGTAGTTGTAGACCCTGCTGAAGTAGACGCTGTTGTGACACTCGAGGTAATCATTGTTGTTGCTGTTGTGACGCTCGACGAAATCTGGCTCTCTACTGTGGCTGAAAAGTGAGATGTTACAATTATTCAGAAACTTCCAATTTTGCAAGAAGAATTATAGTGCGAAGAAATGGTCGAAATGAAAAACACATTTGTATCTTGTGAAACATTTAAAACAAGTAGAAAGCATAGACAATGGTCGAAATGAAAAACACATTTGTATCTGGTGAAACATTTAAAACAAGTAGAAAGCATAGACAATGGTCGAAATGAAATTGCCATTCTTTGTTTTTGAAATATTTAGAAATAATGAACCGAATTGAACCATTTTGTCTTATTGTAGACTTTCTTTATGAAGTTTCATATTTTGGCTTTCTTTTTTGAAATGGTGAATATATTCTAATTAAATTTTCTTTACAACCCGTGAGTAATTTGATCCTCTAATTTTTTGTCGCTGTATCATTTTATGGTTTTAGGTTTTATCCAGCCATACTGAATAGCATTTTCTATGAGAATCCAGCCTAACATTGTTGTATTCGATTGTAGGGAAATAATGAATTCTATGAAAATGGCACCGAACGACAATACTAGTTGTTAATGTCATTTCTTTGTTGTAAGAATTGACCAAATTGAAAAAGGGGTCCTATTTTCATGAAAGTTCAACGAACTGTTGATAATTGTTTGATAGTTTGTCAAATTGGTATCTACTTTATATTTTGTTTTTGTAAGAGTCAATTTTTTTAAATTGCAAAAGCGCGTTTTGCGTTTCATTTTGAAAATGAACCTGACATCAGCAAATTTCTATCGATTCCATTTCACAAGAAAAAGTAGCCGTTTAAGATGTCAAGACGCAATAAAAGATTTTATGCAATTTTTTCGGACTAATTATCTCGTCTTTATGGTTCGATTTTATTCACCACGTTTTGCCCTTTTGTCGAATGCCAGTTTTTGTTGTTGAATTTTATTTTAAAGGATCATACGTATCCTTCCCCCCAACCGGATACACGCTACATCCCGCCTTTGCGTCTGTCTTTTTGGGGAATTGTATCCTTTCGACCCTTGTATTGAACTTTGTATATATTCAGATAACCATTTGGGTTAATTTTATGGAATTCTAGGTTCATCGTCTCAACTTTTGATTAACGTTAGGAACAATTAACCTATTGAATAAAAAAAGATACAATAATAAATTCACCTCGTCGAACAAACGAAGTTCAGGTAAAAGATTTCATTTCACGACGATTATTTCTATATCGTTCAGTATGTAATATTTGTAAAAATGGCGTTTTTTTTTTATATAAGTTTTGAATTTTAAAAGAATTATTGTCAAACTTCTGTTCGTATGTGTTATTTTTCGGGCAAATTCCGATCGGCATCAAGTGAAATTGGTTCTTTTTGTCTTGATAATTGAAGAAGCAAATGTTTACAAAATCATTCAAGCCATTCGAATGTTAACAATATTTTGTAATGCCTATTAACATCAACAAACAAATCAGACAAGGTAAAAGCAAGAAAAGAAAAACAGTTTACTTACCAAGGTTAAATATCAAAAGTGCTGTCACAACCTGCCATATCTGACCTTGCCTTTTCGATCCTAAAACGAAAACCGAACAAAAGTTTTTATCTGTACGCGTCTACACAAAACTTGAATGTCACACAAGGTCGAAGTCGGACAGCAGACCCCTAACCCCCACGCGCACATGAACAAGGTTAAGCAACAAGGTTTTCTTAGGTCGAAAATTTCGACAAGTGGGAAAAAGAGGAAAAGTTACGGACAAAGAATAAGAAATGCAGATAATAATTTTATGGACGCATTAAAAGTAACATCCCAGCAGTGAGAAAAGAAGAAAGAGAGAGAGAGAGAGAGAGAGAGAGAGAGAGAGAGAGAGAGAGCAGTAGTTGAAGCAGATACGCGCTTCCATTAGATGTGATTTCATACCACGAAGAACTCCTGACTCATGCCTTATTACAGACTATTAGATAAATTGAGCAGAGTTCCCTGATGAAATTGCAAAGTGAAAGAATTGAAAGTCTCTGTATAACGAGAGAGAGAGAGAGAGAGAGAGAGAGAGAGAGAGAGAGAGAGAGAGGAGTGCTTCTTCAGTATTCCGTAATTTGCTGCCTGAAGAAATTTCGACTCCAACTTGGAAACAAAGAAGAAAGTGTCACGAAATGAGACTATGAGGTAATGGTTGTTAGCCTGCACGATCCTTATATGAAAAAGTGTTCCTGTACAAATCTTAGTTATATAAATCTTGTTGATTTACACAACTTTCTTTTCTTTTTATTTTGTTGTTTTATAACCTCGTCCCGACACCAATTCAGCGCTATCTGGTGACGATTTGATCCTCGCTTGACTTGTGATCAAAACAAACACAACGTGGGGCAGGGAGAGGCTTGGATCGAAGTGAACAACTTCACGGTTAACAGCAGGATTCGATTGCGGACACAACGGTTACCGAGGACGGGACGGCGTTGTGGTGTAGCGCAGGGGCCAGGACGCCCCGCGGCGTTATAACATTGCGCACGAATATTAATTTAACATGTGGATGGATGATATAATCGCAGACGAAAATAACAAAACCAAGAAGAAGGCCTCGCAAAAAAGAAAAAAAAACATTAAAAAATGGAAGGTAACAGATAAAATAGCTATAGGCCAAGTTATAAAAACACCAGAATTCATGGCGACTGCTGATAACAGATGGTTTTCCATCGTTAAAGCCCAATTTCGTTTCAGAAATGTTACCACAAATAACACAAAATTCTATACTATGATAGCATCACTTCCAGCAGATATGGTAGCTAATGATATGACACCTTTCATTTTAAAATCCACAAATTACGAGGAACTAAAGAAAACAATTATTAAGGTACATGAGAGAATGAAGCCATGTTGCTCGATAAATTGATGTCCACTGCTACTATAAAAGGACGACTTTCAGCCTAACTACAGGAAATGCTGGCAATTGCTTAACGCCTAGGCATCAGCGATGATATAGTTCTTGCAAGCATAGCCCCAGTCAACTGTCCCGGTTACAGCAACCCCTCACCACAAAAAAAAAAAAAAAAAAAAAAATAGGTAAATTAGCGGACGAGTTAATACCGTTAATTCATAACGCCTCTGTTTTCGTTTGAAAAATTCCTATTTAGCTAACGGGAATAAAATTAAAATTAAACGCTTCAGTCAAGCAGATCTGGAAATGGGAATACCGAGCCTTCAGTCAAGCAGATCTGGAGATTGGAAGCCCGAGTCTTCAATCAAGCAGATCTGGAGATTGGAATACTGAGTCTTCAGTCAAGCAGATCTGGAGATTGGAATACCGAGCCTTCAGTCAAGCAGATCTGGAGATTGGTATCCCGAGTCTTCAATCAAGCAGATCTGGAGATTGGAATCCTGAGCCTTCAGCCAAGCAGATCTGGAGATTGGAATACCGAGCCTTCAGTCAAGCAGATCTGGAGATTGGAGATTTTGAAGAGCGCGGAACCACCTCTTAATTCCTGTTGTTCCTCGGTCAACCTGATCCGGGTGCTAGCACCTGTAACACCCACCAAAAATATAGTCTATGAAAGTATAAAAATACATTTTTATAGTAAAAATACCGGCAGTACATTTTTATATATAAAGATCGACAATATATGACCAGCAATACATTATTTGAAGGCGTACAATTACGTTCAAACTATTTCGTTGAAACCATAAAATTGTATCCAGAATATTTAGATTTCGGTATTAAATAACTCATAGAGGTGTCGATATGTCGCTAAACAAAACCAAACAAACTGGATTTAGTCTGTCGATACTGTCTTTATCTTTTATAAACGGAATCTCGATAGATTTTACGCCAGTTCCAATATTTTGCTAACGGGAATAAAATTAAAATTAAATGCAGATCTGGAGATTGGAACCCCGAGTCTTCAGTCAAGCAGATCTGGAGATTGGAATCCTGAACTTTGGATGTGATTATTTCTTGGACTTTCGTAATCGTAGATATTACTAATCGATTCCTAGGATTTCACTTCCCGAATCACTTCATTATTGACTGCCAAAACAAAAACTATCTTTGATCAAGTCACAGGAAGAAAAAAAATCTGAAAACAGCCACGTCTACAATTAATACAATGCCGAATCACTTCGAAGCTCTTCAGTGCATCGAGAACTTGATAAGACAAATATCCTGATATCGTTTCCCCTCATAGGAACCCAAAGAATAAATACTGCGATGTGCATCATCGCATAGATCCGGGTAGTCAAGACCCATTGTACGCGAAAAAATTGCCCGCTGATAAATATAACACAGCACAAGCGGAACTTAAAAACCTACAGAGCAATGGAATAATATCTCCCTCGGACAGTGAATGGGCGTGTCCATTGCATATGACCCCGGAAAAAGATTGTATTTATCGTTGTTGTTAAGATTAACGCCCCTTAAACAACATCACTATCTTATTCCAAACCCCAACTTCTTTTCTTCCAAACTAGCCAACAAAACGCAGTCAGTTATGTGCCATGCGTGATACACGCTTAGGCGATCATGTATCTTTTTTCCCGCAGTAGGTTGCCATTTCTTTCTGCGGTAGACCAGTTGCCATCCAAGGCTATAGAAACCGGTCTGTCCTGCTACTTACCCATAGCTGGGGGGAGAAGAAGAGGATTCATATCTTTCCCAAGGGTATTAGCACGTAAGTGAATGTAATGGAATTCGAACTCGCCTCTCCGATTCTTCAATGCGAGCCGCTATCTATTACTTCCCCCACCAACAAAACTAACTTTACTAAATTGACCTTGTGTCGGCATACCATCAAATAAAAATGTACCAGGATGGCGTTGCTAAAATTGCTGTCGTCTCACCACTCGGACCTAAATATGAATAAATGCTTTTCTATTTGAAAAATGAAACAGCTACTTTTCAGCAATTCATGGGCTAAATATTCAAAGACGTAAACTTCATTTTAGTCTGTATTGACGATATTTTAATTTTCAGTTACGATGAATAAGACGTCAACGCTGTGTTCAAGATCAAAAGTGACAATAACTTAAAAGTATCTTGTTATGAATAATCAAAAGTTGTCTCCCCTTGTTTTGTTCTCTCTCTCTCTCTCTCTCTCCTCTTTGAGAGAACTATTTATGTTTACTGGGACTATAAAAGGACACTATACGCGAACCTTGTATCCTCAGTTGAATAAAAGCTTTCTTAAAGCCTACATCTGCGTACTTTTGTCATTACATATCTATTGCAGAATCAGAGTTTGATGTAAAATCCCTAGATTTCCTCGGCTGTAAGACGTTAGCGCAGATGGTATCAAACCTACTACCAATAAAACTAGCGAATTAAAATATTTCCCTATCCGAAGGATACTAAATACTTTTGCCGATTCTTACACATGATAGGGCTTTACGGAAAATTAATCCCCAACTTTGTAGAACTTATTTTACCGCTGACAAAGAAAATGAGAACTGCTACAAAAAGTTCAATTGTACTTACTGAAAAAGAAATGAAAACCTTTAATAACATCATTAATATTCTAAATAAATTTCCTTTACTAGCACACACTCAACTTAGTCGTACTACTTACCAATTAGTAGTAAATACATTGTAGGTGCAATATAACATCAAATTATAAATGAAAATCCTATACCTGTAAGATTTTTTCTAAAAAATGCTTACCTAAACTCAAATTAAATATTCAAAATTCGATCGTGATTTGCTCGCAGTATATTTATCAGTACTACACTTTCGTCACATGGTCACATTGGTTAGAACGTTCGCATGAACCCGGGTTCGAATCTCACCCTGGTCGTTTTGTCAGGAAGGATGTTATCGGTGTTATCGGACAGCGTGCGGCACCTTTGAAAAGTGCCTGAAAAACCCTACCACGGGTTGACCCAAGTCTAGGGAGTGGAATTGGGTAGACGGAATCCTTGGGGGGCGTCGATAGCTGTGCTAGTTAGAAGTCATCGTGGCCGAGGGCTTGAGCGTGCTGGTCTTCTTCAAATTATTGTCAACGCTAGATAACTCGCTCTTTCCCCAGAAACTGTAACTAAGGTCTGCTCAACATAGTTGCAGTATAAACCACAGGTGGGTTCTGCGGTTTTTTTTTCAACAAATGCGCCTGAGCAAGCGTCTCAGTAGGGATTGGCTAGCTGCCCTTGTAGACGGGTACCCACGAATGGCCAACTATATACTTTTGTCATATCAGAGGAGGTCTACCGTTATTACTGTTTACTGATCACAGTCCTAACTCAGCTAAGTCCGATAAACAACAACGTCAATAAGCTTTGTGAACTGAATTTATATCCAATATACAAACGCATTACACGTCAACATAATATAGTGGCCAATTCTTTATTGTCCCGGCCTTTGCAGTACAAAGTGACTTTTGTGATTTGCCAGCATTTGTTGAGGCAGAAGCCGGTGATTCGTTTCCAAACTTTTTAAAAAAAGAAAAAGAAGATTACTCTCGCAGGAGATACACAATTCGCGTTAAGCGTTATCTCCACGTCTTGTCCCATGTCTTTTATTCCGGTTAAGTTACGTAGAGCTATTTCCAACAATATCTATTTAATAGCTCATCCCGCTATTAAGTCATCGATTAAATTGATCAAAGGACAATTTTTCTGGCCTAATATGGACAAAACCATAAAAAAAATCTTCTGTGAATCATGCGAATCATGTCAACAGTCGTATATGTAATGGGCAGGGGTAATGACCGAAACTGCAGCACTAAGACAGGGGGCGTGTTGACAGGAGGTTTGAATTAAAAATTTCCCTACCCCCTCCAGACTAGTTGCCCCAACCAAAGCTAGAAAATCTTGTCTACCTTACTATATTACACATCGGTGAAAGAAACGAGCTCATGCCGTTCTCAAGGGTATTAGTCCGTTGTGATCGTAACAGTCCCGGATGTAATTTGTGAGTGGATTTCTGATTCCATTTTCTGTATCGATAATTGATCTGACAAACCTTAGAGAAGGCTTCATTTCTAAAGCAGTCGGAAAACAATCATTTTTAGTCTGAATTTCATTTTGCTCCTGAAAAACGACTAATGAAGAAAAGCCATGAAAGACGATTGTCCCAGTAAGAATGATTTCCTTCATTACATTGTAGGTTATATTTTGCAATGATCTATCCATGGAAAACGGTATTATGTTGCATGTGGCTAAATACTGGCTGTAGCATGTACTTAAATTTACTCGGATCTGTCGGCGGATTTGTTTTCTCGTCAATGTTATACGAGATACTAACAGGAATATTCTGAGAAATTATTTTTAAAATCTTTAACACACAACAAAATGCATATTTGTGTGTTTGTGCGCGTGCACACACACGCACCACAAACAGACATACACACAATAATAAACATACATGTATTATGAGTTTTTACTCACCAAGGTTCATGCTTTTTTAGCTTGTGTTGACAGACGTTAGTTTCTTGATTTCTGTGTTTTCTGAAAATAGAAGGAAACATTTTTATCATAAAATATAAAATTAGCGAATATACCCACCCTAAGAACGGAAGAAAGTTTTTCAACAATCGACATCAAAATCAAGCAGACTGAAATTTAACTATATGTAAAGTGTTATAACAGACGATAGCAACTGCGATACAGAAATTGGATTAGCTGAAGATGCCTTCCAGAAGTTAAACAAAGTATTAAGAAACAAGAAAAAGTTCTCTGGAAACAAACAAAAACAAAAATAGTGCTAAACTGCTTTGTCATATCAATCTTCCTAATTGACTGTGAATGCTGGACAGTTTCGTCATAGATGAAGAGGACATTTGAGACCTAAGAGATGTGATTCTATAGAAGAATACGGAGAACAACATGGAAGTTTTAAGGAAAATGCAAACAAAAATGCATTTAGAATTAGAAAGAGTCAACTGAAATACTAGGGTGCATAACGAGAAAAGAAGGCTTGGAGAATCTGGCACTCATAGTGAAGGCCAGAAGAGTAGAAACATAATTATGACACAACTAAATGTTAGTCTCAGAGTTATGCAACAATTCACACGGTTCCTTTTTTCTTTACTTCTTTTTCAAATATGAGAGACAAAAAGAACAAAAAAATTACGACTATCCTACACGTAATCCAGCAATCTTCCACAAGCGTTTACTGCTGGTGGTCCACTGTCGGACCACCGGCGTGTTCCTCTGGGCAATGTTACTATGGCGAACCGCTAGTGGCCCACCGGTGGCTGCGACCAGCGGCTTGCGTGTGGGGCGTGCGTCCTGCTGTTTTTCAACGAAACAAAGCAGGAAGTATTTTCACTTTCTCGTTTTATCGAAGTGCTATATAATATTTTTCGCCCGCATTTCTGTTTTTATTTATGAAATTGGAAACGTGAAAGCTCCACCTGTGAATATTTTGCAATGTCCAACAATTTCGGTTGTAATACAAAAGCTGCCATCCTTACAAAACAAATATCCTGTTGTGGGAAGGCAACCAAACAATGAACCATTAAAATTAATGTAAATTCATCCCCAAGTCGATATAGCTATCAGCACAAACACACATGCGACATCTGCTCAATGTTTTTGATAAAAGATTACTAACAGTTTAATGTTTCCACGCGTACATATTAAATATTAAGTTTGTTTTTCCCCTTTACTCCACGCTAAAAGCTAACACCTATAATTCTAAAAGAAATTTTTGTGAAGTGGTTTAATGTTGAAAAATGTGTCACTGAATTCCGAAGAGGCATTGGAACAGCAAAAGATGCCTTCCAAATGCTAAGCAGAATACTAAGAAACAGGAAAATTTCGTTTGAAACAAAGAAACAAAGCGTGATGAACTGCTGTGTGATATCAGTCCTCCAATTCTGCAATAAAAGCTGGACAATTTTCTCATAGATGAAGAAGAGACATGAGACAACATCGAGATGGCTCTACAGAAGGATGATGAGAATGTTATTATCGGAACATGTGAGCAAAGAGGAAGTTTTAAGGAAAAAGGATGCTTATACTTAAAGAGACAAATGAAATTTCTGCGACACATAATGAAGAAAGAGGGCTTGGAAAATATGACACTTACAGGACATAGTGATAGCAAGAAGGGCAAGAGGGAAACTGCAAATAAGTTACCTAACAAGTCTGGAGGGAAGAATAGAATGTGGGATGAATAGTCAAAGATTGTTAAGATAGGAAATTGTGAAGAGTCAAGATCGCCCACGTCCTGACGAGAGATGGCGCATAAAAGAAGAGGAAAATCTAAAAAAGGAAAAAGAAAAGGGAAAAAAACAAACAAACAAAATACACAATGTTACCCACCACGAAAACGAAATCTATATCCTCTAACCCTGGTTGGGGGTGAGGCGAATAAGAAATTTCATTCAACATTTACATTTTCAATGATTATGAAATTTTTTTATCTAGTTGAAAGTACGAAATGCTCGCTTGTAAACTTTTGACAGCATTAACCACTTCTTTGGTAAAAGTTACAGAAATCTTTATTGATATGGAAGCCAACTAAAAGAATATACAAGACTGACCGTTGGAGAGAAGTGTTTAAGTATTTTGATTCTCAAATATAAAAATAAATTGCTGTTAAAATTTGACCTTAAACAAAAACTACGAATTGAGTTTCTTACCAGTGTGAAAATTAAACGCAAGTCATATTTTTTTCTTTTTTACGTTTCTGCATTTTAAAATTATGAACGATTGGGAGGAGGGGGGCGAAAAAAACCCTTTCAATATTTACATTCAAGCTGAGGTGTATTTGTGGCTTTTTATACATTTTACGTAAAACAACCTTTAAGAGCTGAACTATAGCAAATACTTCATGTCGGGATTTTTGTGATGAGGAATTGCCATTATTATATACCCTTCCAATCGGACAAGTATCATCATCTTGGTTGTTATATTCACAGAGTTTCGGCCAATCTACTCTCCGAACTTCAGCTGTCTATCGTACTTGGTAAACTCCTCAGAATTTTGAAACGAACTATTTGTTTTTGTTTGTCATTTTACTTAATTCTAAATGTGATTGTTTTTTCCTGCGGTATTTAGAAAGAAAAAAAATATCACAACCGCATACATCAGGAAATGCCCCTGACATTTTACATTTTAGTAGGTGGAATTTAACTCTTGCTGATGAAAGGGAAGACGGAAAAATATTTGTATTTTGAAAAAAATATTTGTATTTGAAAAGTTGTTCAAAATCTATGAAGCAGAGTGACGTAAACATTTGAATGAAAATAAATCATTGGACTAAAAAAAATTAAATTTTTAAATCTACTAATTGTTCATTGTTTGATTTATTATTGTTACCTACATTTTATGATGACATGAAAGATATGCACCCCAAAATAATTTCTTCTTTTTACAATTAAATTTGTGTTATTTTGCAATTAAAACCTAAATGTAAACTTCAAAGATGATTAAATTATTACTTGTTAAAACATAGAACAACAAAAAAATCTGCAAATTAAAATATTTTGAGAAATAGAAATTAAAAAAAAATGATACATTTTTTTATCTGCGAATATTATCCATAGAAATTACGTACCTTAAAACACTATATCACAAACGTCGTTTTCGTTCTGCTAAAAAAGGAAGTTACTGATATAGATAGCCAAAGTCAAATGATTCGTTGTACAGCGCAGATTACTAATAATACTTTTTATCTGCCTTGTGAATGAAAAGATCTACAACATTTTTTATTTACAATATCCTGAGGATTTTTTTATGCGTCATATATATAGATATATCTAATTAAACGGGTGATTAGTTATTTTAATAATGTCTGTGTTGTTATCGGCGAAATCATGTTTCGTAAGACAATCCCATTCCGTTTTCTTTAACATTTTATCAAATACTTTTCGGTATTTACTAAGTTGAGGTAAAAACAATCAAAAGTGTGTGCAGCATTCATCTTACTTACAAGTTGGAATGATTTACTCAACTTAAAAATCAGTATTCAAAATTTTACCTAGTCTCTGACATCTGCTTCTGGGACCTGCTTGAAATATGCAATTGTCCCAATCGCAAGACATAGTCTGACACAAGGTTACCATAGTGCGAAATATAGTGAGGCGTTGAATTGGCGAACTAGGGTCAGTACGGTGGAGTAATGGGTAGCTGCTCAAACTGAGGAATCAGAGAGCCGAGTTCGAATACCACTCGAATCCATTACATTCACTTATGTGATAATACCCTTGGGAAAGGTATGAATCCTCTTCTTCTCCACTAGCTATGGGTAAATAGCAGGACAGACTAGGTTCTATAGCCTTGGATGGCAATTGGTCTACCGCAGAAAGAAATGGCAACCTACTGCGGGAAAAAAATCTGCCTTGTCAGTCATGTATCGAAAGATACAGGATCACCTAATCGAGTATCACGTATGACATATAACTGATTTGTAAAAATTGAAAGGATTTATGAAATTACTTCAGCAAAGATTAGAGAAGTAATTAACATTTTTATGGAAGGGCGGGCACACTCTACAAATTCTTGGTGTAATTTTTATTTTTATAGAAGGTGAACACATCGTTATATTTAACGTGGGTCGTATGTGGCACAAGGCCGAGTTTATCGTGGATTCTCCGAGCCCGTAGGCTCGGCCAAAAATATTCCAGTCGAACCCGTATAAACGTGTTCAGAGCCTGTCTACCTTCCCGGACGAAACTTTATCCTTCGGCAAAGCCTCGTCCGGTTTCCTCACTCTCTCGGCAGAGAGGTTGACAGAAATGAACGCTTTGTAGCACCGTTCGCAAGGTGAACACACCATACACCATTATAGGTGCACTTTCCATTTTTATAGAAGGGTGGACAAAATCCTACAAATTAAAGGAGTAACATCTATTTTTATGGAAGGGTGGACACACCCAGCAAATTATAGTATTAGTTTCCATTTTTATGGAAGTGGGGACACACTGTACAAAATAAAATATTAGTTTCTATTTTTATAAAACGACGGACATAACATACAAATTGGCTGTTACCAAGCAATTCTGGACTACTAACTGAAATCATTATTTAAATAAATAATTCAAATTCTTTAAGACAGTCTTGAAGATGTAAAAACAATTTAATAGAATTTTAACAGCGTTTGTCTTGTCTCTTTATTTTCACTTCTCTTTATCTGAGAATGTTCATTGAATAAATTATCTTCTACTTCTAAGAATCTTGAATTTTTTACCCTGTACACACGTCTGCAGTTTGCTTTATCAGTTCAACTTAGATATTAAATCCCTGTGAATCTATGTCCGACAATAAAAATAATGGTAATCTTAGCCGTTTCATTATAAGGAAACATTAAAATATTTAAAGAGCTAAAGAAAAAAAAAGTTTTTCTTTACATGCTTGTATGTGAACGGAGAAATCCACACCTCTTTTCCACTCGCTGATTGAACGTACCCATCTCCCCACAGCCATAGGTTTAGGATTAGGATAATATATAAGCGGATAGATAATTCGACTTGTTAATAGAGACTAATCTACTAAATTTGTAACTTTGGCCAAATGGAAGCATTCTATCGAGATAGGTTCGACAATGCGGGCTTGAATTATCTTTCACCCTTTTGCTTCATTATTTGATATAATTTTCATGTAATTGCATATTATATATATATATATATATATATAAATATATATATATATATATATATATGGGCAACATATCTTCATTCAAACATGTTTCATTGTATAATATAGGCATATTATGTCTATTTTTATACTGATTTTCTAGTTCTCCAGTCATTTTTTTTCTAACCCGAGTTACTTTCGATCTTTTCCAAGATCATCTTCAGTGGCAAATTACAAAGACGAACTTATTGCAACTGCGATAAAATAATTTTAATTTTACCATTGTAATTATGTAATTATTTGCGAAACAAGAGTTTCAATATAAGGGTGATTGACGTAAATGCAAAATGTCATTAAATGTTTGTTACCTGCACTTCAGTGCGTTCCTGCTACACACTTAATAAATTTTTTGTTGAGTGTTGGTTGGTTGATTATATATATATATATATATATATATATATATATATATATATATGAATTGGAATCCAATACAGATCAGGCATAAATCGAAACGATAAGAAAAAGAACATAATTAATAACTAATTAATAACTAATTTATTTTTAAATTGTGTAGATAGTGTGTAAGAGAATAGGATTATGAATGTTTGTAGTTGATGTAAGAAGTGGTTCAGGTGGCGTCTAGTTTTGTGAACTTTGTATGCTCTTTTTCTAGATTTGAAGATGAAATGATGTGGGTCGTGAAGAAGCATTTAAACCATTTAAACTCATTAATAATACGTTAATTTCTTGGAACTTCGAAAGGACGCGTTGTCTGTCCTTGAATTCGGGACGTCATAAATTTTACTAACGTTTGTCGAATGCACGTGAAACCTGATTAATCAATAAAAATCAAACGAAATAAAAAATAAAAATAACAGTATCTATTTCTTCTATGTTCTCCATATCTCATTTTTTGATGAAGCTTTAATAAAAATGAGATTTCTCTCTCTCTCTCTCTATATATATATATATATATAACAGTATCTATTTCTTCTATGTTCTCCATATCTCATTTTTGATGAAGCTTTAATAAAAATGAGATTTTCTCTCTCTCTCTCTCTCTCTCTATATATATATATATATATATATATATATATATATATATATATATCTATTTCTTCTGTTCTCCATATCTCATTTTTTGATGAAGCTTTTAATAAAATGAGATTCTCTCTCTCTCTCTCTCTCTATATATATATATATATATATAAAACAGTATCTATTTCTTCTATATTTCTCCATATCTCATTTTTGATGAAGCTTTAATAAAAATGAGATTTTCTCTCTCTCTCTCTCTCTCTCTCTATATATATATATATATATATATATATATATATAATAGTATCTATTTCTTCTATGTTCTCCATATCTCATTTTTTGATGAAGCTTTAATAAAAATGATATTCTCTCTCTCTCTCTCTCTCTCTCTCTCTCTCTCTATATATATATATATATATATATATATATATATATATATATATTGTGTCAGCTTTCTCCTAGCGCTACTGTTACTGTGTAATTCACTACTACCTGTTTCATGGTCGGATTATCGGCGACTAAACCGGTGTGTGTCCCCCACCCAAGAGTTTGTGTGTTGGGTGGCTTGTCGCCCTACAGGATTAAATAGAAGACCTGTCAAAAGGGCGGAGGAAGCTTTTTGTTCAACGTCCACCTAGCACTATTTCTCTGGGAGTCTTAGACCCTACTATTTAAAAAAAAAATTTTCTTTCCAGCCATTGGCTCAGAGAAGGGCACTATAAAAATTACGATTCGGGGATTTCACTGTCATCGTTCCAGCTTGTTAGGCCATGACATGTAATGGGTAAGGCCAGTTCAGCGCACACTGCACTTCATAAGTCCACTGCGCAAGCCTGAGGGAGACGTTCGCGTCCACCAGCCATTTCCAAGCCCTGAAGCGATGGGAAAAAGGGCGAAAATGAAGATGACACTGGGAGCCGTAGTCCCAATCCTGCATGCAGGTGGGTCAGGAGAGTGATTTTCCAAGCGTAGCTTAGATGTGGCACAAGGCCGAAAGTATGGGACACCCAGTGAGGATCGAACTCACTACTCAGTCGTAATTGTTCTAGCGAGATGTTTTTTTGTTAACCATTACACCATCCTGAAGTGCGCACGGGCGGGTCAGTATATTGTCCATCTGATGTTGACCTGGGGACGACAACATCGTTCGGCAGCACCCTGATTGTTCAAGTTGCCTTCTCTAGGGACAACACTGCTTGTTGTATATGGGGAGAGGTCTAGAAAAACTGGTCTAAGCAAAGCTCGTCTTCTACATTACCCAGTTAGCTAAACGCGGTCAACGGGCCTCATCTCATGCTGTAATACATTAGTACAGAAAAGGTTCACACCCACTTGTAAGGTTATCAAAAGTACATGTAGCAAGCTGGAACATAGGAACTATGCTGGACATACCCGACAGTGATCGATTTGAATGTCGCTTTGCTCTAATTGCAAATGAACTGTCAAGACTAAATGTTGACATCGCTGCTCTCAGTGAAGTCCGTTTCCAAGAGGAAGGTAGCCTACAAGAGGACGGCGCCGGATATACCCTCTACTGGTCAAGCAATTCACTAGTGGAGAGTCGTCTTTCGGGCATAGGTTTTATGATCAGGGATTCCTTTGCCTTGTAAATGCAAATCTGTTTCTAATGTTTACTTTGGTTTTGAGCCGAATATTTTAAGTAATTCTTTACCCATATCCTTGATTTGATATAAGTATATTTATTATTTGATCTCAATGTGAACGGTCAAATCTACGCTCTCCTTTACACGCTGTTTGACCTCTCTCTTCTTCTCACATCACGGTCATAGGCTTTCAAGCGGAATAGGGTGTATGCCTATAGATGATTCCACTTCTACCAAAAGTCGCTTTCTTTTTCATTTTTAAGAGACGACGCAACTTAAACTATGTTAAAATCTAAATATGTAATTAACATTCATTAAGGAATGGCGGTTACATAATCAACTTTTCCTACCTGAAGACATGCACTTGAATTGGATTCTCAGGTTCTTTTAGCTCAACTCTACATATCTAATGTCTCCACATAAACTTTTACTTATCTTTTTCTCTTATTTAAAAAAAAAATTCCTCTGATTTTTTTTCAATAGTAGATTGGTTCCCTCAGCGCCAGTTCACACTCCTTCCCTGTAGATTGAACAGGAGTAGAGGTTTATCCCTTTTCCTGTTTAGGATTGGGTTTCCGGTTCCTTCTAATGTCTTCATTCTCATTCACTCTCAGTAACCCCCTTGCGTCTTAGTGGCATTATCGCCTTGTTTGGGGTGAAATGATTAAAAAAGAGAAGAAAAAAGTATGCAACAGTTCCAGCTCAACACGTGATGTGGAACAACGCTTATGATTCGTACATCGTCGCTAGTTGAGTTTGATCCTCACCGGGCGTCTCGCTACGACGGCTCTTTATCAGACTAGACTTACTAAATATCTTTTAAAATAGGGTCAGATTTTGAATTACGTGGGAAGAAAGGATGATTTAAACGCAGCAAAAAAAGTGAAAAATACAATACATTATATAAATTTATGAAAGGAAATCTATTCATGTGAAAAATGTATTAAAACCTTGCGTCTCCACCTGAATATATTACTATGGCAAAAAAGTAAGTCAGTTAGTTGAACAAAAATAGATTTTGGAATAAAAGGGTAAAAAGCGGACTCCTAAATCAATCATTTTTTTTATACTTAATGAAACATCAAATGTCGGCAGTGTCAGTGAAAGAACTTCGAAAGTATTTATGTTTTTCCAGAATTATTTTTTACAGTCCCAGCCTCGACCGATAAGGTAACTATAGAAGGGTTTTCACTTCTATTCACTCAACCATTCTTTACAATGACAAGATGACTGGTGATAAGACGGATCTCAGAAGAAATGGATTCATGCCTCTCTTTAGGATATTTTTGTGAAATTGACAAAAAATGCTTTAACTTGAATTTGAACTCAGTTCGCTTAGCCCATTTCTCGATTAGATAATAACACCGTTACATCTCTCCTCCCCATTTCCTTCTCACTCACTCACTCACTCACTCTATCTATGTCTTTATTTATATATCTATATTCTATAATAAAACAATTGAACTGGATGTATTTGAACAGCAATTCTTCATTTATACGAGTTTGGTTAAAGATCATGAAAAGTTGTTTTATTAAAGATTTTTATTTATTTTCTTGGTTTCCGGTCCATATTTTAAAAAAATTGTCTAAAGTCTAAGTATTAATGGCTTTCCTGAGCGGTTATCTTTTAACCAAATTTGTATAAATAAAATAATTTATGGATAATGACAATAAGATATGAACACCAAACAGTATATCGAATACAACACAGACGGATCTCTTGCATACTGTGGCCTGAAAAATAAAAAAAGTAAGATGTTTTTATTTCTGTCATCTTCTACGCCAAGTTAGCGTTTACAGATCTCGTAGGACTAACTTTTACAGCTATCTGCCTGTGGTTATACCACTGAATGACACCCAATAACCTTTTAGTAGATAATATTATCTAAGTCTGAATTACGTTGATGCTATTATTTTGCCGGAGATAAAAACTCGACAGCCTCTAAGTGTTTCATTCCTTATTATTTGCGGTGATTGAAATGAGATGGACACCGTCGTTGTCAGGATTTGTAGCCATAATTTTTCCAAAACAATTAGAATTATTCTAATGTTGATAAATATCGTGTGACAAAACATCTTGTTTCGGGGGTGTCTGAATTGTTTTGAAATAGAAAAGAGTCGTAAAGTAGAACTGAACACACCTCATACATATTAGCCTCAAAATAATTTCGAGCGAATTTAGGGTTAATATTTTTCGAACAAAACTGCAAAAACCAGTACAATGGATCCTTTTCAAAAATTCGAAAAAGGTTGAATTTTTAAAATTTGATTCTTGTCTGTATTTTTAGCGTTTTTTAACCAGCGTTTTTTTTTTATTTCTCCCACCGGCCTTTTCCCATTTTATATACATCACTGATTTTATCAATAAAACTAATTCATCTGAAAAGCCCTTCACGGTACAAAACGCGCCACTAATAAGTTTTTTCATTTTGTCATTCATTTAGCTACTATTATTCTGATATATATATATATATATATATATATATATATATATATATATATATATATATATATATATATATATATATATATTCCGTGTAACAACAAAATTGTCCAATTGTTAGATTAAGCTTTGAACCATTGTATTTTTGAAATGATTAAAGTTATCTTACTGGAATTCGAAGAGAGTTTTATAATACTATTGGACTCTACTTTGAACCATAAGAATGTATTTAGATCTAAGTTGAAATGATGATTCCTCTTCCTGTTGTGACCTCCTGATCCAGTTTTCCTCTCTACTGTTCCCTCTTTTTAAAACTTATTCATCGTTCTCTTGATGGTTCTTGAATGGACTTTGAAGATGGAATCCCGAGTATGAATGTTGGTACCATTACTTAAGGTCTTAATGATATTTTCCTCTCATCATTGCTAAGTTGGTAAGACAGTGGGACTAATGCAAAACGATTTTAACCTGTTCTCTTTCTAGCTGAACAACTCAAAGGATTTTTCAGTGATTCTTACGACAAATGGTGTCAAGATGACTAAACATCTTATCTGAAAACCTGGAAAAAAGAAACTCAATTAGTTTAGTGGTTTTTAGATATTAAACATTTTGTGGGATGGATAATTATGCTGTTACACGATTTGGAAAATTTTGCTTTTACATCAGGTACATAAACACACACACACACACACATATATATATATATGGTGGACTCTGCCGTCATATTCGACGTATGAGGGTCAAGCAGTTCAGTTCCTAGGAACCGATAGCCAGTCACCAGCACATATGTTTTGATTTTGGTGGTGAAGGCTTTGTGTAGAACAAACCACACTTTTTGAAAAGCTGAATATGGAGATCTGGTGCGCTATGTGCCACAAGGTCCCCAAACAACCCTCCACAGGTTTTGAATTCAGAGTTGTCTTCCAAGACCAGTTGTCATCCAAGGCTATAAAAAACCAGTCTGTCCTGCTATTTACCCATAGCTCGGGGGAGAAGGGGATTCATAATTTTTTCAAAGGGTATTAGTACGTAAGTGAACATAATGGATTCACATAATGGCTATCCGATTCCTCAATCCGATATATATATATATATATATATATATATATATATATATATATATATATATATATAGTCTTAAGATGTACTATATTTATGGGATAAAGTGATCAATATCAGAGATATAGCGTGTGTAAAATAAAAGTGAACATAGAAGTCAATACTTAGAGGCGACAGACAGCCGCCTCTAAGTGTTGACTTTATGTTCACTTTTATATATATATATATATATATATATATATATATATATATATATATCTGAGGAAGATAATAAGACCAGGTGAAATGGCTTGTAGAAACATTTCACTTCCTTCTGGTAGGAATCCTCAGGTAGGAGTGAGAAACAAACCCTGTGTTTAAGGAAAGTGCGTTTAAATTTTTGAGGAAGGGGTAATAAATAATCTTATCAAATTCTACGGGCATTCTCTTTTTTTTTATAATTGTTAACGTCTACAGGGTTTGGAATTAGCCCAATCCAAGTAGATCTCTATTTTATTGTCTATTAGGTTGTGCAAAGCATTGTGATATTGCATATGAGTCCCGGACGGAACTGTGAGATCAGTGCACTTTCAATGTAATTTCTTTTAAGAATAGCGTTTTTGGTTATTGGAATTTTTTTCCGTCTATACCAATACTATAATTATATATATATATATATATATATATATATATATATATATATATATATATATATATATATAAAAAAAAATAAAAAAACGGATAATACAATTTGCAAATAAAAATATATTTAAATAAACTGGTATCCGGGTAAAAAAAAGAAAAGACTAAAAACATCCGAGTAGGTCGAAAAAACATCGCCCAACACCGTAATGCGTAGCCGAGTAAAATAAGAAAATATGTAAAGTGCTCAATACACTAAATAGAGCAAAGTATAAAAAATCCTAGTGAGCAGAAACTACCTACCTAGGTTTCAGCATTTAGGTGAAACGCAGGTAGGTAGTTTCTGGCTCACTAGAATTTTTATATATATATATATATATATATATATATATATATATATATATATATATATATATATATATATATATATATATATATATATATATGATGATAGCCTCTGAAAGTTGACTTTCATTTTTATTATTACATTCGCTCTATCTCTGATGTTGAGCACTTTTTCCCCAAAACATAGCATACCTTAAAACTATATTTCTTGCGATCACAAATAGCGCGAACCCAGGGTCACAAACTCACATCAATCGAACTAAAAATATATATATATATATATATATATATATATATATATATACATATGTGTGTATGTGTGTGTGTGTGTGTGTGTATCTTTCATAGCATCTCTAGTTTTTTCTTGCACACTTCTCGTTTAAAGCCTAACAAAATACTGAGAGCCAATTGTATTCTTTCAAAAGTTAATCACATTCATTTAAAATAATTAATCTGAACAAGTAAATCAAGTGTAACGTATAATTTTTCGTACATCTTTTCTTGTTGAATGAAACTAGTAAAATGTTACATACATGAAATGCCAATGTCGATGACGGAACGAAACATGCGCACTTAAATGTTGAGTTAACCGACGAGCGAAATACATAATCTTGGTTAGGGTCAATGTTTTTTTTCCCCCGCTGTGTAATTATGGGATTAATGTTCGAATGTTTCTCACACCAAATAAGAAAATCACACGCTTCTATTCAGAACAATTAATGGCTTTTTATTTCGTTCACACAGTTACATATTAATATCACTATACACTTTTAGTGTAAAAATGTCCATATGGAGTTAAAAATTCAAAATGTTGAATATATAATTTAAATTTGATGTATAAAACCGGTGTACTATGAGATGTAATGTTTGTATTTTACTCACTGTAGCGAACGATAGAATTGCGTCATTTTCATATGGAGGCTATCAAAGAAAGGACATAACGATTACAAAAAATGTGACGTTTTGGGAATTGTAATGAAACAGACAGCTACGTGACTGAAATCCGAAAATTTATTGCAATCGCGATAGTTGCCTTCTAAATGCTAAACAAAGTATTAAGAGACGTGGACATTTCGTTAGAAACATAGAAAAGTTGTACTGATTTGTTATGTAACATCAATCCTCCTTTAAGGTAGTGAATGCTGGACAATTTCCTCACAGATGAAGAGGAGACTTCAAGCAACAGACTTGATTCTGCAGAAAGATGCTGAGAATAACCTGGACAGAGTATGTGATCAACGACGAAGAAAGAAAACAGAAACAAAACGACACAGACAAATTCAAAGAGACAATTGAAATGAGAAAAGTAGGCTTGGAGAATTTAATACTGACAAAACATCCAAAAGGGACGGAGAGAAACAGCTACTTAAGGTGCTTGGATGGGGGAACAGTGACTAGAAATGACAGTAAGGGAAGAAACTCTGTTTAGAGTTACAAAGGATAGGAAGTTGTGAAGAGACATGTTCGCCATAATCTTGCTTAGATAATTAGCATTCGAAACCGAGACTTTTTAGTCTTGTGTCACAATGGAACACGGCTGTGATTGGAACATACACGATGTCGGAGTGGTAATAAATTCTAGAAATAAAATCTCCAAATCAACCACTCCCTGTTCTCAAGTAGGCTAAAGTCAAATAAATAAAACTTTCGTGATCAAATACCACTCGCAGGTTTAGATAAGCATTTACAGAATTGTTACACTGTCTTTTGTTTCGCTGGTCAATGATTAGTCAAGGAATAAAATGAAAAATTTCAACAACAGTATTTTTTTTTCTCTTTGTGTTTAATTAGGAGATGAGAAAAATGTAAACAAATTACTTGTTCCTTTTTTTAATGATACACATAGTGTTTATGGCTAAAAAAAAACTGAATTGGAAGACATTAAAATGTCATAAGCTACAATTTTATAACTTGTTTATAGCAAGTGATAGCAGACAGCACACGTGGCTGTAAATAAGTATGGAGATTGAACCCGTTCATCACAATAGAATATCTATGTAAGCAATTAAGAATACAGACAAGAAATATTTAACGAAATAAAAATGAAATAAATTGATGAGAGGATAAAATAAAAATTTCAAATCTATTCGAATAATGGAAATCGTACTGATCAAAACAAAAGTAGTTACAAGAATCGAGAGGAAAATAATAGGTCATCTCGAAACATTAGCCAAACACTAAGAAGGCCGGAGAATGCACCGAACGAAATATAATGTTTAAAGCAACAAAGATGAAGATCTTCTAATTTCTCTAATAAAATATCTCATACATGGAGAAATGGTCTGTTCCCTGTACCGCTCCAGTAAGCACCTGACTCCTACGATTGTCTACCTTTACAAGAGCCAGATCAGGCCGAAAGTAATGTAATGCTGCCAAATTTGGGCAGAAGCTCCTCAGTCCTCATTTTTCCACTCTCGATAGAGTCCAAAAATGTTTCCACGTCCAAGTAGCCGATGAATTATTTTCCACCCTGCAACCTCTTTCCTCACAGACGAAACGTTCCAAGTTTCTCGCTGCTCTGTCACTATTTCCATGGAAAGTGCTCAGACGAACTACATTCTTCAGTTCCACCATTTTAAACCTTCACGGCTAAAACCTGCCATGCCACACCCTTTGTAATGAACCACCCTTATTCCCATCTTATGCCATCGGTGAGAGCAGCTTCTTCCCAGGAACCATTGCTTTGTTGAACCAATTCCCAAGAGGATGTTTTCCCGATCATTAATATTAATCTGTTCATGTCTAGGGTCAACCGTTATTTTCCCCCACACATCCGCATAAGCTGTGCTTCTTATTCTGTAACCCTCTACCTCGACTGGCTCCCGGGCTTTGAACAGGGTAAACATCGCTAAAATAATCACGTGGGCGCTTCAGAAATGTTGACTTTTATCAGACAATTGAGAGTAAGTAAATCAGAAAAGAGACAAGTGCCAGAAAGAAGGAAGCGGTTAGTGTATGAATCAATTTATGAGATAATATAAGATCAAAGTGTAGTATCTGTTCTTATTTCACATGTAAGAAAAAATTTTCATCAATCCTTTTTGTCAAAATTTTAGAGAAATGTCTTATTGTTTTCTGAATATTACGATACAAGATACATATCTAATATTATTGTAAATTTGAAAAGAATCGGTTGTGGACTGGGGCAGGTATTGGCTGGTTAACTTTAATGCCTCAAAAATGAAACTGCTCCCTATTACTCACAAGAGAGAACTATTCCTGCCTCTCATTAGAAAGTCTGACGCTCAACTCCACGAGAGCACCTCTTTGCGGCTGCTTGGTCTCACATTGTCCGCTGACCTGAGATAGAACGAATGCATTGAGTCAATAGCTTCGTTCACCGCTAGGAAAGTTGGCTCACTGTGCGCACCAGGAAATTTTTCTCGTCGGAGTCGATCCTTCAAATCTACAGATCAACCATTCGCCCTTGCATGGAGTATTGCTGCCATATATGGTCTGGAGCCCCTTCTAATTGTCTCAAGTTCCTTGATAAAATCGAAAGGCGGATATGCAACGTAATTGGTCCTGATCTGGCATCCTGTCAGCAGTCACTCTCTCATAGACGTGACGTTGCCTCCCTCTGTCTTTTTTACAAATACTTTCATGGTAACTGCTCCGGTGATCTTCATTTGATGGTTCCCCGACTTCGTGAATTAAAGCGTTCTACTAGGCTGGCATCTCGCTCTCACCCTTTCACTGTCGAAACTGTTAAATGAAGCCGTCTCTTTTACTCCAATAGCTTCATGTCTCGCACTTCTCGCCTGTGGAACTCCCTCCCCATTTCTTGTTTTCCTGATGGCTATAATCTCCAACTATTCAAATGTAACGACAATCAACGTCTCCAGATGCCCTGATCTATCCCCTAACCGTCTCTTCATCCTTTCCTCTATCACTCCTATTTGCTCTCGCTTCGACTCTCTGTAACTCCTTGCGTGCTAGTGGCTTCCCGCATTGCTTGGGACTGAATGCTTGAAAAAAAAAAAAAAATAAATAAAAAAATTCCGAGGCTGGATCTCTCATACATAACAGGATTTCATCAACTGCGGACTTCATCAATTACCTTCCGCCAGTGGGTATGTGGGCTTTCGGTCATCTCTGAACGTGAATCTTACATTCTCGTGTAGATATAAGAAACTGTTTTCTTTCTCTTCTCGGTTGTGTATTTTTATATATCTACCCGTCATACGATTTTTCCCATGCGTACTCGTCGTAAGCGCAACTGGGTCGGTTACGTTTTACCTATCGGTGTCAGCCATTGAAAACGAGTAAAGCACGGATTTTCACCTATGTTATACCTGACGTACCTATTCTATTATTAATAGACTCTCCCACACATAATAAGTAGTAGTAGCGGTCGAAAGTTGGGCTCAGTGGTGTTGAGTGAGTCAGTCGATGTCGGACATTGAAGTATCAACCATCACAACTAGATTGCTGCGTCATTAACTCTTATTTCAAGTTCCTAACGTTTTGTACGTCGAACCTAATTTAGGACGACTTATTGAAATACAAGCCTCCACTGTGATAACTACTCTACAACAACCTAGTTGGTAGATCATCTTTTAAATCAACTCGCTGATGCACCTGGGTTCTCTGATGGTCTGGTGTGACATTGAGTACAAAATCTATTCCGATTTCATCTTGTGTGACTCACATACTGCACCAGCATTAAATAAATTTCGCACAATTTTGCTAGGATAGAAGTATTAATCTGAGAGGAAGAGTATAATCACACTGAATGAATTTTATATTTGATTTTCAATAAACACCAGCTGAAGTCTATGTGTCTTGATTGCGTGATTCATTATCATGGTTTAGTACGAAATCGGAAACTATTAAGAACAATATGCAAGGAAGATGCAATTTCTATTAAATTGGATGACCTAACGTCATGCGTGTCTATCGTAAGCTCTCAAGTCCCTACCCTTTGCTTCCTGACACAGACCACATTCTATCATCCACTTGCTTAAGCCGGCCAAGTATGTCACGCGTTGTTTTCCCTTGTCTGTCTTTCCCTCTATCCTACCCGTGGGTATCAGATTCTCCAGACCCTCCTTTCTCATTATGTGTCCCAGAAACTTCAGCTGCCTCTTTCTGATGTTAAGTATAAGCCTTCTTCTTGTTTGTAACCTCATCGTAGCTCACATGCTCGGTCCATGATATCCTTAGCATCCTTCTGTAGAACACATCTCCGTCACTTCGAGTCCCTACTTATTCTTTGAGGAAATCCTCCAACATTCGCTGCCGTGAAGGAGAACAGATGTCACGTAACAGCCCAGTATTCTTTCCTTTGTTACCAAAGAAATCCTCCTGTTTCGCAAGACTCTGCCCAGCTTTTGAAATGTGTCCTTGGCCATCCCAATACGTCTACGGATCTCAGTGTCGCACTTACCGTCCTTTGTTAAGACGCTTCCCAGATATTTAATCTCGTACACTAATTCATTAGTTTTTTTAATACAATCCTAGCATCCAAAACAAATAACCATAAAACGAATTTCAAAATTCCGAAACAAAAACACCCGAAAAAGACAAAGGGTGAAATAGGTAATTCGAACTGAGGCGGCACTTTACAATTTGTTTCCTTGGATTTACCAGAACTGGTCATTTTTCCGTATTTAAACGAATCTGAAAAAAAAATAACAGATTATTGATGATTACTTGGAATGCAGCAGATGTTTTGCTGGCATCTGCTGTTTTTAATACAAATATATCGACATAAACCAATCTATAGACATTTAATATACTTGAGAACGTTTCCAGGTACGATGTTGAAGAACCTTACAGAATCGATCTGATGTTAAGAGCTTTTGAACATTCGATCTATCTTGAAGAATTATCGCAAAGTAGTTTTTGTCTCTCATGGTCTATCAATTGATACTTTACATACTTTCTGAACAAAATGGTACATTTCACCTCTTTTTCTACTGCGAACCCAAAATTTGGTATGGTTTAGAGCAGTGGTCCCGAAAATTCTTTAGAGCCTCTCAATATTACTCGTCTCTCACGCATATGAAGATATTTCTTTCTTCGTATTAGATCAAGACTAATCTGACACCGAAAACAAAGATGTCATTTGATGCCTTTAGATGAGATGTCGTCAGACGAACATCTTAGGCTATATAGCTAACTAAACCTACAAACCTCGAGTATTGACGCTTGTCCTGCAGACTCAGCTCTTTGATCTGGCTGTCGTGTGACGTGTCCTGTCCAGATAGTATCAACAGGATACAAACAAATGTCGGAGTAAAATAAAATAATGTGTTCATGTATAGCTCTTATGTTCATTTTGTGAATTATAAAGTCTACGTGTTCCTTAAGTACAACGTGATTTAAATATTTTCATATAGATTTTGTAAAAATGAGAAAAAATGCTTGGTTCTAATGCCAAGCTGAAGCCTTAAACTACCCTCTTTCCACTCACCGAACCCTAGATCTTTCTATCACATCTGAGCGGGGCCGCTACCTCCCTTCATGCAAGCCACGAATCTGCCACTAGCGTTTACCGCGGCTGGACTGCTTTCGGACCGCTGACGTGTTTCTTTCGGCAGTGTTACCACTGGCGGACAGCTAGAAGCCCACCGGTGGCCCGTCGGTGATTCCCATCAGGGGACCGCTGGCGTTGCCATCGGCGGCCCGCCGGAGGTATTGGGCTCCCATAAATTTAGAATTTGAATCAAAGGTTTTCATGATTCAGTTTCGTAAGATAAAATGTTTAAGTTTCTCAAGAAGTCTGTTTAATTGATGCTTTTGTGGTGATCGTTCCGCATATGAGATCTTTGTTCCAAAGTCGACCCATCGTCTTTTCAGATTTTTTACGCTTATATATATATATATATATATATATATATATATATATATATATATATATATATATATATATATAGCTGGCCACTCGTATTCGAAGAAACCTATTTACTAGTGCGGCTAGCCAATCCCTATTGCAGACGCTTGCTCAGGGCATTTGTGTTTATTCAACACCCACAGAGCCCACCTGTGGTTTATACTGCAACTATACTGAGCAGACCTTAGTTACGGTTTCCTGGAAAAGAGCGTGTTATCTAGCTTGATCAACAATTTGAACAAGACCAGCACGGTTACAATGACTTGTGACTCCTTGCTAGCACAACTATCGACGGTACCCAAGAATTCCATCTACCCAATTTCACTCATTTGGGTCAACCCCTGGTATGGTTTTTCTAAAGGTGCCTGCACGCTGGGATCGACCCCCAGTCCAATAACATCAGGAAGTCTCCTTCCTGACAAATCGACCATTCGACCCCGAGTTTCATAGTCAGAATGCGAACGCTCTAGCCACACGGGCACGTGTCACACACACACACACACACACACACACACACACACACACACACATATATATATATATATATATATATATATATATATATGCGTGTTTAGCTTCTAACTAAAATCATGCAACCAAAAATATTCTACAGCGTCAGTAATAGAGAAATGAATAATAAAATAATACCGTAAATCTTTTCCTCGTGACTTCAGTCCTCGCTAAATAGTTTACTATTTTGTCCTTGTTTCAACTCACTGATGCACCTGGCTTCTCTGGTGGTCTCGTGTGACATTGAGTGCAAATTCTATTCTGATATCATCTAGCGTGAGTCACATATTGCGCCCGCATTAAACATCATTAAAAAAAATTGCTAGGTTAGTGAATCTAATGCTTACTGGTTGTAACACTATTGTGTTAGATTAAATTAAACTTAGCAGGTACTTCTGGACAATACAACTAAAAGTTTAAAATTTTACATATTACATTGATAAAGTCGTGTGTTTGACTTGATAATTTAAGTGAGGAAGATTATAATCATACTGAATACATTTGATATTTGGTTTTTAACACTAGCTGAAGTCTATTTTTAAGTTTGCCACACTACCTTCTGGTCATACGTGCTTATCATTGGTTCTATTGTGGTCACGTGATCGAAGTTTGAGCTTGGTTGCGCGAGTTTTCTTGCTGCTCTTACAATGCAAACATGGCTGCTCCGCTAGCAGTGTGCGCCAATGAGGGACAAAGAGGCAGTGATTTACTTTGGTAGGAAGGTGCGTGAGGAGCTGAAATTCCTCGAATGCATTTAACATATTATAGCGACAATGTTTTGTCGCGTAGAATTGTGTATGAGTAGATTGAGATGTTTAAAAGTGTCCGGACAAGCGTGACGCACGAAGAAAGGGTAGGACGCCCGTCAACCTCCATTACTAACAAGAAGATTCAACAAGGTCGAGAGATGCTGATGGCAAACCGGCAAGTTATAATCGTTTTTATGTATATCCGACGACTGTGGTGAAAATTTAAAAAAAAATGGTTGTAAATGCTCATTGGCACAAAAACAGAAAAAATAAAACACGATCGAAATCAGATGCAGATAAATCTGTCAAGGATCCTCGATTGGATGCCATTTCCTCTTAACGTCAATGGGTAGATCAATAGGCATCAATTAAACATCCGTCATTTGAAGTGAGAATGTTATTAGATACACAGCAGCAGATGGTGGACAAAACGTTGAAGCATTTGCTTGTGTTAGTAACAACAAATATATTCGATTATGTAATCGAATACGTGTTATTATCTTGTTTCTATTTCTTTTATTTCCACACATAAACACTGACTGCCCACTCTATATGAAGGTTATATTTTTGTCATTACAAAATTTTTATGACGCAGTTGTTACGTTTGCATTGAAAATGATATATATCTAATGGACCTGAAAGTCAGATCGAACAGTATTGAAGTCAAGAATGGGAATTGTCTCATTACTCTCAACGTTATTTCAGTGGGTATAAATGTTTAAGTTGCTATCCCTAAATTTTATTTTCTTAAATAGTGAAATTTTTAACAAACGGCCTAAATCAAGAAGTCTTTCTAAAAAGAAATGCACTTCCCGATAGGAATCGAACTTGTATCCACTTTTTCTCCACCAGAGAAACCATTCGTATAACAAAAGCGTGCCGTTACCAATTTGGCCAAGGGAGACCATTTTGCTGTTTTGTTACAGAAAACGAAGGCCAGGATGGTCAGCGATTGGTCAGAATGCCCCTTGGGCGTAGTATTTTGACAGTGATACATTGTTTTTGCCTGAGTTTTGGATCGAAAACGGCGCGAATTCAACAGAATTTTGAAGCGTCGACACGCTTCCCCTACCCAGGTTCGAGGGACAGGCTAAGACCACACGTGGAGGGTTACTATGTCAACGAGCGACATGCATTCTCTTGAAGTTCCTCCTCCCGTTGCTGCGACGTTTGTCCCTCTCTTCCAATAAAAAAAAGGAGTAAACAAAAGAAATCATCTTTTCGTTAATACCATCTATGCAGTAGCGTTGTGATCCAGAGACGACACGGAATGCAACAGTCTTGAGCCATTGCTTTAATAGGGCTCCTCGATCTTTCCCGGTTGTTATTAATTAAATATTTATATAAAAAAGCAAAACAGGGATATCAATTCAAACACGCGCACCCGTTAAAATAACATTTATCGTAAAAGGAAATAATTTCAAAGTCATTTAATTCATTTATTGTAACACGGCGGAAGGAGAGGAAGTATGTATTGAGTCAGTTTTAGAAGTGGGATTGCTCATTTGCCTTGAAAATCCTTTGACTACCGATTATTGTTGCAAGTGAAGACAGCACAGTTACCTTGGACAGCGATCAGGCCTTTAAAATAAGAAAATGTATCGAATTAATCTTTAGCCAAGAATGGCGACGAAACAATGAACCGACCAATCCACAAACGATAAGATAGTTCGCCTAACAACGCTTTTATTTGAATGCGAAGAGACTTAACAAAGTGACAACTGATTTCTATGAGATGACATGAATTATTTAAGCAGCTAAGCAACCGTTTAAAGGGTTTGAAAGTCACGTGGTCATAAAATGATTAATTCGCTGTGCTTAAGAAATTACTTTAACTTTATTTTTTTTTCAAATCACAATACATTGAATAGGGTATTAAAATACTTCAGGTAGACAATCAGTTTGAAAGTGAAATCCACCCAATACAAGGCGTAAGAGCCACTCAAGATAGAGGGTTGAGATTGTTGTATTAGGGTAAGGAGAGGAGGTGAGAACAGTTTATGAGGATAACTTGCAAAGATCAACGGTTACTCTTAGTCTTGAAAAGGTTAGTATTGTACTGATGAGTGAAGCGCCCTCTTGGGAGTCTGTTCTACAAAGTAACGGTTCTCGTGGAAGAAACTCTCCGAATGTAACGTCCTTCTTGATAACAGAATATGAAGAGTCTGGGGATGATTCGTCCCAGCCGTCGGGACATGGTGGGTCTCATTTCTTATTACTACATCCGGCAGTAAGGCCTCTGATCAGAAGACTGGAAGTTTAGAGCAGCGTGTAACAATCTCTTAATAAATGTTGTTCCCAGGTTCACCCTGACCCGGGGTGGTAGTACCTGTTAGGGTCCCAGATGTGGGCAAATTTTACTGATCACGGAAGCGTCAAAAACCTAGCACTATGAAAGGATAAAAATACATTTTCGTAGCAAAAAACAGTAATCCACTTTAGTACAGAAAGTTACCAACAATAAAGTTTTAAGTAAAATGGCCAACAATTTTATCTAGAGTTAGAAGCACACAATTCCGTTCAAAATATATTTAGTTGAAGCCTGAAAATTGTGTTAAAAATATTTAGATTTCGGCATTAAGTAAACCATAAATGTTATGTCGCTAAACAAAATCAGCCAAATAACAAACATGAAAGAATTCTTTCATGACATTAATCCATATAATATCCTAAAATTTCTTAAAGAAATCAAACTGTATTCAAAAATATAACGTCAACAAAACTACAACATAAAACACACATATGACCACCTCTAGTAATCATGCCCACACAAACATGTACATGCATAAAAGCTGAGTATCATCTACCATGTATTCACTTGTGAAAGCAGAATAACATGTCATATTTTTATTACTTTAAAGCTCCCAAGAAAAAGTAAATTTTGGCATTAAATGACCCATAAGGTGTTGATGTGCCGTTAAACAAACAAACCAAATCAAATAAAACCCAGCAAACCTCCACACGTGGGGAAAGATTGGGTCTCCCATTTGTCCGGTGTGTCCAAAGACGGGGTCCCTCCAACATGTATTGAGATTTATTGAGTTACCGGTTAAGCCATGATAAAGGTTTAATCACGATTGCAACAATAGTCTCTGGGATTATCCAAACGGACAGATATGAGCCAAATAAGTTGATTAATTTCGTCAGAGCAGGGCGATAAGTAAAGACTGAAGGTTTTTCCGTCTGTAGTCTAAGGGAAAACCTTCAGCCTTCAGTTTTGCCCCAAACTGGCAAATAAAAGAAGATATTGGTGTGCAGTTAAAATTATCAGAGAAAATAATACAGGCACAGCTACGTTAGAACAATAATATATATATATAGTTAGAATATTTATTCGGATAAAACGATGCAAATCATGTTTAGAATTAATTGTCCGTTGGGAAGAGAAGTCGACGAAAGGAAGCTTGGGAAATATTTACAATGTGTAAATGAGGCAGAAGTTGGGTTTGGTGGGCTCAGTGTAAACTGACTGACATTAAATGCTGAGACTTCGCTGGGCGGTCATTTTGGAAAATGCGGTCGCAATTAAGAGCAATGAGTCTGGAAAATCAAGGCTATTCGCTCAGTATCAATGGCAGCAGAAGAAGCCTCTATATGATTATGACTTTTGTTTTTTTAAGATAAGCCTAATTTACGGAGTGAAACGGAAGTTCATTTCAAGTCGAGTATCACGATATTTGTTAAGAATACGGTCACTGCGTTTGCTTCCTTTTTTATTGAAGATCGAAAAAACTGGTGAACCAGAAGTTGCTTGTGATTGGATTATAAAGGTCTAAGGAGTCAGAGTGGATTAGAAGTGCCTCACTTTACGAGAAGAGTTAATGGATGTAACACAAACCAATATCTGATCAGTATCAACTGGGTCGGCATGGAGATGGTGTATAATGTGAGACCCGAAAACCATAATAATCCTGAACTGAAAACATCACTGATGATCTGTGTCAGCGCATCGAACAGTTGTATTTCACGAAATATATCAGTTGTAACCTAGGGAAAGTTATTGAATAGAATAATCACACGAAGGTTGGTGATGATCGATAATACTTAGGACAAGAACAACACATATAAGATTTGCCAACGGCGCGTAGAAGTAATCAACTGCTAGAAATGAGTCAAGTGAATTTCACAATGAATCTCCAACTGCAGGATATCTACCAACCACCCACAAGGCCGACTTTAATGTGGGGTATCCGACCCTGTAGGCTAAGCCAAAAATTCCCCGTAGACCCCGTATAATACGGTGTCGGGTAGCTGTTTCCCGAAATGAGACTTTGCCTTTCGACATAGCCTCGTCTGTGGATCCTCTCTGCCGGAGGCAGAGAGTTTGACCAGCATAGCTGGACACGAATCTCCATCTACAGACCAATATACAGTATTTACTACTGTATTTATATAAAAGGTGATATAGCCATTATCGTCCGTAGGTATGCTACAATATGTTTGCCAGATGTATTTCACGAAATATATATATCTTTGCTTGATTTCCCCTAAAACAGAGTCTTTACTGAGTGGTATGCATATAACTTCGACCATGGCTTCTGCTATCATTTCTAAACTAGATCAAACAAGGCAATTCTTTTAAAGGAATATGCTTCAGAACTGGGTCCTGTTTTCTCCAAACATTACAATAAATACCAGACTGCTTCTTGCTTTTCAGCTGCTTGGAAGTCCTCTATAGTTCCCGTCTTTAAGAAATAGGAGGAACTTTCTGACTTGTCAAATTATCGCCCTGCTAGTCTCTTCTATTTGTCTATCAAGGTTTAGATAAGAACGGCGAAGTTCGGACTGTGGCTCTAGACATATCGAAGGCGTTTGACTGGGTTTGGTATATTGGCCTTCTCCACAGGTACAAGGGTTATGTTATCTCTGGACAAATATTTGGCTTAATATAAACGTTCCTAACAATCGTATAATGAAGGTCGTGTTGAACGGACACGCTTCTAGTTCATTAATACAGGTGTACCCTATGGCTCTATCCTTGGACCTAAGTTGTTTCTTATCTTCATCAATGACCTTCCTGATGTCCTCAGTTCCCAACTAGGTATTTAAGCTGATGACACACCTGTTTACTCCTGTCTTAATAGCAAGTCCGACTGTTCAAAAAAGTGAATCTAGCATATACTCTCAAAAAGAACCTAAAAAGTGGTTAACTGGGGCAAGTGATGGCTTGTTAATTTTAATGCCCCCCCCCCAAAAAAAAAACTGCTTTTATTTAATAATCATAGAGAAAGGTTTCTACTTGCCATCAGCATGGCTGATGCTAACCTCCAGGAGAGCAACTTTTGCGCCTTCTTGGGCATCCGTTTTCTACTGACATGAAGTGGAGTGATTATCTTGAAGGAATTTCTAGGTCTACCGCTAGGAAAATTGGTTCACTGTGTTGTGCCTGAAAATCGTTCTCATCAGAATCCATCTTGCCCATTTATAAATCCACCTTTCGTCCGTGCATTGAATACTACTGCCATATCTGGTCAGGTGTTCCTGCTATTTCAAAAAATGGTATGTAATGTAATCGATCCTGACCTGGCATCTCGACTTCAGTCACCGACGTGACGTGGACGTGGCTTCCCTCCATGACTTTCTGGCTGAATTAGGTCCCATCGTTTTACTGTTAAAGTAAATAGACGTAACCGTCAGTTCTATTTTAATAGTTTATTTCCTCGCACGGCCCGCCTGTGGAGCTATTTTCCGATTTCTTGATTCCACCCCCCACCTACAAAAATTTAAATGCAACATCAGTCGCCATCTTCTGAATCCTCTTCTTTCATTTCCGTTTCTCCTCACCAAAGTCTTCTCATTCTCTTTCTCTCCAAGTAACCACTTGTGTCCTAGTAAAATTATCGCCTTGCCAGAGGCGAAATGATTAAAAGAAATCTAATTAAATCAAAGAGAGCTCATCAGAACAACTATGAAAATATTTATATAAAAGTCATAGGGAATCTAGGTTATGGCGGTGGGAAATTAATTGAAGCTGAGATACGACGGGAGAACCGATAATATTTTTCTTTGAGGTTATCTGCAAATTAATCTTTTAGGAAGTTAACATATGTCAGCCTCACATCCATTTAAAAAACAGCTCGCATTGTCCTCCTTCTGGGCAACTATCAGCTGTGTTCATCTCGTTTTCCTTAATCTCAGTCAAAGCGTTAGAAATCTGGATGACATTGTAAGCGGATTGACCACTGTGATGCAATGTTTTTCCAAAGAAAATTTATTCGCTCAGGCATTGTGAATGCAGCAATCACACAATGCATAACCTTAGTAAATGGCGTATAATTGTCTAGTGAGTAGCTTCAAATATTGATTGATTGCCAATCCATATCAAGACCCGATATATATATATATATATATATATATATATATATATATATATATATATATATATATATATATATATATATGAGAGAACGCTATATATTTTATATATCAACAAAAAATATTAGACAAAAATGTACGACAGTGTGGAAAAAGTTTTTCTTGTGACGCGTTTCGTCCTTTAGGACTACATCGGACTAAATTTATTATGTTGGTGCATGTGCACTAATTAAAATAATTAAAAATTCCCAGCATCCGTCGTCCGTGCGCATGTGCAGTCACACCAACATAATAAATTTAGGCCGATTAAGTCATAGAGGATGAAAGGCGTCAAAAGAAAACTTTTCTCACTTTGTCATGCATTTTTCCAAATATATATATATATATATATATATATATATATACACTCGACTCTCCCGTCGAATTCGACGTATGAGGGTCAAGCAGATCAGTTCCCAGGAAATCGACAGCCCGACAACAGCACATGAGATTTGATTATAGTGGTGAAGGTTTCGTGCAGGACCATCCACACATTTTGAAGGGCCGAATACAGAGACACTATATATATATATATATATATATATATATATATATATATATATATACACACATATATATATATATAATGAAATGGATTAAGTCTGACAATATATTTTCTGTTTATACGTTATTCTGATAGATACAATTTATTGAAGAAAATGCTTTGTTTTTAATTAAACAGTGTTAATTACATTTATCGACCTGAATGTTCGAGAAATTTCATGTGTTTTACGAACCTGTATTCCTACACGGAAACCGTCATTTGATCTGGTGTGCTATACCATTTACCTACAGAGAAGCGTCTGGTTAGCAAAGTCCAAATAACTGTTCTTAAGCACAATCTTCGGCGATTTTTCTCGATCGATCATATCGGCTCACGAAACGTATCTTAACGTAAACAATGACAACATGCTGTTTATGCTCACGTTAGACTATTGAGCACTCTAGAGAAAGGGTAATTTTAAAAACAATGGCTGGTCCTGCTATTAACGCATCGCTCTTCAGTTATGAATTTATGAATCGAGTGCTCTTGGCTACTGGCGTTTGTATACATCACGTATATAATATGTTAAAATTACCTTTTCTCTGCCGTGCACCGATAGCTTAGGGGTAGAATCTCTGACTGAAGCCAAATCGGTCGGATTTGATTCCGTCTTGATGAGCTGTGATACAGCAAAACAGGCTTGTATGTGGATGACCATATATATATATATATATATATATATATATATATATATATGATATATATATTTATATATCAAGAATAATATTGGTAAAATTTTATGGCGAAGGGTAAAAAATTTCTTGTAACGCGTTTCGTCTTTTAGGAATTCAACGGACTAAATTTGTTATGCTGGTACGACTACACTGTAGATGACATTGCGATCAAGGTCCTCTCTAGACATTTACGTCATAGTGTATTGTTTTCTCCTTTGATCAGAATAAAACATTCTAAAATCCCCAGCACTCTTCGTTAGTGCCCATGTGTAGTCGTACCAACACGACAAATTTAGTACGATGAAGTCAACTTTTCTTACATTGTCATACAATGTATATATATATATATATATATATATATATATATATATATATATATATATATATGATAAAAATATAGTTTTAAGCTATGCTATATTTATTGATTAGCGATAGGTAATCGCTGTATTTACATATAAAAGTGGACACTGAAATAAACTCACAACGGTGACAGTAGGTTTCATGGTTAAACGGATTCACTTAATTATTGATTTAGATTTGTTCTTTATAAATAAAATATCCAAATCAATAAATATGTAAACAAAACAAACTACGAATGCACACATTGAACATAAATAAATATAATAATTAACAATAACCATGTAATCAATACTAAATAATGAGTAAAAATGTTGACAAAGAACCCTATATAATATAGGTGCAAATAACTGCATTGGAATCCACAATTATTTATACACCAATAGCCTCAAGAATAATTTGAAACATAACAATTACTGTCCACCATATAAGAGTTAGGACAATAGAGCTTCTTCCCATAATGCACCATTGGCCACCATATATAAGTAGTTGGACCAAAACACAACACAGATGGCCTGATGATTGCGATTATGATTGCCACCGATATATATATATATATATATATATATATATATATATATATATATATATATATATATAAACAGTAGGAGGCCAAAAATGGACGCACCCATATAAAGTCGATTTTGTATTTTTACCAAGACAAGTGAGTAATAGAATTCGGTTATTAATACAGGGTATTAACACAGTTGTATATATGTACATTATACAAGTCAAAAAATGATTTAGTATTTTGTTGGGTAAGCTTTTGCTTTAATAACGGCCTTAATTCTTTAGTAAGTCAACGTTCTTCGACAGATTTTCCCAGCATTCCTTTGATTCGCGAAAAAACTCATGTTCTGTGTTAACTTTCCTATCACAGGCATGCTTGTCTATTATCGCCCAAAGGTTTTCAGTTGGGTTAAGATCAGAACTGTGACTAGGCCACTGGGAGAGTTGCAATTTACCCTGGACGCAGCAAAAATGACGCGAATATAGAAATGGTGATGAAAAAATATAAACCTTATTACATTTGTATTTACATTTATTAACATGACTAAGCGTTGTTCTGACTTTAAGAAAGTCGAAGTCGCCGCTTTTTATGATTTTGGGCTGTCGAATAGAACGATAGCTGGTAAGATCGAATCATGTGTCTGCAAATTAATCAAAAAGGGAAATCAAACTGGAATATATGATAGACGTAGCAGATCTGGCCGACCGCTAAATACTACCGACAGGGAAGATAGAAACTTGGTTCGTCAATGCAAAAAAGATCGATTGGCAACAGCACATGATGTTTCCAAAGTGGCTAGTTTGGCGGTTTCTTCAAGAACAGTCAGACACAGACTTAAAGCAAAAGGTATTGTTTTCAAATACATAAAAACAGAAACTCGTATCTGGAAAAAATCGACGGTTATTTTTGGCTTGGTACAAAGTTCATTTACACTGAACTGAATCTGATTGGGAAGATATTATGTAGACTGACGAGAGCCCCTTTAGTCTTAGATATGAAGAACGAATAAGTGTTTGGTGTACGCCCGGTGAAAGGAATACTCCAGGGACTACCAAGGACACTGTTAAACACGATAAAAAAAATCAACTTTTGGGTTGCATTGTAAGCAGCAGGAGTTGGTAATTTGTAAAAAATCAAGGGAATCATGAACCAGCATCAATACCACAACATTCTTGTTAATCAAATGTGGCTTTCTGCTAAAAGAACTTTTTGTCCAAGGTTAACGCTTTACGTTCCAACACGATAAAGATCCTAAGCATATTGCCTTAAAGAATAAACGTTATCTAGAAAGGAAGCGCGACGCTGGTAAATTGCAACTCTTCCAGTGGCCTAGTCACAGTCCTGATCTTAACCCAATTGAAAACCTTCGGGCCATAATGCATAAGTGTGCCTGTAATAGGAAGGTTAACACAGAAGATAAGCATTTTCGCGAATTAAAAGAATGCTGGAGAAATCTGGCAAAGAAATCTTACTAAAGAATTTAGTATGTAGCATGTCACGAAGAATCAAGGCCATTATTAAAGCAAAAGGTTAAACTACAAAATACTAAATCATTTTTTGACTTGTATAATGTACATATGTACACCTGTATAAATAAACGAATTCTATTACTCACTTGTCTTGGTAAAGATACAAAAATCGACTTTCTATGAGTGCGTCCATTTGTTTGTCTTGTACTATACATACATACATACACACACACACACACACATATATATATATATATGTTAGTTTTGATGAATATTTTCACATTCACACTAACACATATATTCAAACACATGATTTCTCTAAATTTCTGCATCATGTCAAATGACTCTCAGCTGCGCACTTCAATGTTTTATAATCAGGATTTCAGTTTTTATGCTTCTGACGCATAATACTTGACTGACTACGAGGGTCAGCCAAAAAGTAAATAAATAAATAGAATCACATAACACATACCAAAATGAAGAAAAAAGCCTCAGTATTCTAAATCTAGTTCTCAACATAGTCCATTCTTCCCAATCGTCTTATTCCACATGTAAGTGAAGGCAGAGATACCCACCTCGTAGATGCTTTCTTAGCCATGTGCGTTTTGCCATTTTCAACTCATCATTATTAGAGAACCATCGCTTTCTGAGTGCCTCCTTTATGGATTCCGTTATTGTGCCTATCCAGAAGCTCTTGGACAGCAACTGTCCTCTGTTCCTTCATGGAATAAGTCAGCATTCTGAAGATCCATTTTTTATAGACCTTTGTGTAGCCAAGAGAACATGGTTCACCTGTTGACTTTCAGTTTTTGTTTCTTCCGTCCGCTGTAATAATAGCATCAGCCTATTTGGCCCAATCATAATTTACAGAAGCAGCTGGCCTGCCACTTCTGTGCCTGTTACTAACGTCTGTTTCTCTTTTTCTTCTCGAATTGTAAATAACTCGATTTATTCATCCCCTGTTTTCTCCGTAATATATCTCTACTTAGACGAATAGTTAATAGAAATTACAACCATGTTGCTACTATTATCTATGGAATTTAATGGTTGAATTAAAAAAAAAAAGGCGATGTCCTTTCAGGATTTAGGCGATTATAGATGTCCATAGCTTCGATTTCTTTAATACGTATGAATTGCCATAAGTTGTTGGGGAATATAGTGGAGTAGTTTCCTGTTGCCTTCGCGGTGGTTTGAAAATCAAAGTTTTTCTTCTCTTATACAGATTAACAACAAAGATTGCTTTGCTATTTAACCCATAGCTAGAAGGGAAAGATGGATTAATTTTATCCCAACTGAAGTGAATGCAACTGACGAGATCGAAATTTGAACTCTGCTCGCTCATTTCATTTTTGTGGCTGCTAATCTACTGCCTGATTAGCTATAACCTGGCAAAAAAGCTATGTATAAAGTAAGGCATCGAATGGTGATCGAACGCCACCAGGGACACCAATGGCAGTACAAGGGTTTGGGTAATAGGATTGTGAGTTTAATCTTTGCCAAACAAAAGCAATCTTAGAAAATATGTAAATTTGAAGAGTGACATTTAAGAAACTTAAGTAGTCGATCCTCATTGGGTACTTTGTTGTTATAAGTGTGCATCCGATTAAGCTAAGCTTAGCCAAGTTCTGATCAGTGTTGAGCGGTTTGGGTATCTTTATATTGGTTCAAACTTTAGTCTTTTTCTCATTGTCTGTGTTCCTTTTTAATACGTTTGTACACCTAATACAATGCCTTAGAGACCCTCAAGGTAGAGGGATTATTGGATAACGTTGCTGTAAGTGCGTAAAGAGAGAAGATAAGATATGCATATTATGAGGATATGTAGGATAGATAGCGGTTGACTTTAGACTTGAAGATATTAAGATTTTAGTAATCAGGAAGCATCCTCTCAGGAGTCTGTTCCACAGAGAGAGAGAGGGAGAGAGAGAGAGAGAGAGAGAGAGAGAGAGAGAGAGAGAGAGAGAGAGAGACAGGGACAGAGACGATTGAGAATGCGGGGCATAAAAAGAGAGGCGAGCTTTGTCGCCGGGTAAAAAGATTTGTCGCTGGGCGTTGAGTGTCTACTTATATATATATATATATATATATATATATATATATATATATATATATATATATGTGTGTGTGTGTGTGTGTGTGTGTGTGTGTGTGTGTGTGTATTAGAACGGTCATAGTTCTAATAAAATATATTGTTGCTATGTATATTTCAATAACACAGTAGGAACATCCGGTTTTCGGATTATACCTTCATTTTCTGGGAGGCTAGAAACGTCTACAAAAAAACAAGAGGCTCTTGACATTTTGCTGTTCAACACTTCAGCGAAATACGCCATCTTCTGAAAATCACTTGTCATTGTCCGGTTCGATGTCATATTTTACATTCTACAAACGATCGACACAATTGCTGCAGCTTTTGTCTCTGCGTGCGTGCAACACTAAACCGTGTGTCTTTGCTTGGATTAGTTAATTCCTTAAAGTAGAGAAGACCTAGTAAAGCCAGCTTTTTAATAATCTCTGAAATTGAAAATTGCGAAACGTTCTTGTATCAAATCTTTTAAATGCTCTCGACAAAAAATGATTTCCCGATCGTTTAAAGTTTTAGTCTTTTTAAAATTTCGTTAGAAACAAAGAAAAGATTGCTAAACTGTCACGCGATGTCTGTCCTTCTATATGGCAATGAATGCTGGACAATCTCCTCAAAGATGAAAAAGAGACTTGAAGCAACAGAAATGTAGTTCTACAGAAGGATGCTGAGGATACCATGGAACAAATATAGGAGCAACGACGAAGTTTTAGAGAAAATGGAACAAAAAGGAAACTTATTCTTAACACCAGGAAGAGACAGTCGAAATTTCTAGGACACACAAACGAGGAAAGAAAGCATGGGAAATCTGATACTCACAGGACGGATTGAAGGCAATAGGGACAGAGGAAAACAACGCATAACCTACCTAGCTAGCTTGAGTAAATAGATCGTGGAAGAGGGTTTAGGAGAGATAACAAACAGACAAAATTTATTAAGAGATAAAAAGGATAGGAAATTGTGGAGAGTCATGATCGCCTGAAAAGACATGGTACAAAATTTCTAAATTTTGATTAAAAAATCTTGTTTCCCTTTGTATCACCGGAACTAGTAAAATAACCATATACATTTTTAGCACTTTTTTTTTTGTATGACACATTAATTTGGAAAATCTTGCAAAAATAAAAATAATTGTCGGATGTTTTGAAACTTAAGTGTCGGGGAAGCGTGAGCTTGCACACACATATTATTGCACACAATTGTTTATGCAACCAAACGTATGCATACAGTTCACGCACATTCAAGAAGCCTTCCACAAAATGTAACTTTCAGAAAGGCTATAAGACAACGATGCCTCGTATTACCGGATTTATTTAACCTTTACAGCGAACTAGAAGTCCTTCTAGGATTTATTATTCGTAGGCACAATCTTATGAATACAAGATAAGCGCACGATGCCGTTTTGATGGAGGACATAGAAAACTAAAAAAAGTCTTAAAGGAGAGCGAGAAGAAAGGACTAACTATCAATTGTAAGAAGACAGAATGTATAGTCGTTAGCAAAAGGGACACTTCAGAATGTGATTTTGTTATAGTGGAACACACCTATTCTATAGTTAATAGACTCTCTCACCTATAATAAATAGGAGTAGTAAGAGTAACAAGTCAGTCGCTCAGTGGGTCGGTCAGTCGATGCCGGACGACCGTTAGTCGGATACTAAAGTATCAGCGACCACAACTAGATTACTCTGCGTCATACCTATTATATGAAGTTCCTAACGTTTTGAACGTCGAACCTATTTTAGGACCGACTTAGTACAAATACAAGCCTCCACTGTGAAATCACTACATAACAGATTTACGAATTGGAGAAAATCAAGCGAGTACAGAGATTTAACTGAGAAGTGTTTTAACAGATGCTAGGAAATGTAGCACAGAAATCTCAAGAAGCATTGGAATAGCAGAAGATGCCTTACAAAAGCTAAACAAAGTATTAGTAGACAGAAAAGTGCTGAACTTCTATCCTATATCAAATCTTCTGTATGGCAGTTAGCGTTGGTTAATATCCTCACAAATGAAGAGAAGAATTAAGACAACAGAAATGTGGTTTTACAGAAGGATGCTGGGAATACAATGAATGGCGTATGCGTGAAACGAGGAAGTTTTAAGGAAAATAGAAACAAAAAGGTTACTAAGAATCAGAAAGAAATACATAATGAGGAAGGAGGGCTTGGAGAATTTGACACATACAGGACATATGAATGGCAAAAGAGGCAAAGGGAAACCTACCAAACGAATTTGTGTAAATGAGTCACTGAACGGGAACTGGAAAGCATAATAACAAACGTTACTTAGAACTACAAATGTTAGGCAGTTATGGAGAGTAATGTTCGCCGATGTCCTGAAGAAGATACAGCACAGGGAAGAAGAAAGTTTCATCTTTCGAGTACATCAACATCTGTGAGAGACATAAAGATGAGATCATCGTGAAGTCACAACTAACGCAACTGAACACCCCAACCCAGTCCAAGAGAGAAAGTCATTTTTGCCCAATAAGAGTTTACCGAGTCGAAAATGATAGAGGTCAAAGTTGACTTTAATAAAGTAAAAACTGGTGTAATTACTGCAGCACGAAAAACAGGCGATTCATCAAAGAGGAAAATCATTTTGACTGGATTGAGACGAATTCTTCCCTTTTTTCAATACTTGTCGATTCCGAAATCATTCATCTCACACGTTTTTGGCGCCAGGTCAAAAACACTAAAATACCTTACTACCCGGGTTTCACTGCAAGGTCTCCTCAGGCAAGTAGAAGGATTCTACTACTTGCCCAAGGAAACTTTGCGGTTGAAACCCGGGTAGCAAGGTAGATTGTATTTTAGTGTTTTTGAAAATATTTTGGCTCTACGTTTCCGATTTTGAAATCTTGTATTGAGAACTTTTTAGTGTTTATAGCTTTTAGGCTCGGCTGTTTTCAGCCTCCTTTTATACTATATTATTTTATACGATATACTTTTTATATATATATATATATATATATATATATATATATATATATATATATATATATATACGCATTTTAAAGAAAAACAGACCACTTTAAGGCTCCATTGTAATAATTTATTTCACCAGAGACCTTTTAAAGGACGCTGGATCCTCAGACTTCACTTCCAAAAAAGTGGAAACGAAAAATGATTTTCTCTCTCTCTCTCTCTCTCTCACACACACACACACACACACACACACACACACACACACACACACACACACACACAAGATTACTGATTATATCAGAGAGACAGAAATGGTCTCAATCTATGAAATCTGGTTATGCAGACTGAGAAGAACTCACGAAGTCGACACTTAGGATAGAGTTTTAAATTCGAAGATCTTGCACTTTCTGCATGGATCACTGTTTTTGATTAGGAATAACGTTCCGTGTTCTTTACTTTTTGAACGCGTGTAATAACCCAGCTCTTCATGAATGCGCTCATTTCAAGCAAGATCTACCTCATAAAGAGAAGTCCTGTAAGAGTCACAGAGATATTACGAATAAATTGTTTTATGAGCCTCTTGAGAAAAAAGGACATCCTACTTAGACAAGCGTTAAGCGTCTTGACAAAAGGATGTTGTAAATTAAATTCATAAAATCGGCTGATTTGAGAATCACGTCCCAAACGACGAAGAGAACGTCTTAAAAATTATTCAAATTGCTTCGAAACAATTAAATATCCACGTGATTCATCGAGGGGGGGACAGATACGTAGTTCAGAATGAAATGATGCTGGTTCTTTAAGTGACTCCGGTTTGAACCTAAAAATAATTTTAAATAATGAGTGGCAAATCTCGTGATAGTGAAAGGAGGCATAATGGGGAGCGGTTCGGTTTCAGGAATCGGAGATCCGAGTTCGAATTCCAGTCGAGTTCATTACATCCATTTACGTGCTAATAGCGTTGGGAAAGGTATGGACCCATGTCTTCTCCCACCAGCTATGGGTGAATAGCAGGACAGATTGAGTCATATAGTCTTGGGTGTAGGAGGACAGCTCTGAATTCAAAACCTAAGGGCGATCCACACTCTACTTTATGGTCTTCGGCTGTCGGTCAGGAGCATGGAGAGAGGATGGGCGCCGCCAAACTATCTGAATGCCCAATGTCTGTTTCTTCTGTCCTCAGGACCCCCGAGGATTGAAGCAATTGAGGATAAAAATTACATAGAATTGTGTGTGTATGAGAGAGAGAGAGAGAGAGGTGTTAGGAGTAAAAACATTGAATAATGGAGATTTGCCTTTAGCGGGGTAGCGGGTGGCTATTGTCATTTCTAGCCGATGTTTGAAATAAAGCCAAAATCACATTTGAAATTCTAAAATTCTTGTCAAATAATCACCGACCGTATACACATTTATTTGTCCAAAAAAATGATTTTCTTCTTCTTCTTCTTCTTCTTCTTCTTCTTCTTCTTCTTCTTCTTCTTCTTCTTCTTCTTCTTCTTCGATCATGACTCTCTACAACTCCACGTCCTTTGTATCACTAATTAAGATTTGCTGTCCCTTCTAATCTCTGTTCTGAAAATCACTTACACAAACTCGTTGAGTATATGTTATGAACTGCTTTTCTCTCTCTCTCTCTCCCTCTTGCATTCAATGAGTCCTGTGAGTGTCAAATTCTCCAAGCCCTCTTTCTTTATTATATGCCCTAGTGGTTTCAACTGGCGTTTTCGGATTCTAAATAGGAGTGTCATTCTTGCTCCCATTTTTCTTAAAACTTCCTCGTTACTCAGATATTCTCATCATCCTTCTGTAGAAACACATTTCCGATGCTTCGAGTCTCTTCATCTTTGAAGAGATTGTCACTGCCATATATAATGACCGGTATTATGTAACTGTTCAGCATACATTTCTTTGTTTCGAATGAAAGTTTCCTGTTTCTTAATACTTTACTTAGCTTCTGTAAGGAACTCTCGCTATTTTAATGTGCCCTCGGATTTCGGTGTCCTATTTTCCGCTATATGTTAAAACATTTTCCAGATATTTACATTTTTGAACCTGGTTAACAGTTAGTCCTTTCTTCTCGCTTTCTTTTACTACCTCCAATTCAGAGTTCGCACCTCGGGCTGTTCCTTTAGGTGGCAACCATAGATTTTATCTTCTTACAATTTATGTTTTGGTCTTTTCTTCTCGCTTTCCTTCACTTCCTTCTGTAAGAGTCCATGTAGCCTCCTTTTTCAGTTTGCTATCAACACTGTGTCATTTGCATATATATCTTATATCGTTAAGATTGTGGTCGCTGATCAATAATTCTAGGAGTTGTTTTTATATATTATATTATTAATTTTTCGCTCTTATATATATATATATATATATATATATATGATAGTTATACTGAAGTAAATTAGATGATGAGGATATAAATTTTGATTTAATTTCAATGTATTTCACTAGATGTTACTTGTACTTCCCTCTCCTACCCGTGATCATTGTACTGAATCCTTGTTTCTCCTTTTTCTTTTCCTCACTCCTCTCTTCAATAATGTAAATCCCCAGAAATATTTTCTAGGTGAAGTAATTTAGACATTTAATTCTTGTTCTCTTGTGATTTTATTTTAAATAATTTTAATATATTGTCTGAATAAATTTAAACCATTTTGTAATTTCGGTCCGATGAGGCAGATATTAAAAACTTATCTGTTGAAATAAATTTATTAAACCGAATTCTCCGATGAAGTTTTTTTCCATTGATGTATATCATATTGCACTGTATATAAATACATTGACCTCTATTCTTGGATATTACTTTTTAATATTATATGTAAAAATACCTACTTGCGAATAACTGAGTTGGATATACTAGATTTAGTGTAGTATATGATTAACTTAATCTTTTGTTAGGATCTGTTGTAGATATATTAGTATTTACTATTTTTTAGTATGTTTTCATCTTGTTTATAATTAGTATGCATTTGATAACAATATAGGAGATTAATATGTTTGCGATTAGTTGAAGCAGTATTATGTTCTATTTGCTTAGTATTGAGATTTCTAAGAAAGCATCTTATTTGTTCATCAACTATGTAGTTTGGAAAGCTATTATTAATAAATGTTTGTTTTATCTGTTTTGTGGATGAATTAGTTTCTGCACGATGTGTTAGTTTTTTTTATAATTACTATTATTAGTATATGGGCATTCGCTCTTTATTTGAGTTCATACGTGAATTTAAGGACAGAATTATTTTGGAAACGTTTTTGAAGTTGAAGTATTTCATCTGTATTTTTAACTAATATAAGAATATCATCAACATAACTTGGATTGATGGAAGGCTTTTTGACATCTGTAAATATCTTATTTTCGAGGTTTGATATCTAGAAATTGCTAAATGTCGGGCCCAGTACTGAACCCATGGAGACACCATCACGTTGTATATATATATATATATTATTACTATGATCTAAGAAAGGGACTTCAGTAGTACAAGCTAACAGTAGTTTCCGTAATATATTCGGATTAATTTTAAGTGGGGGTAAAGATGAATTATTGTATATATTTCTTATAATTATGTCAATAGTTTCACTAACAGGGACATTGGTAAATAAGTTTTCAATATCAAGTGAAGCTATGATTTCATTGTTGGGTTCACTTTTTTTCACTTTTTAGGATTCTGATGTTGACTTAACACTATATTTACTAGAAAGGTAGGGAGTAATGAGTTGGTTAATGTATTTTGTTAGCTGATATACAGGAGTTGGAATTTGCGATATGATAGGACAGGATAGTTAGGTTTATGTGTTTTTATAGTGCCTATATGTAACCAGGTCTATAATCACCAACAATTATCAGATAAACTATAATCTGTCTGATGATCACAGAAGCGTGATTCCCAGGGTCACAAACTCATATCCATACAACTGAATATATATATATATATATATATATATATATATATATATATATATATAATCGACTCTCCCGTCGCGTTCGACGTATGAGGGTCAGGCCGATAAGTCTCCAGGAAACCGACATCCCGACACCGGCACATGAGATTTGATTATAGTGGTGAAGGCCTCGTGCAGGACCAGCCACACTTTTTGGAGGGACGAATACAGAAACCTGGTGCACCGAATGCCACAAGGTTCCCAAACGACCCTCCGCAGGTTTTGAATTCAGAGTTGTCCTTCTCCTAGACCAGTTGCCATCTCCCTCCAGCTATGGGTAAAATAGCAGGACAGACTGGGTTTTATATATATATATATATATATATATATATATATATATATATATATTTAATTTATTTGATTTTGTTTTTCGAAATGAATGTATGAATACATGGATGCTGTGCTTCTTAATATGTGCGTGGATTAACTCAGACATTTTATATGTGAATTTATTTATATATATATATATATGTATGAACATTATGGATAAGGGTGCTTATATGGATATATGTACTTTTTTAATTGTGGGAACATGTGTATGGGGGTATGTGTGTATATATATATATATATATATATATATAAGTATATATATATATATGCATATGGTTGAGTATACATATGTGTGAGTATAAATATATAAGTATGGGGTATGTTTAAATACTAACGTTATTTTTGTGCTAGGTATCGTTATATATATATATATATGTGTGTGTGTGTGTGTGTGTATTTTACATATGTGTGGATGTATGTGTATAGATGTGTATTTGTGCATGTATGTAGATGTATGTGTATATATGTATATGGTATGTATATGTACGGATATATATGTGTGTACATATATTTGTATATATATGTGCAGTATTTTAAATTACCTTAGAATTAATATTTGTAATATATATGTGTGAATCGGTGTATAACATTGTAATATAAATACATATGCATGTGTGGATAGTTATGGGTGAAATTCTTTTCATATGCTTCTTTATGTATATAATCGTGTATATATGTAGGTATATGTTTTTATGTATGTATGTGTGTGTATGTGTGTATATATATGGTTGTATATGTATATAAGGGTGTATATATGTATATGAGTATACCTATATGTATATGTGTATATATAGATGGATAGATAGTTAGATAGATATATAAATAGATTGATAACTATATATATATATATATATATATATATATATATATATATATATATATATATATATATATATATATATATATATATATATATATATATATATATATATATATATATATATATATGTATACGTGTATGGATTAATTTTAAATGGAAGTACTTGGGTCATTCTCTTGGTATTTTAAAATTACTCTTTTTAATATTTAATATCACTTTCTCTTTTAATGTTCTATGATTAGAATTTTGAGATGTATTTTTATCTTCTTAAGGGAGTTTCATTTTAAAATTGATAATTTAAATTTAAATTTACCACTCTTTAACTATTAATAGTAATAGTAATAATAATATTAACGAAATTCCTTTAATAATGAGGCATTTCAGAAGTCACCTAAAGTTAAACTTTAACTATAGAATTAAACTAAAATCTAAATAAATTTCAAATATTAAAATATAGGTAATGATTGAGAAATGTATATATATATAATTTATGTATGGAGATGGATGAACATTTGTGTATATTGTTACACGTGTGTCTATGTGTGTATTTGCACATGTTAATAGACGTATGTATGTATGGATTTCCATGAATAGGTTTGTAAGATACATATAAGAAGAAAACAAAATCTTTAATATTACCCTCAAATTTTATTAAATAATGAAACCTAAACCTTAATTAAGCTTACCCATATAATAATAAATAAAAATTGCATTTATAAATTAAATGTTAAAACAATATAGATATTATTGTTACCGTAATTTTCTTTCTATATTATGGAAATACAATTGGTTGGGTAATTAAACCTTTATAATTTTAAATATTTCTTTAATACATTCTCAATAAATATGCTAATAATAATAGTAGTTAACTTATATTAAGTCCCTAAACTATTTACTTAAAAAATTAAATATTTAAATTAAGAACATTCATCATTTTTTAGACATCTAAATTTCTATCAAGCATTGAAATCTATCTTTTACATAATTTTGTTGAAACAAAATTACAGCCTCTTTCGATTCACTTCCCTCTCCCCCTCTCTCTTTGCCGTAACACTCATTTGGATATACCTGTATTACTATCGTCTATCTCCTCTCTTTTTCCCCTTCTTTTCTCCATTCCCTTTCCTACATATCATTTCCGTTAAGTTAACCGTCTAAATAGGTCAAGGTTCGGTCACTCCTCCTACCCCAATATAAAGCATGCTTAAGAGAGATATGAAATTAACCCCTCCCTATACTCTATCTTGTCTCTGTAACTGCCACTCTCAACCCCCCTGTTAAATGACAAAAATTACACTACCCATCAATTTCTAATCCCATTTTTCCTTTCATTTCATTGTTGGAAGTGTTACCTGATGATCCGGAGTCCTTTAAAAAGGATTTTGGTGAAAATAAATTATTGTAATGGTACCTTAAAGTGATCTGTTTTTCATTATATATATATATATATATATATATATATATATATATATATATATATATATATATATATAAGTGGACATTGCGGTCAAAACACGGCGGCGACGGTCTGTTTCATGCTTATATACGCAAACTTCAGGCCCTCTATAATGTATATTTGTGATTATATTGGAGCATTATAAAGTACAGGCTCTCGAGAAAGCAGTTGAACTACATGCTCCATAAGTTTTCTATGGGGTTGAGGTCAGGAGATTGGGGCGGCCATGTCATAACACTCACCTGCTTCTCATGAAAGCATTCCTTCATCAATTTTAATTTGTGACAGGGAGCATTATCCTGCATAAAAATAAGCTTGGTGGGGTCGATTTTCACCCTTTCAGCAGAAGGGAACAGACAAGACTGTAAAATTCTCCTGTACTGCTCTCTCCTGAGGGTCTTTTCAATAGGTTTCAAGAAACCAGTTCCATGAAAAGAAAAGCATCCCCCAGAACATTATACTGAACGGATGCTTGACAGTACTTATTGCTAAATTCAAAGAGCTTTCAAAGCTTCTTCTTACAATACATAGATGAAACCTCAAGGAATCTAAATAAAAGACTATATGAACACAAAATAGACATTTTACAAAAGAATACGTCAAAAAGCGTTAGTTGCCCACCATAACGAGACTGATCCCAATTTTGACATAAAAAATATTACTCTGATCAAAGGAGAAAACAATTCACTACGACGTAAATGTATAGAGAGTGCCTTGATCACAAGGTCTTCTACAGTAAATTTGCGCCTGGGCTCTTACAACATTTCACCATTCCAGGCAAATCTTCTATTATCACAGTATTGGATACCTACTAACTAAAAAGGAAAAGAGTCTAAATGAATTCAGCTCGATATTAAAAAAAAAACTTCTAAAAAAATTCTAAAATCCCCAGCACACCCCGTTCATGCGCATGTTTAGTCGCACCAACATAACAAATTTAGTCCGATGAAGTCACGAAGAACGAAATGCGTCACAAGTAAACTTTTCCACTTTGTCATACAATTTTCCCATCTTTGACTATGTAAACATTTTTGGCATGTTTGTGGAAAGTATCAATCTTTTTCATTTAAATAAAACTTTTTTTATAATCCAAAAATAAAAATGTAAGTTAAAAAATATGAATAATTTACTTATTGTTTTCTTTAAAATGCAAGCAGGATAGTGATCTCTGTACATTTTAAAATAAAATTATAGCCAGTGTTACCCGAGACACAACAGTTAATTAATGTTTGTCGGTTGTAAACAATAGAAATTATGGTTAACAAATCGAAATAGGGACACGTTTACAAAACATTACAATTGGGAAATAGCGGTGAACTCATGAAACATCCACTGACCACTAATCTACTGATGGTTTAAAAACATTTTCTTTTACTAAAAAGGGTGGATTCAATTTTCAAATCCAAACAGAAAGTAACACTGATTGTTTTAATTTACATCCGCTGCCTGTCTCTGCTTGCCCACATGTTAAATCAAAACTCAGGAAATAAGGTGACAGTTGAAAAATTCTAAATAAAATTTGAGCCATTAGTATGGAGAATATTTGGAGAAAATTCTAATATAAAAATTATTGATGTACATTCTTTAGAATCGGAGATATTTGTGAGAAGGGATAGTGTAATTTTTTTAATACAAAATCTTTTGTCACAAAGCCTTTCAATCAAAAAGCACCACCATTTTAAAAATCTACCAAAAATCAATTATTGAATTTTAGTATTTTTTCGTTATTTATTTAATAAAAGACGAAAATTTAATTCCAACTTTTCCTTCCAAATTTCGGAGAAACCATTTTGTTTTCAGGTGATTACACCCGCCTTTATTAATTTTAGCTAAATTTATGTCAATGTATATCATATTAACAATAATGCAAATCTAGTATGCATTGTTTTACAGTTTCCTTTTAAATCTAAACTTGACTTGAGAAAGTGTCTTGTTGGATTAGTGGTGTTCATGTTGTTAAGCAAAACAAGCATCCTTAAAATTGGGTAAAGCATTGCTCAGATTCCTATGAACATATAAACGTTGATTAACACTTTATCAATTAACCTGATCTGTATTACTTTGTTGATTTTCGAGATCAGTTTTCATAAAATAAAGTTAACATTGAAATTGTATGAGATGTACATTGGTGTACGCGAGAAGATTTTACAGGGTGTGGGTGCAGAAAGAATCCCCTAAAATAACTAACTTTTGTCCCGAAAATATACAATTTTTTTGTTCCCGCTCTTCACCAGAACCGCATACGTGTTACGTATACCGTATGTGTTACCCTATAATTTTTTTTTGTCAGGGGTCATTTTTAAAATGCAAGGCACACACACACACACATATATATATATATATATATATATATATATATATATATATATATATATGCGTGTGTGTGTGTATGTGTATAAATGACATTAAATTGAACGGACAGACAATGTCTGTTAAACCTTTCTGTCAGTTTCTCCTGGTGTTGAACAAATTGTTCAATGTGTCGGGTGGTAACTTGGCCAAAATTTTAAAAGTTTCAGCCCAACATAAAAATAATTATTTTACACCAAGCAAAATTTAAGAAAATACTTTAACAAACGAACATACAAACATTCCATATCAGTTTTATTTAATAAAGGATTAAATAAAGGATTACGGATCTAAAATAAATATATATATATATATATATATATATATATATATATATATATATATATATTATATATATATGTTTTTTCTATTTTAAAATTTGATTTCATCACGACAGAATTTTCTGTTTCAAAACTGAAACTTACGTTGTAAATTTAATCATAAAAAATTAAACTTAAAATACAGTTTCATTTCATTGTCGAACGATATATATATATATATATATATATATATATATATATGTGTGTGTGTGTGTGTGTGTGTGTGTGTGTGTGTGTGTGTGTGTGTGTAATGAGAAAAGAGAAGCTACAAACGTTTTTGGTTATAATATGGATTTTTACAAATATATTATATTTTATTTTCCAAGAAGAATTTGGATTACTACCATACACAAAAGACGTAGAAAAACATAAAAAAATAATTCCTTTAAATAATATGTAGAAATAACCATGCTTCGACTGATGAAGGTCACAAGACTCGAAACTCGTGTAGTCAAAATTATGTAAAAATAAAGTATAATATATAAAATAATCCACATTATAATTAAAAACGTTTGTGGCTTCTCTTTTCTCTTAAAAATATATATACACTTTTCTCTCTCTTATATATATATATATATATATATATATATATATATATATATATGTGCGTGCGTGTGTTTCTGTGATTATTGTATTGCTGTTTAAATATACTATCCTTCTGTTTGTGTGAATATAGATATATACATCTACATATATATGTATACATGCATGAATCTGGGTGCGCCTACATGTATCGCTTCTTTTTAAACCTATGATCATTATTTTTCAAATGCACACGTCTCAGGTGGTGCTGAAAAGTTTTCTTCACCCAACCAAGAAACCCTTAAAATAAATTAGTAAAAGGGGAAAATCATGCGATTAATGAATATTGCTGTGTGAGAACAAAAGAATTGCTTGTTCTAAGGATAGCGAGAAAAATGAATAAAATTCGAACGTACTTTGTGAGTAGAGCAATCACCCTCTACCCAAGATTCTGGCCAGTGTTTTCGGTAGAGGGAGAGTAAATATGTCCAGCGTCCTCATTGACTTTGGTAACCCGTTTAGATTCACTTCATTCTTTATTAAACAACAACTGCCTTTTCGGCCTTAACTGGGCTTGACGTTCGTGGTTGGACTTTGGCGCTCACGTGACCTGAACAGTCCTGGCTGGAAAGTAGCACTCAACACGACGTCAGCTATTTTTATGAACCATAAAAAAATAATTTCTCTATTTATGTCCAAGATTTTCTATTGAGAAAAATAAATAATTTTAAGACAGGACGCGATATTTTTCTTTTTTCATAATGTGGAAAAATGTCATTGATCCTAAAAATAATCTTTACATATGCAGGTCGACCAGATGATCGGCTTAAGTGCGTCTATTATGTGTTGTGAGTATATGCATGCGAAAAGTGTCCGTGCGTGCTTGTATGAGTATATGTATGCGATGCTTGTGTGCGTTTGTGTTTTTGTGTGATAATGAATTTGAAGATTAGTCGTAGGGAAGAAAATTTAACGCTTTATGCGAGAATGTTTGCAAATATTGATTAAATTTAGTGGTCATCAATTTTGGAACCTCAGGTGCCCCCCCCCCTGATTTATGGGGACCCCGGGTATTTATCGCGTCGTCCTTCCGACTTATATTAGGACCTGACGTATTTAACACGGCATCCTTCTCGCTATTTAATATAAGCTGTAAAATCCTCTTTCGGGATCACTATCAGCTTCTACCTTTCATTCTCCTTAATCTCGTTCACGGCATTTTAATATTATAGCTTTAGAAGTCGCAGGTAACTAAATGTAGTCTGTAATTGGGTGGCTGACGAGCCCGGAAAACAACAACAAAAAACTCGCAAGGACAAAAGAATCTAATCGGAGAAAGCAACGATCACATACTGATTGAATAACCTCATGGGAGAGCGTAGGTAGGTTCCTTCTGATAGATTATTAAGTTACATTAAGGCTGTACAACTGATTCTGGTAGTACTCAAAATGCCTGGATATGTTTTGAACAGACCTCGTGTGTGTGTGTGTGTGTGTGTGTGTGTGTGTGGATGCATGCGTGTGTGTGGATGCGTGCGTGTGTGTCTATGCGTGTGAATGAGTGTGCACATAGGTACAAAGACAGACGGGAATTACTTTTACAGGGTGTGGCAGAAGGGATTTGTTTTGAAAATTTTCTTGGTTGCCTTGGAAATAAACAGATTTTGGTGCACCCCCTCCTCTGATGCCTCGTCTCTTACGCCTGGGTGTATGTATGTATATGTGCCAAGTTTATTTAAATATTTAAGCATTTTTCATAGATTGGGGCGACATTTTTACATTTGTACGGCATCAAATGGTAAACAACATAACTGTTATAACGAAATAAATGTACGCGGAGAATTAATTTCACCTTTTAACAGGTACTGTAAGGTACATATTTACAATAGGGTACATAGTCATTATAAGGTACATATTGACACCTCAATGCAATCTTCCGACCAAGACTTGGTTTGCAGACTAAGGCGTGCAACTGACAGGCAATATCTATAAACGCTCTATCTCCAATATTGAGCACTCTTTCCAAATAGACCAAGCATAAACATATGTCCCGGCATTTTATTCAAATATCTCCTTTCGTAAAAGAAATACTCTTTTCTCAACATACGACTATTTTTAAAAAAATTAAAGCAAAATAGATAACACATAGTTTTTAATATAAAAATCAATAATAATAATAATAATAACAACATTAATTCACATTCGTTTAACAACATTTTAAAAATTCACATCACTTAAAGTATTTTATAGCATTCTTTTCTTTAATGTCGAGAGATTATTAACATTTTAGAACATTCTTTAACTCAAATTTTTATTGTAATGACACTTTTTTCTGCGTGTATAAATACAGTTATCTAAGCAAAATTTATAAATTTACCTTAATAAAGGTTTTCAAGGAACGAAACTCGTCGGTATAAAAGGTTTTCCGCTTGTCATTTCTTTTTATATATATATATATATATATATATATATATATATATATATATATATATATATATATAGCCACATGTATTCAAGGATACCGGTTTACTACAGCGGCTAACCAATCCCTATTGGAGACGTTTGCTCAGGCACATTTGTGTTTATTCAGCACCCACATATACTGTTTATGGTTTATACTGCAACTATGTTGAGCAGACCTTAGTTACATTTTATGCGAAAATAGCGCGTTATCTAGCGTGATCAACAATTTGAACAAGGCTAGCACATTTCAAACCCTCAGTCACGATGACTTGTGACTTCGTGCTAGCACAGCTATCGACGTACCCCAAAGGTCCCGTCTACCCAATTTCACTCAGAAGGCTTGGGTCAATATATATATATATATATATATATATATATATATGAAGAAATATAGTTTTAAGGCGTGCTATATCCATGGGATAAAGTGCTCAACAACAGAGATAGAGCGTATGTAAATATGAAAGTGAACATTGAAGTCAGCACTCAGAGGCGACTGACTGTTTCATGCTAAACGCATTCATCATGTGGCCTGAAGGGTGCGTTTAGTATAAAGACATATGAGCAAAATGGCTCAACCACATGTTCCATCCGTCTAAAACTGCAAAACACCTGCAGGCCTTAGGAGACACATACATGTCCATAAAAATTGAGCACATCTTTATTTTACTGAGCCCTCATTTGCCGTACTCGATGAGAGACTCCATATATATATATATATATATATATATATATATATATATATATATATATATATGTGTGTGTGTGTGTGTGTGTGTGTGTGTGTGTGTGTGTGTGTGTGTGTGTGTGTGTAGTCATCCACAGACAGACTGTTTCGATGTATCACAGCTCATCAGTGTGGCTAGACGTTCGGTTGCCTCTAGCTAGGATCGAATCGAAACCCGACTGGGGTGAAGTTGAATTTAAGAGTATTTATTTTTAGATAACTCGATTCCATTTACCGAAGATATATATTTGTCTTTTTCTAAATTGCGAATGATCATTTGCAAAACCGGTTGCTGCAGATATACAAAATTTCTAAAACTATTATAATTGGCGTGTAGAGTTTTCGATTCACTTGGGTCATCATCAGTATTTTCTAAAATCACCAATTTTGCAATGATGACTTTTGTAATATTTTGTAAAAGTGAGTCGAAAGCTCGAACTCTGCAATTATATTGATTTTATATATATATATATATATATATATGTGTGTGTGTGTGTGTGTGTATATTATTTTTTATTTTTTGATTTAAAGGTTATTTTTGGTCGATACTCATATTCGAATGGAAGATCTGTTTTTGCCGGATTAATCGAGAAATATTTTTCTTGACATGATTTCTCGAATATTAAGGTTGTTAGATGTAGTTGGATAAAAAAATACTGCGTAATTAAAAAAAAGAGCTTCTAGAATATGAGTATCCATAAAAAAATAACATAAACAAAATAAATATATATATATATATATATATATAGAGAGAGATAGATAGATAGATAGATAGATAGATAGATAGATAGAGAGAGAGAGAGAGAGAGAGAGAGAGAGAGTGAGAGAGAGAGAGAGATGTAGATTGGATAAAAAAATATTTACATATATATACATCAATAGATAGACAGAGAAATATATAAATGTATCCACACTTCAGAAGAAGAAAAATATTTCTTTCGTAGTTTTATCAAACTGTGATAACACTGTTTACTCTACTACGATATTTTCTCGACAGATGTCATTAGACTCATGGATTTTGCATCAATAAGTGACATCTAAAACGATGGCCAAGCTCAAAGGTAACTTGTATTAATCTCTTTATATACAAAATAAATATCTATACTGGATTTTCCTTTCCTGCATACATATTTTGGCGCACTATCTCTTTCTCTCTCTCTCTCTCTCCCTCTCTCTCTCTCTCTCTCTCTCTCTATATATATATATATATATATATATATATATATATATATATATATAGTGTCGGTGCAAGGGTCTAGTGCCTTCCAATATATGACACGGAGCCCCCTCCCTCTACTACGTCCCAATCTTTATAAGGTAGTTTTCATATAAAATACAAATTATATTGTAACCTAATTATACACAAATATGGATCATATGAAATATAGGTGAACAATTCAACTAGAAAAATTGAAATTAAATACAATGTCTCTAAATACGAATTAGAGTCATGTCATAATCGATCATTTTCATCTTAAATAAATAACCAATATTTACATGCAGTTTTGACATCAAGTTGTGATGTTAACAAATTCAACGTTAGGGATAAAAAAATAGTTGTTTTTTTTTTTTCGAGACGAATGACGAGGAAAAGAAATTCACGGATTTGGATAAAAAAAAGACCCTAGAATTACGTCAAAATCTGCGAACATTTTTCAACCTTTAATAGTCAGGTGTACTTAGTTTAATTTGTAACGTATATAAATGTTGATAACCTAGCGAGGGTGACCAGGCACTTCGGTCTTGAGGTCTGGTGGTTTGTACACCGGCCCTATATATATATATATATATATATATATATATATATATATATATATATATATATATATATATATATATATATATATATATATATATATATATATATATATATATAAAATCTCCGACTGACACCAAGTCAGTCAGGTTTCGATCCTCGAGGCAACCGGATGTCTAGCCGTACTGATGAGCTGCGAAACAGTCTGTCTGTGGATGACGTATATATATATATATATATATATATATATATATATATATATATATATATATATATGTGTGTGTGTGTGTGTGTGTGTGTGCATATATATGTGTGTGTGCGTGTATAAATAGATGGCTAGATACGGATATATAAAAAAATTAAATTAAGAGAAATATATATATATATATTATCAGATAGCGAGATAAACACACACACACATATATATATATATATATATATATATATATATATATATATATATATATAGATAGATAGATAGATATAGAAAGGAAGAAGTAGAAAACAGGAATAGAGAGATAGATAGATACAGATACATAGAGAGATTAATTGACAGTTATATATATATATATGTATATATTAATATGTAGATACATTTATAGAGAGAAAGTGATACATATATATAGAGAGAAAATTAAGTGATATATAAGAATAGAGAGAATATATCTATTTCTCTCTCTCTCTCTCTCTATATATATATATATATATATATATATATATATATATATATATATTTATATATATATATATATTAGTAGAGATTATATACATATAGAGTGAGAGAGAGAGAGAGAAAGAGGGAGAGATAGTGAGAAAAAGAGAAAGAAACCGAAAATAATCAAAATGTATACTTAACCAATTCAAGAAATTAATTTTGTTCAGTGTCCGATGAATTTTGCTCCAAGATCAACGTTATACTTTTTGTTAAAATATTTTAACAGTAGAATCGCGACGATACACTTGATACTAAAAAACTTGTGTCCGCTTGATGGGAAAATAAAAACATGAATAAACCTGGTCCTTTTGTTATGATTAAGGTCAACCGTTGCCAAAATAAAAGAGTTAAACAAGTGACATTCATAAGTTTTCATCATTGGTCGGCTGTCATGCGTAAAGCGAAAGAAAGAAAAAAAAAAAAAAAACCCAAAACAAAGCATCATGGTCAAAACCATGAACTCGCTCAGACCTGGTGAAGATTTCTCACGTTTCATTTTCATGAATTTAAGACATTTCTAGGTTCATGTAAGAAGCTAATTTTATCTCTTCTGAGGCATTTTTAACACCGTTCTGGGTATGACGATAAACTACATCCGACAGCAAGGCCTCTGATCAGGAGGTTTTGAGGAGCGTGAAACCACCTCTTAGTTGCTGGTATTCCCAGGTCAACCCTGACCCGGGGTGGTAGCATCTGTTAGGGTCCCAGATATGGGCAAATAGTTAACCCCTAAACTAGGATCAAAACACTATGAAACTGTAAAAATAGGTTTTAATACCAGAAATACTTTGTAAAAAATTATTACCAGAAATAGATTATTGCCAGCAATAATTTAAAAAAAAATACAAGCAGTACATTTTTGAAGAAAAAAATATTAGCAGAAATAGATTTTTTGAGAAGAAAAAATATATTACCAGCTATAAAAGTTTTGTTGGCATTAAATAACCCATTGAGGTTGATATGACGTAAAACAAACCAAACAATTTTTAAGAGAGCAGCTAATTAATCCATCAATTAATTTAGTTAATTAGTGATTATGAAAGGATTTAATCAAAATATTTTCCGCTCATCTCCTTAACAGTGATATAGATTTGATAGATATATAGATAGATATATAGATAGATATATAGATAGATATATAGATAGATATATAGATAGATATATGCTTTTGTTGTATCCTATTGAAATAGTCGAAGCTCAGATGATAAGCATTTTTTATTTTACATCATAAACTAAAAGCAGCATTTCTGATAGTTTAAATTCGAGTGCTTTTATTGGTTATGAAATAAATTTCAAGCCTTGTTTGAAGATATAAGCTCCCTTCCGTCACCGATCAAATTTATTACACCAGCTTCGATTAAAAGAAAATGAATAAAAATAAAAATGAAATTTTAGGAAAATAATTATGAGTGCTATCTTTACAGATTTTTAAACTGAATTAATCTTTCTCTCTTTTTCTCCTTTTCTTGCACATAGACAAACAGCACGTACTTGTAGAATAAGAAAAGAAGGAATGAGAGACAAAAAATATAGAAGAAAGAAAGAAAGAAAGAAAGAAAGAAAGAGAGAAAGAAGGAAAGACGAATTCAGAAGGAAAGACGAAAGAAAGAAAGAAAGAAAGACAGAAAGAAAAAAAGAAAACACTATTTATAGATTAGATTATTAAACGTATTTTATTGCTTCGTTGTAAAAAGACGTGTTTATTGAAGTCACGACTGTCCTCTGTCGTTAGTAGTGACCACAATGGCAGGAGAGCCCTCCAAGATTTTGGTAAGGCTAAGTTCTTGTTTCCTCGCCTCAAAAGACTTCAAGGCAACGGAATACATATTTACACTATTAATATTTGGACGATTGTCCTCATCTTTGTTGTTGTTATAACAACCTTTCGGCCGTTGTGCACCCCGGTCTTCCTCAGATGTATATCGATCTGGGTCACCTACAGGGAATTCTGAACTGAACCCTTTGTTTAATCTGTGAGATTAGACTATACTCGTTCCACTGCCCATGTCTAGGGATATCAAAGATTTCAGTTAAAAAAAGTTCACAGCACGAATTATGAATGAAATTATTTCTAAATCGAGGGGTGGGCGTCGATAAAGCCACGGCGTTGTAACTATTCCAATTTCTTACAATTAATTCATTATTTACAGGTGGACCATTTGTTGCTTTTATCACAACGTTTCGGCCTCTGTTCCCGCTAGCCTTCATCTGGTAACCTACAAGGAATTCCGAATTGAACAATCTATGGGTCTAGACTGTTCTCGTTCCGTTGCCTGTGCCTAGGGATATCGCGTCTAGTTCTTATTTTTATTGAGTACTGTTCAATTATTGCTCGCCCTCCTCCACTGAGTACAAGCACACACTACCCAACCCAGGTATTGAACTCACACCCACTATGTTACCAAATTCACAAAATAACGCTTTTATCCAGTAGGCCATTGTTCCGTAGGTTACACAGGTAATATACACCTGAGGAAGGCGGAGCGTACAACGGCCGAAACATTGTGATAAAAATACAAAAAACAAAGACAATCGACCAAATATAAATAGTGTAAATAAGGGTCGGTAATGTTATTGGTCCTGACCTGGCATCTCAGCTTCAGTCATTTTTTTCACCGTCGTAACGCGGCTTCCCTCAAGGTGTCTGTAATTTTTGTCTGAATTGCTAGGACGAGGAGTTATTTACACTAATTATATTCGGACTAATATCCTCTTTGTTTTTATCAGAACGTTTCGACCGTTGGGCTCTACGGCCTTCTTCAGGTGTATATCGATCTGGGTAACCTACAGGGAATTCAGAACTAAGCCCTTTATTTAATCTATGAGGGTAGACTGTTCCCTTTCCGCTGCTCATGTCTAGGGATATCTCGTCTAGTTCTTATTTTTATTTAGTACTGTTCAGCTGTTGCCCGCCCGTTTCCACTGAGGGCAAGTACAAACTGCCCGACCCATGGATTGAACTCACAATCACTATCACCAAATAAGTATATAAACGGAATAAATACATTTCTCATTTCGATTGAAATAATCAAAGATTTATTTATTATTATTATTATTTTTTTCTTTATATTATTTATTATTTATATTAATTATTTATATTGATATTTTATATTTATATATATTTTATACATATATTATATATATATTTATTTTATTTATATTTTATATTTATATTTATTTATATTATTATATTATTTATTTTATATTATTTATTATTTTATTTTTTGTATTATTTATTTATTATTATTTATTTATTGGCTAACATATCGATAAATTTTCCCTTATCCCTTGATTCCTATACGAAAAGATGAAATTTAGGCTGTAGAATAAAGAGCGAAGAATTGTGATAAAAAGCAACATATATAAAATAAAAGAAAGATCAGTTTAAAGGTTTAAATTAATAAATAACCAAGAAAAGTCTTAGGTTACAACAACAATTGTCATTTATAATAAAGCAGTTTTAGAGATGGGAGGATTTTAAGGAACTATAACAAATAAAGAGTGAGCATTTTCTTTTATTCATATAGGTACCTTCAACGATTCACTAAAAATGAGTCTACCACGGTGAAAAAATGCCCAACACTTAATAAAATTAAAGTTTTATTGTCAAAATCTTTGTTATTGTTGTGTCGTGGCACAATAGTAAAAATAAGAAAATCAAGTCGAAGTTGGGTTAAGGAACAAGTGTATTTAACATCACAGATACAAAGGTAGGAACCGGGTAGTACTGTCGCTGCTACTTCGGGTAGGTACTACTGACACTATATATATAGTGAGAACCGGTGTAATTCCCTTGTGTTAGAGGCCGGTGTAACAGTTATTATTAAGAGGAAAAAAACGACGGATTATTTGATGGTTAAATTATATTTTCGAATCCTTTTTAGAGCCTTAAAAATGGTGGTTAATTTTTTTCTTTCGTCAGCGGTTGACCATAAATTAGTACACGAAATTTTAGCGTCTTTTTGGGGGTTGATAAACACGTTGATTTCGAAATTCTTGCAAATGTAAATGTCTGATTTTAATGAAACTTTCAGTACTTATTCATAAATAAATTAAATTATTTCACAAATGTATCTTTTTTAGAAAATCTTTGTAAAGATATATTTTTTTTACATCTATTAAATATATACAAGCACTTATTTAATTTTATGAAATTTCAAGAAATTCATTTTTGTATGGCTTAATGTTTCCATTAGCTATAATCAGAAGTCTTTGGAGAATTTAAATCAACAATTTTTTTGTCAAAAAGGACATCCCCCCGTTACCGAAAATGTGCTCTGAATCGTAAAATCAAAACGTAAAAAACTCAGACATTATTTAATTGGAAAAGCTTTTAAATGCTTTTATGAATTTTGTTGAATGTTTTTATAAATATATTATAAACACTATTGTCTTAAGAAGAAAACATTTCGATAAACAATGAACTTTTACAAGAATTGATTTCATATTTTTTTATTTTAAAATTTTAATTAGAATAACTTATTAAGTTTTAAAACTTTTAAAATTCTGTATTAATTTGTACAGATTAGGTGATATTTATATTAAGTAAAAAATATATTTATTAATCATAACTGGAAAAGCTTGCTACAATTCTCGACATTATTTTAAATATATATTAAATATATATACATTTCTACAATTCAGCGACAGTATTTTAAAAAAGAATTATAAAATAAAAATATCGTCCATATACGACATTACTGTAACTGTCATCTTTGATAATGGCTTATGTAAGCCGAAAGCTTAGATAGAATTAAAAAATATGTATCAATATTGTGTTTTTCTTTCTTCGTTTAATGATAATGTTATTAAATCAGACGATATGAAAAGAATTTACATAAAATAAATAGACAAAACTTCTCTATATTATTTAATGAAACATGCATCAATATATATATATATATATATATATATATATATATATATATATAGAGAGAGAGAGAGAGAGAGAGAGAGAGAGAGAGAGAGAGTTTAGAAAAGTCTGATACAAGATTACAATAGTTGAGCACACGGAGGAGATTGAATTCAGTACACCAGATGAGAATTGGAATAGCTAGGTAGATAGATAGATAGATATGGAAAGATCTAGATGGATAAATATGAGCATAGATGGATATGAACAGAGATAGATAGATAGATAGATAGATAGATAGATAGATAGATAGATAGATAGATGGTGGTTGTCGACTCGTTACACTATTATGACCATTGGTGACATGTTTTCTATCTATTTGGGTTTGGGAATTGAAAGTTTTCCTTCTACTAGACGGGTTGCCAAGCAAGGCAGAAGAGCCAACTATACCCTACTATTTAATCCATAGCAAGGGGAAAAAAGGAGAGATGGAATAATTGCGCGAAAGTGAATGCTAAGAAATTAAAATTAAAATTCGAACAGGGTTTGCCGAGTTTTTGTCCCAAGCCGCAAAACATAGCCACTAACTGCACGCACGCACACACACACACACACATACACACACATACATACATACATAAACATATGCATCCACATATAAACACATACATATACACATACACATACACGCGCATACGTACAGACAGATATGCATACATACACCCATACATACACATACATATACACAGTGTCTATATTCCTGAGATGAGGTGGTGTATACATTTTTGGGACTTATAAACTTAATGTCTCAGTAATCATTTTTAACGGAGCTCATATTAAAATTTTGTTGTTATTATTGCTTTTTTCTAGCACTCCTTATAACTGGTTTCCATATTGTATTCATTTCTCTGCTTGGCTGATTTAGGGGATTTTTGTAGTCTAGCATATGTGCTGATTCCTTAAGTTTTCGTATTATCCACTGATGTTCTCTGTCTATTATTTCAAGGCTCATTCCACCGGGGGCAGTGATCTCCCTTTTCCCGCCATATGAGGTCAGCATGAATTTTAATTTGTAAGTTAATGTTTTAATGAATTACTTTCACTGATGTGCCAATGGGACTGGAATATGCATAAAAGTAATGTTGGAAATGCGTGGGCGAATGTCGGTCTACTCTGACTTCTGTTGAATGTGTGTGAACTGATGTTAGGTTGCTTATGACAAGACAATATAGATTACGAACGGAGAATGATACTGGGTGGCAGACGGATGGGGGATTCTATTGTGGAAACATTTGACATCCCTTGATCTATGGGGTCATGTTTGCACCGGGAATATCTAACACAGCAGAGCAGGTCGATTTCGGAGACGTGGTATTGCACTCAATTTGAAAATTGGGGTTTGACACAATAAATAATGACTCAAAATATTTTTTCCGATTTTCGAGGAAAAGGGTTTAAAGATTAAGTTTAGGCTCACAATCATAGCGTGGGAATTTCATTCAGGTGATTACTTATAGCACGGCCTTATAAAATTCATAATTTACTGAAGCTTTACAAATTGTATATGGACATGATACATGGCACAAGCACATTATTACTAAATTATTATGCCATCAAATAAGACCTTCATTTATTTCATAGGGAAATTATACTGAACAATTTAGCTATATTTTGATGTAATATTCAATACAGTAGTTTTGGTGTGATTTTCAATGAACAATGCAAATTTAAAACATTTTGTATTATAATTTATGCCTAGCAGTATTATGCTGCTATATACAGTTTTATTTATTTTTATTTTTTACTAATTATGATCTAAAAATCTTATTCATTAAGGAACCTTTTTGTAATCTTCTACAATTTTTTGTTTTTATCGTTTTTACTTATGGAATACATTATGAAATGGACAAAGTCCGACAATTATTTTAAGACATTTTTTTAAAGTTTATACTTTCTTTTTATAGATACAAATATTTAAGTAAATGCTCTGTTTATAATAAACAGTATTAACGACATTTACCAGCCTGAGAAATCTTCATAAAAAATATGCGCCCTCCGACAGGAATCGAACCTGTATCCTATACGGAACCGTCATATAGCCTGACGTGTATTTACCGATTGAACCACAGAGGAGCGTTTCGTTTAGCAAAGTCGATTTTACTGTTTTTAAACTACAATTCTCTATGATTTTCTCTCGTACATTCATATCTGCTTGATGCGTATCCAGATGTAAACAAATGACGTCACACATTATGAAATGGACAAAGTCCGACAATTATTTTAAGATATTTTTTTAATTATTTTAAGATATTTTTTAATTATTTTAAAACATCTATAAAAAAGAACGTATAAACATAAAAAAATCGGTGGAAGTGAGCTTAAACATAGACCCTAAGAGAGCCTTTTTCTGGAAGGAAACATCATTGGGCGCTCCACTCTTTCGGCCTTGTGCCACAACTAAGCCACTCTTTGTGATGGAATATGAAGGGGATGGGGACTGAGCTTTTGTTTTCATCTTCTTGACAATATTTGCAATTTCTTTTTTGATCGATCTTTTATCACTATTCGATTCTTTGTTATTTCTAACATTTTCCCCGTCACCCACTGTAGGCGAGTTGGTACCATGTCACCCCCCCACCACAAAAAAGCGCTAACTCGCATGAATATTTTCGGCCCTTGAAACAAACAGAAGCCAAAAGAAAATAAAAAGTCGAAGAAGCCAACTCTGTGGTAGACTTTTTTGGACGAAGGTTACATTGATAATTTTGAAGTCAAACAAAGAGAATGTGACAAATGGCGGTGCCAAAATAAAGTGTCTTGGAAAAATCTTTTGGCAATAATAATTATTTTATGAAGAGGAAAATTAAGTTAGCTAAATAACTTTCAAAAATATATTTTAAATCAAATTATATAGGAAAATTATCAAATGAAAACATCAAGGAACTTTTATTTTCAATAAATTTCCATTCATCCTCTTCAAGAGTTCATTTGTCTGCAAGCAACAAACCAAATCAAAACAAAGCACGAAGCATAAACTCAGACAACAATGACTGTATAATTTATCATCCTAACAATGACCGTATAATTTATCATCCCAACAATGACCGTATAATTTATTACCCCGACACTGACCGTATAATTTATCATTTCAACAATGACCGTATAATTTATCATATCATCTCAACAATGACCCTATAATTTATCATATCATCCCAACAATGACCGTATAATTTATCATCCTAACAATGACCGTATAATTTATCATCCCAAGCAAGATTTAGCGTGCTAATTAAAAATTAAGGAAAAAAGACGAGATTGAGATTATTCAAGCTTCAATTGACGTTAATATTACTATTTCACATATTTGCTTAAAAAGAAAGAAGCAAAGTTAAAAGTAAAAAAAAAAAAACACTTTTTAAAATTCACCTTTTATGGCGTCCTTTTATATTTTTTTTTACACAAGCGAGTGAAGGCCAAATTATCTGAAGGGCTAATGTAATGGCGTTCATCATTTTTTCTATCACTCAGTAACTTTACAATATCTTTTCGTTTTGAGGTTATAATTTTCTTTTCGCCTACGGCCGCGTGTTTATAAATTTAACATAAAAAATAACAATATTATTATTTATATTGAGTTAAAATGAGATGAACAACCCTTGAATGGCGTAATAAAATCTCATTTTTTGTTCTATGTGCCGTGTTCCTTCAGGGCATTGGCGATCATGGCTCTCTACGATTTCCTCTCCTTTGTAGCTCTTAATAAATTTTGTCTTTTTGTCATCTCTCCTAAAACCTGTTCCATCATCCATTTACTTAAGCTCGCTTGTACATTGTTTTCTTCTTGATTTCACTCTGTCCTGTGAGTATCAAAATTTTCAAGCCACCTTTCCTCGTTATGTGACCTTCAATTTTCAAATGGCACTTTCTGATGTTAAGTATAAGTGTCCTTTGTGTCTCCATTTGCTCTAAAACATCGTCGTTGTTCGCATGTTCGGCCAATGGTTGTCTCAGCAGTCGAAATGGTTGAGCATCTTCACACGACCTCATTTTGGATAAACAATATGGCTTCCGTTTTACCAGGTCTACCGCTGATGTATTAACGGCCACCACTGACTGTGTCTGTCAATTCTTTTAGATAAGAACGGAAAAGCTCGGACTTTGGCTCTAGATATATCGAAGGCGTTCGACAGGGTTTGGCATGCTGACATTCTACGCAAGCTCAAGGGACACGGTGTCACGTGACAAATATTTGGCTTAATCCAAAACCGCTTTCATTTAATCACTATAAAGAAACTTTTCTGCCTACCATCAGCAAGGCTGATGCTAACCTACAGGTGGGCAACACTTTGTGTCTCCTTGGGCGCACGTATTCCCCTGACATGAAGTAAGATGATTATCTTGAAGCAATTTCTAGGCCTACCGATGGGAAAATTGGTTCACTGTGTCGTGTCAGACAGTTTTATCTCGTTAGAATCCATCTTGTACATTTATAAATCTATCATTTGTCCATGTATTGAATACTGCTGCCATATCTAGTCTGATGCTCCTACCATATATCTCGAGATTCTTCACAAAATTCAAAGAAGTATCTGCAATGTAATAGGTCCTGATCCGGCATTTAGACTTCATTCACTTACTCAACGTCGTGACGTGGCTTCGTTCTGTCTTTTCTACATATATTTTCATGGCAACTGACCTGGCGAGCTTTTTTCCTTAGTGCTTTGACTGCTGTATGAATTTAATCGTGCTACTAGATTGGCAATTAGGTCTCAAGGATTTATCATTGAACTAGCTCGAAGCAACAGTCTCTTTATTCTAACTGCTTCTTTTCTCGCACTTCTTGCTTGTGGAACTCCTTTCCAATTTCTTGTTTTCCTGCCAGCTGCAATCTTCAAAAATTTAAATGCAACGTCAATCGCCATCTTTTGTCTTCCTGAATCCTGTTCATTTTTTGTCCTTTCCTCACAAGTCTATTTCTCTACCAGTAACCTCATGCATCCTAGTGGCATTATCACCTTGCCTGCGATGAAATGATTAAAAAATCCTTCTGTAGAACCACATTTCTGTTGCTTCAAGTGTCTTCTTCATCAGGGAGGTGACTGTCCAGCATTCACTGCCACACAGAAAGACTGATATTACGTAAACGTTCAGTACTCTTTTCTTTGTTTCTAAATAAATTTTCTTTCTTTCTTAATATTTTCTTAGCTTTTGGAAAGCTTTCGCTATCGCAATGTGCCATCGGATTTCAGACTCGCACTACATCCTATGTTAAAACACTTCCCAGGTATTTAAGTCAACTATTCGCCCTTGCATGGAGTATTGCTGTCATATATGGTCCGGTGTCCCTTCTGTTTGTCTCAATGTTCTTGATAAGATCCAGAGACGGATATGCAATGTAATTGGCCCTGATCTAGCATCTCGTCTGCAGTCGCTCTCTCACAAACATGCCTCCCTCTGTCTTTTTTTTTTTTTTACAAATACTTTCACGGTAACTGCTCCAATGAGCTGCTTTCGCTGGTTTCCAGACTTCATGAATTTAGGCGTTCTACTAGGCTGGCATCTCGCTCAAACCCTTTTATTGTCGAAACTGTTAAATGTAACCGTCTCTTATACTTCATGTCTCGCACCTCTCGCCTGTGGAACTCCCTTCCCTTTTCATGTTTCCCTGATAGCTATAATCTCCACCTATTCAAATGTAATGTCAATTGACGTCTCCAGTTGCCTTGACCTATCCCCTATCCTTCTCTTCATCCTTTCCTCTATCACTCCTATCTGCTCTCGCTTCAATTCTCTGTAACCCCTTGCGTGCTAGTGGCTTCCCGCCTTGCTTGGGGTGAAACGTTTAAAAAAAAAGGTCTTGTTCTTGTTTGATTTTGGTACGCCCAATTTGTAATGTAGTTCTTGAGTTGTTCCTTTTGCTAACAACCATGGCATTTCGTCTTCTTGCAGTTGATTTTTAGTCCTTTCTTCCTACATTACTTCACTGCTTTCTGTAAGAGTACTTGTATTTTCCTTATTGTGCCTGCTATCAAGACTGCGTCATCTGCATACCTAATGTCGTTAAGATTTATAGCCGCCAATAATGAATCCTGGCAGGACATCTAATTCTCTCAGGATTACTTCACTGTAAATGTTAAATAGAAGACATATTTGTAATGTGCATGCTGAACCGCCCCTTTTGATAACAACCATGAATCCTGTCTTCTTGCAATTGATATTTTGTTCTTTTCGCTTTTTGATTCATTATCTTCTGTAGATATTCATGTGGTTTCCTTTTTGTATCTGCTATCAACACTGTGTCATCTGCATATCTAATGTTGTTAAGATTTATAGCCGCCAATAATGAATCCTGACAGGACATGTAATTCTTTCAGGATTACCTTACTGTATGAGGTTGAATATATCCAGTGAGGAGACTCACCCTTCTCTGAAACTCCCCCCCCCTCCTATTTCTGTATATTTACTGAATTCGCTGCCAGTACATGTTCTGGACTATTCTAATATCCTTACCAAATATGTCAGGATTTCCCCACACTTCCAAAAAGTTATTCTATATCTAGAAAAATATTATAAAATAGAATTCGCAACATACATTTAACATATGAATATATCCAGAAGGTTTTACAAGCATCAGTTGCGTACTTGCACTTATTTTGAGAAAATATGAACTTGTATTAAAAAATGTCATTGTGTTAATGTGTACAGTCTGAGATAGATAGATAGATAGATAGATAGATAGATAGATAGATAGATAGATAGATAGAAAGAACAGAGTGAGACAGATAAATATAGATAGATAGATATGAAGAGAATAAGATAAATGGAAACAAACTGTTTTAGATAGATCTAAAATTGTGATAGATAAATAGATAGATAGAAATTAACAGAAATAGATAGGTAGATAGATATGAACAGACTGAGATTGATAGATGTAAAACAACTGTGATATATAGATGTAAGCGAACTGTAATAGATAGATAGATAGATAGATAGATAGATAGATAGATATAAAGACATACGAAGTCATTGATAGACAGGAATTAATTCTAACTTATATAACATAAAAGCCCGTAAAAATCTTCTTGTTTTCAGAATAGACGTACATGTCCAGCGAATTAAATTTGGAATTTTGACAACATATCAACACGCCACTTTTTAAAACACCTGTTCGTTCAAACCTATCCATTTATTTAAACCCCTTTTCTTCCTTTTTTGTTATAAAAAACAAATTAATCTTCCAACCTCCCTTTTTATTCCAACCTCCGTTTTTATTCCAAATAGTATTATTCTCAATAGTAATTCTACTTAAAGAACTTTCTTTTTTTTAATGCGCATGAGAGTGAAAAGCTTAAATAATTCATTGGACTTGTGAAGCTTTATGTTTGTTATATTAAAGCCTGTAAAATAGATGCGGTTCTTTGATCGGATAATTCAGGAAGAGAAATCTTTCTCTAATAGAATCTAAGCAGTATGAACAATTTGAGTGAATCTTATGTCTTAGAGAATACCAAGGCATCAATTGTATTCGTCAGCAGAAAGATGTCTGTACTTGTCTGTTATTGTTTAAAACGGATTAAATATTACTAAGTTGATGGACAAAGAACCAGAAAATCCCGTCGGTTTAATCTGTAAGAGTAAAAAAACAAAAAACAAAAACCCCAAAAAACAAACAAAAAAAAAAAAAAAACAGAAATAAAAAATAAATGAAAAACAAAAGAAAGAATCCTAAAGAATTGGTAGTTTCTCAGGGATTGTTTTCCTGGTTTCTATAGCACTACTATCTTGACAATAACAGTTGCCACTTAATAAGAATTTCATTAAATGACGCACTTACATCTTTGGAATCAAATGTATTTTCTTTCATGGTAATAAGGTAAATATAGCAAACAAGACTAAACTTGTGTCACCTCTTACAGAAAAATAGAAACACTTTTGTGATATCACAAGTCATACAATCAGAGGAAAGAGAGTGTATTCCAGATAAACTGGCAAACATTTAAAATCCACTTTTTCTTTTACAATTACAGTTAGAGATGAAGAAAATGCACAGAAAAGAATTGATTGGTTGAAATGAAATTACGTTACAATAATTTTTATAGTGTTCTTCCGTAACGACTCTTTTTCGATTCACGTTAGCGATCAGATGTAAAAAGAATTATGTACAGAACATATGTAAATATTACCAATCAAACTGTGAGTTTATCTCTAATCAAAATTTGTGTCTATCTGTAATCAAATTGTGTATCTATTTCTAATCAAAGTGTGCGTCTCTCTCTAATCAAACTGTGCGTCTCTCTCTAATCAAACTGTGTGTCTATCTATATAATCAAACTGTGTCTATCAATACAATCAAACTGTGTTTAAATCTCTAATCAAAAAGTGCGTCTGTTTCTAATCAAACTGTGTGTCTAGAAATGGAAATGTTGGGGAAGATAACTGGGAACTGATGTGGTTGACTTTTTACATTTGAATTGAAGGCTACTCAGGTGTTTCATTTCCTTGGTTCGTTTTCAGCAGGAACATATCCAGATCTCTGGTTTTCGGTTAACTTCCATGAGTTTAGGTTTTTTTATGTAATGATTGGCATGTTCGATCTATAACCTTTTTGTCTTGGGGAGCGAAAGTTCTTGCAGTAAAAATAATGAAGATAATAATAAAAATATAATACGGTAAAAGCCCGGTGTATAAATACGTTAGGTGAGTAATCCAAAAAGTGACTTCACCCAAAGAGTTGTGAGTTCAATACCTGATCACAGCAAAAGGAACAAAAACTTGGAGAGGAGAGTTACTAAAGGGAATTAACTGATACTGAGATATATATAAAAAGAAGCATGGTATGTGGAATTAGAATAATCTACCCCCGTGGATTAAATAAAGTGTTAAGTCTGAAATTCCAACGTATATCACATGAAGAGGTCCGGAGCGTATGACGTGAATATAGCAATAAAGATGAGGACAGCAGTCCGAACGATTTAAATAATGTAAACAAGGAAAAGGAAATCTTTTGTTTATTAAAAATGGTTTCTTATTTTACAATGTAAGCGTTTTTCTTTGATTTAAAAAAAAAATCTTACCATGCTCAGTTACCGGCAATGTATTAAATTTTTTGAATTTTTTAAATTCTTTGTCGTTAATGCATTTATCAGGGTTTTGTAGTTAGTATTGGATATTCTACTTATAAGAGAAAAGTCGTGATTAGATAAGTCGACTTAAGTTGGATCTTTTATTTCTTATCTACCCCAAATTCCATAATTTTCTTGGTGAATAATTCTGGGTGGATCTCGGGTAAAGACTATTGTATTGTATACTGAGTACTCGGTCCCGTGACACCGCGAAAAAGAAAGATAATTTTATTATCTCCTTTAAGTAATACAATGCAAATAAATTAGCATTTTTCTGTCACGTTTTTACTGAAAGGGTTCGGTCGGTCGGTCGGCTGGTCGGGAGCTGGGGAGAGGGTGACGGTCAATCGGGAGGATAAATGAGAAAGCAACGGGAAGCTTTTAGATATACATGGCTAAGCATTATAATTATTACGATTTATGCGTACGGTACTTTTTTTCTTAAACAAGGATTTATATTTTCCTATTCTGTTATCTAGGTTAGGGAGTAAGAAAACAAGAGTTTGTGTTAATCAGTACAGACTAAGAATTTATATTCATATTTTGGTCACACACACACACACATACACTGATACTAATTCATATGCATATTTGTATGTTTCTACCCATAATGCGCCATTGACCAGCATGTATAAACTGTCGAGCCTAAATGCAACATGTACAGCCTGAATACTGAGTTTAAGCATGAAAAAGACTGTTTCCGTTGGCTGTTGACGCCAGTGTCTAATGGAGGCAAAGAAAATCTAGCTTTTAGCTCAGTTCAAACATCGACGATTAACATCGGTAGAAAATAAGCAACTATTTCACTCAATATTTGTCTCTCTCTATGTCTCTTCAACGAGTCGCGTTTCAATTCTGGTCGAGTCTGTTTCGTTCACTTCTAAAAGACATGAATCTATTTTCCTGGGCTCTCTTGCTTTTATTGACAGCCAATCTAGGAGAAGGAAAATTCCAGATTCGAACCTGATGAGAGCTTTTTAGAGATTTTATAGAAAATTTTGCACCATTTCTCTGCTAGCAGGTCTTCCGAAAATTGCGATTGGTTCTACTCAAGCCTTCATCACTATCATCAATTAGGAAGAATCTATCTATCTATCTATCTATCTATCTATCTATCTATCTATCTAATCTATCTATCTATCTATCTATCTATCTATCTATCTATCTATCTATCTATCTATCTATCTATCTATCTATGTGTGTGTGTGCGCGCGCATTTATGTTTGTATGTATGTGTGTTTTGTATTCCTATATATTTGTTGTGTGCAGAAATCATCAGCATCCATTTTGAAAACTAGCGACTAAATACAGGATTCAAAACTTTTTTTACTTTTGCTGGAAACTTTTGCACACGCCAAGTAAAACCAGATAATTTTTTTTTATATGGTTTTAAATAATGTATGAGTTGTGCGTTGTATAAATTAAAATTTGTCTCTGTATGGAGAATGACTTAGAGTGTCCGCAGATATCCTTTTTGTCCAGCTGGTAATTATCGGAGAATCTATCGATAACAGATTGTTTGAATATACAAAAGTCGTTTTTGTCACCTTAAACACAACATTTGACAATTGGATAAACATGACCTTATGTCAAATGACTAGTACATATTCAGGAAATTTGATCAGAAAATTTTGGAAGTAGGTATTTCTTAAGCTTACAAGAACAAGACTACAATAACGGGGCATCCACTGGAAGTGAAACCCACTAATAGCTTAAAAGCAGACGCCATGTACGTCTCTTGCGTGAGATTGCAATTTTCACGTAACAAGAATTTCATTCGGTATGCAATTTTTGAAGCCAACGCATTATCAAGAATGACCCTGGCTGCTGGGGGATGAGTGTTTTCATCGAAGCCCCATCTCTAGATAGATTGCCAACCAGCTCTGAAGAGCCTTAAGCTGCCCCATTACCTGTTATATACCGTACCAAGGAACACTAATAGCCATGTCCCAATCCTCATAAATACGTTGGACGCTATTGTAAGTAATATGGTAATATGCTAAGTAGTCCACCACTAGCAGTGGTTTACCTACTTCACGCCGCTGGCGAGTATTTTATTTTGTTGATGTTATAAAGATTACCATTTCATTTCTACCCCCCCTCCCCGTTTTGGTTATTCCTCATTCAGTAACACTTTCTAGGTTGCATCATTACCATACCAACCTGTTTTGAATTCTGAGTCGCCCTTCTCATAGACTGCTAGCCAAACAAGGCTAGAGAGCCAATGCTTTCCTGCTATTTAACTCATAGCTGAAGAGGGAAGCATTAAGTCATTTTCCATTGGTATTTGTGGGAAAGTGAATGCAACGAACTCGTCCTGGATTCGAACCCAATTCGCTGATTTCTTTTTTTCCGAACCGCTAACCGTTACACTAGCTATAAACACTGAAACTTAGGTTTTAATCAACGAATCATAGTGATGCATCCATTAAAATTTTGTAAACACACCAACATGCTTCTATTATGTGATGATTAGATAGATGAAGAATTCAGACGGCGTAAATGACCGACTAACACGGACGCTCTAAGATAGGGAAACGCAGATACACGTTGAATCTGAGTTTTGTGTTCAATTCACGCTACTTCCGGCTGGCAGAATTTAAGCAAAAAGAGTTCGAGAGTAAAAATACCGTGATGAAAAGACAAGCAGTTTTGTCAGGGGGTTTGGAATCGATATCTAAAAATAATATGAGAGTAGAATTGTGATAAAGTAATCGGGCGTAATCTCCCTTGTTTTATGATTACCTCCCTTTGTAGAACTCGTTCGTTTGTAAAGGACTATAACTAGTCACTACGCCGGTATCAATTATTGTAAGCAGAACAAAGCTTCCTTAAGCCTACTCTTGCTCTCTTTTGTTATTACAAGCATTTTATAACATTTCTATTGAAAGGACCAAACTTAAGCGTGGCTAATATGTTTGCCTGAAAGGCTATAAAAAGTAGTCATCTCTTCTTTGAGATAACTCGAGAGGACGCACAACGGAGACAATCGATTTGTTTACTTTTTCATTGGACATATCAAGGCGCTCCAAAGGATAAAGAGTCGTTTATGGTCGTCGTCGCCATCATCGTCTTTCTTGCCTAATGCTGAGCACTTTAACGATAACAAAATCTGATTGAATGTTGCCGTCTGAACTGCTATCCCCATCTTCCTTGCCATATTCACAAGGTTTTGTCTTCTCTATCTCTTGGCTGAGGTATTATGATTACTTGCATTATTTACATTATTTGGACTGTTATTTTCATCTTCCTTGCCATATTCACAATGTTTCGACCATTATATGCCCCGGCCTTCTTTAGGTGATTGGACTTTCGAACCGAACCCATTATTTCGGCCACCGGAGTAGATTGTTCTAGTTCCACGTTCCATACATCTTCCGGATGTCTCACTTATTTTCCTTTAACTCAGCTCTAAAAATATTTAATAATAATTTCTTGAAATAGCACATTCACTGAGATCCTTGATTGAAAAGCTAAAATTCTTAAAGTTAATTTTAATGAAAGAGATGTCTTTCCACGTGTCATACTAATGTAAGTTTCAACATGGCGAATAGCTGAATCCCGAATGCAAGTATAAATTAGATTACGATTGCTGGAAAATTTCCAAGTACAAATCCCTCGACAACAAAAGCTTCACCTGTAGACATCGTCTAGACTTTGAAGTGACGGAGGAAATTTGATTCGAGTTTTTCTGAAGTTTTACTCCCCACCCCCAACACATTCTTGAAGCTTTTTTTTTTTTTTTTGCTCACCGAATTATTTCGAAGTCGCTTATCACAAGGATGAAAAGAAATCATCTAACCGTGAAAAGGTGACAGAGAAACTCCTGGCAACAAATAGGTAAGGGAAGCAGAATGTTGGTGTCCTTTAAATCACTGATATCCAGGCGTTTGCGTGGGAAAAGTGAACAATATATTTGGTGGTGGAGAAAAATGAAATTGTATGTGAAAACCTTTTCCTCATGAGAAACACGCCCACCATTCTAAGTCAAACTTTTGATCTCTCTTTCAACAAGTTTCTTAGGCTAAAATGTTCTAAGACAATATTTGAGATGTTTGCCAGATGATCTATTGAGGGTCAGCTTTTACGAATTTGCTAATTAAAAAAAAAAAGAATGTAACATTCGTTTTTATTTAAATTTAATTAAATATGCGATTGAATTGTTTTAATTTATTAATGAAGTTGGTTCTTAAGTCTTCTGTCATTTTAATGCGATATTCAAATTAATTATTTGTCGTAGTTGTTTTCTGTTAGGCAAACTCATTGTTTTGATTTAAAATCCGATTTTTTAGTATCTCGGGAAAATGTGATAAAGATTATTGATTTTTGACTTTGGACGAGATTTCTCATTTTGGACGAGATTTCTGACTTCGTCTGAGATTTCTGACTTTGGACGAGATTTCTCATTTTGAACGAGATTTCTCATTTCGACTGAGATTTTGCATTTTGGACGAGATTTCTCATTTTGGATGAGATCTCATTTTGGACGAGATTTCTGATTTCGGCTGAGATTTCTCTGGACGAAATATTTTAGATGAGATATTTCATTTTAGGTGAGATTTCTCATTTCGACTGAGATTTTGCATTTTGGACGAGATTTCTCATTTTGGATAAGATCTCATTTTGGACGAGATTTCTGATTTCGGCTGAGATTTCTCTGGACGAAATATTTTAGATGAGATATTTCATTTTAGGTGAGATTTCTCATTTCGACTGAGATTTTTCACTTTGGATGAGATTTCTCGTTTTGAATGAGATATCTCACTTTGGACAAGATATTTTGGATGGGATATTTCATTTTAGGCGAGATTTCTCATTTTGGATGGGATTTATCATTTTTATCGAGATTTCTCGTTTTTGACGATATTTCTCATTTTAAATGAGATTTCTTATTTTGAATAAGATGTTAGGATAGGAAATGTAGAACACATGATGGAATGAGAGAATACGAGTCTGTCTGAAATTTCAGGACAGTTTATTCAAACTAGTTTCACGACATTCGTATCATTCGTCACTTTATCAAATGACTATGACTTCTGATCAGCGGTACAAAGACTTTAAATAAATAGGAAGTCTTGCCATAACTCTAAAACAGCTGCCCGTTATTTTCCCACTTCTCTATTGACTGGTTTGTACCCGTTTCTCTCTATCATTTATATAAAAATTTATAAAATAGTAACACTTTCTCTACGCGAAAAGTTCTGTTTTTGTATTGTATGCTTTTTGTCTAAGCAACCACTGCCATTGTAAGCGAGCCAGTCGAGGAGAGATGTTAATAATAACCAAAAAGCTATGTACACTTCGGTAAACGTATAGTTCTTTAAGTGGCAAATATAATTTGCTCACCATCAGCTGTAAGAAAAGAGAATGTATAGACGTTAGTAAACTGAAAGATCAAAGCGAAAGATCAAAGAAACCATCTGCGAGATGTGTTATAACAGAAAACGGAAAATGTGACACCGAAATCCGAAGAGATCGCGAATCTCGTGACCCATTAGGTTCGTAGGGACACTATCTGTACTGCAGCCGCAGTAGAAGTGTTTGGCAATATACCTTTACAAGTCCAACCCTCTCTAGGCTGGTTTTGAATTTAAAGATCCTTTTCCTAGACCGGTTGACACCCAAGGCTCTAGAAATTTGTCTCTCCTGCTGTTTACCCATAACTGGGGAGGGGGAGAAGAAAAGGATTCATACCTTTCCCAAGGGTATTAGCACGCAAGTGAATATAATTAATCTGACTGCAATTCGAACTCGGCTCTCCGATTCCTCGATCTGAGCCGCTATCCATTACTCCAGCGTGTCTTCTTAAATTCCAAAGTAGCCTTGTAAATAACTGAAAATGCCTTCAAAAAAATAAACAGAATATTAAGAAATAATTTCGTTAGAAAAAAGTGCTGGACTACTATAATATCAATCTTTCTATATGGCAGCGAATGCTGGAAAATTTCTCCACGGGTAAAGAAGTGACCTGAGGTCACAAAGATGTGGTTCTACAGAAGAATTCTGGGAATACCATGGAGGGAACATGTAAGCTACGAGGAAGTTTTAAAGAAAATAGAAACAAAATGACGCTTAAAAATTAAAATCAGATAAGGTTGAAATTTCTAGGGCACATGATCAGAAAAAGAAGGCTTGGAGAATTTGACACCCACAGGACATACTGAAGATAACAGGGGCAGAAGAGAAAAGTGAATAAGCTACCTAGCCAACTAGTGTAAATAAATGGCAGAACATTGATTGGGAAGGATAGTAAATGGGCAGGAATTGCTTAGAGCTACGAAGTGTAAGAAGATGTGAATCTGATACATTCATTAACAACCTTGCCAGAGGCCAGTCAAAATATAGTAATAGTGATGCTATTTTTTTTGTTGTTGTCGGATGCCAATTTCTGACGATTAGAGAAGAACCTTTATAAAGTAAAGGGAGCCTCATTCTCTGTTCTGCTTGCAAAATCCCCGCCCCAGTCGCCACCACCATGACTAGAACAACACCCAGCAAGTTAACTTTATCCCTTCTTTCTTTCTCATTGTTTTGGGAACTTCAGGGTCAGGAAGCAGGCATCAACTTGCAGATAGAAGACACGTGATCTTTAAATCAGTAATAACAGTCCTTCCTTAATGAATTAATTGATCGATGAGGTTGTTAGTCAGCCTTTATATCAGAGAGTCCGCCACAAAACAAAACAAAAAAAAAAAAAACATCTGCTACCTTTTGCACTTGCCCGACCAAATTTAAAGTATAACCTGTGATGGGCACGTTACTCTCGAATCGTAGTCGGCTGCTTGATAATCCAGTAAAAGATGAGCTTTGTTAGAATCAGATATTTTTGAAAGTGGAGCACGTGTCGATTGTCTTTAAACATGTGTTTCAATAACAATGAACACCAAAGAATGGATAATGAAAGAAGGAGATAATTTGCTGTTTTAAGAAATGAATTCAATAGAAGCATTCGAAAAGGATACGCATATAATTTCGTATAAACATCAAAGTTGAGCCCAAAATGCGATTTGCAGGTCGGCGACACTAAAATCAAACATGAACCTGGGAAGTGTTCTGACGGAGGACGGTAGGTGCGACGCTGAGATCCTCAGACGGATTGGGATGACCAAGGATGCATTCCAAAATGCTGGGCGGAGTACTGCGAAAAACAGGAAGATTTCTATGGTGACAAAGAAAGAGTACTGAGCTGACAGTTGTCCTACTATACACCAGCAAATGTTGGACGTTATCCTCAAGGATGAAGAAGAGACTCGAAGACAGAAGGAGACAGAAGGATTGTGAGGATATCATGGAGAGAGCATGTGATCAAAGATGAGGTCTTAGGGAGGATGCAAACAAGGAGGGAGCTTATGCTTAACATATGGAAGAGGCAGATTAAATTTCTGGGACACGCGATGAGAAAGGTAGGCCTGGAGAATCTGATACTCACGGGATGAATAGAGGAGGGAGGGAAAGAGACAGGGGAAAGCAGCGCATGACAAACTTGACGGGCTTGGGCAGGTGGATGGCGGAGTTGGCAGAAACACAAAACCTGTTGAGAGCCACAAGGGATAGGGAGAAGTGGAGGACCATGATCGCCTACGCCCTGAAAGGACACGGCACATAAAAAGAAGATAAACATCAGTTATATATATGTGCTTTTTATATAACAATACCTATGTCCCTTTAATATTAAATAGAGTTTTTTAACCGCTGCTACTTGTTAACCATTTTATTGTTGTCAGTAATAGTACTTGTCTATTAGTATCTCCTTCCCTCCCTCTCTTTCTGTCTGTCTGTCTCTCGCTCTCTCTCTCTCTCTCTATATATATATATATATATATATATGAAGAAAAATATACTGAAAAATTATGGACATATTCATAAAACATAATTAACATAGACCATATACAATTCAACATGAAAAAGACGATGTATATGGTCTATGTTAATTATTTGGTTTATGAATATGTCCTGAAGATGGTCTATTAGACCGAAACGTCCGACGTCGACATGAAACATTAAAACAGCATAATCGCATATTAGGATTTTTGTTTGTTTTTTCAGTATATTTTTCTTCATACTGTCGGATCTATATCCATATATTTGCTTACACACACACACACACACACACACACACACACACACACACACACACACACATATATATATATATATATACGCGGGCGCGTGTGTATGTGTGTGTGTGTTTAAAATATAATTTTAACGTATGTTATATTTTTCTATTGAAGTTTTTAATCACTGCCTAAAGACTGTGTTGTGCATGGAACTACCGCTGAGGAAAAAACATGTTGATTTATTCTTAATTAGCAGTCTTCGCTCGCTTGCTATCACTTCGCAAAGTAAGATATATTCACTACTTGAAATCTTTGAAACAAAAATTTTAAATGAACATTTCATTTATAAATTGGTTTGTCATAGTTAAGGAAAGTTTTACAAATAGATGCCAACTTGTTGAAGGCCAAATAAAATGCAAATTTAAAACACTTTTCTGCACTATATAAGACAATATTCCTAAACAGAACTATTTTTGATATGAAAGTCAAAACAGTCCTTGAATAAAATAACGGAAATGAAGGACAGTTAATTAATGAAATTTTATTTTTTTAAATCAATATGCAAATTAGTTAAACCTGAAGAGAGATAGCACCTAGAAGTAGATAATATATATTACAGATATTGAGCCGTTAGCCTATAAATTACTATAAAGTAGATTTGGGCGCTTTTTAACCGCAGAATTTGTTGAACAATTGCGCTCCAAGTTTTACTTACATTAGCTACTATGTTTCAGTAACTCTTCAAGTACTGAATGTATAACTAATTCTATTTTCCCACCATATTAATTTTAAATTGTCTCCTGTTCTGTCACCCGTGAAATAAAAATAATTGATTGTACGGAAAGTAAGGACCTACGTACATCAAATCAACTTTAAATTAATTGGCAGCAGAAGAATTATCGTTGAAAAGGTAAGCTTAAACATTAATTCAATACGTAAATGCAGCGATCAATTTTGAGTTCTTTTGTAGTTTATTGATGCCTATCGCATCTACTCCTTTTTAGCTATTGCGATGATAGACAAATCAAGAGTTCACCATAGGAGCTAGCTTAAATGCCACCCGATAGGATGGTTTTTAAGCTAGCTTAAAATTTTAGCTAGCTTAAAATTTTAAGAAGTTCGCATCATGTCTTGAAACAGTGAAGTCAATTGGCCACCACGATCGCTCGACTTGACGCCTTTAGATTTCTTCCTTTTGGGGGTCATCTCAAAAGTAAGGTCTATGCTGAAGGATGAGATAATAAGGCATATTGGTGAGATCGATGAACAACTATGCAGTGACGTTATAAAAAATTTGACCATTGAGTGGAGGCGTGCCGCCGAGGCCTTGGCGGACATTTGGGCGATATTAATTTCCACACATAATTGCCATGACTTAAATAACATGATCCAATAGAGAAATAAACAAATCTTTATCAATATCACTGATTTATTTACTGCTGAATTTGATCCGTCTTAATGAAACGCCCATTATAAAAGCGAACATTCAAGTCAACACTCAGAGGCGACAGACTGCTTCATGCTAAATGCAATCATCAGGCCACATGCGTTATGTTTTTTTTTCTCGAGCATTTATATATACGGATCAGTGGTGCATTGTGGCTAGTCCATTGCATTGTGGTTTGTCTATTCTAACGGTTATTTTGATGGGAATGGTTTGTTAATTTGTGTATTATTTCCTTTATTTATTTTACCTGTTTATGCTTATTTATTTTAATTTTTTTATTTACTCCTTTCAGTTTTTGGTTTTTAATCAACGTAGCAAAAATTTATTTTCATATCTGCATTTTGAGATGCGTTATGATCGTTTATTTAATAGTTTGTTTTGTTCTGCAAAGGTAACTATAGCTATTTTTCCTCCAAGCATAGTTTGCAGATACCAAAATCAAATAACTGCAGGCTTTCTGACAATTCTTCCCATGAAACCATATTCAACAAAGCTAAGAAAGACTGTCAACACTCATATACACACCACAAAGGACACAAAACCAACAGGAAGAGAAACATTACATGGGTCAACCCACCGTACAACAAAAACGTAAAAACAAACGTCTTGCCCAGAACATTTGCCCAAGAAAACCAAGATGTGACAGATCCGGAATCGTGGAGTTGGTTCAAGAACGGATTTCTGAAGATGGAAACTGGTGGGTTGATATGTGCAGCACAAGGGCAGGTTTTAAGAACAAACTCTACCAAGTACTCTATTCATAAAACAGCTGATTTATACTTTGGCAGAATGTTTAGGAAAGCTAGGAAAGTTGCTGAAAATGTGCAACTCATTGTCAGTGGCTACCCTCAAGTTGCACAAAAACAATACGGACGACAACAGGACAAATTGGCCCTCAGAATGCATTCGGAACTATGTAGGATGTATAGCCCATGGCGTGCAAAAAAAAGTGGTACGAACATTCACCACTGTCAGTGAGTAGTCGAGAATAAGCAAGTGAAACTCATATGGGATACGACTAACTTGACTGACAAGCGCTTGGAGAGAAATCGCCCTGTTAGCACACTTGTATACAGGCGCAGTCATGAATGGATCCTAAGAGACGTTGCTGTATCTTTGGATAAGAACATCGTGAAGGCGGAGTAGGCGGAAAAATATAGGTGCCAAAATTTGGCGTGGTTGGGGGCGATCAGAGAAATACTCCAAGCAGCTGATCAAGTTCTCTCTTTTATGCTTGACTTTCTCGGGACTATGTCCAAAAATCTTTCTTCCTCGCGAGACACCTTGGCGATACCTGACATCATTGTGTGCAGGTGGCAACACTACTTGGAACATCTCATGTGCTGAGGAAAATGCTACAGGTAAGATTTGAGATATCATTATCGGAGGGAATATCGAAGCAAATAATAATAATAATAATAATAATAATAATAATAATGCGCTAAAGAGATCGGAAGATTTAGAAATGCGAAGAACTAAGACGATAAAACACTGATGATGTCTGCCAGAATTCTTTAAAGTCTGCTAGAGATTTGATAAACATTTTGTCACTTGGTTCCTCCGCCGGGAATTCTTAGTATATATTAAGATAGTTACCCGTAAAAAGAACGGAATGATTTAATTTTACTAATTTTAATTGTTTCGTTACCATTTTTATTAAACTGTGGAACGCACACAAGTGCAAAAAGAAAATCTTAAAAAGGAAGCAATGGCGGTTAGGATTAAAATAATAGCGCAGTAATATAAGGCATTTATGGGCTTGACCGACACTTGGGTGTGTCATAAATTTCTCCCTAGTGCTGGAGGCCCGTGTTAAGTAAATGCTATGGTTTTGAAAAATAACTTTTAGGCAAGCATTATTTCAGAGATTAATTCTAATGTGAAATACTTCAGAATCGTTTGGTGATTTTATTTATCGACTTTTGCGCGCAAATAAATTTAAACAAGCGTGAATTTGACTTTGAAAAATTGAGTTATGTGATAAGACATATACATATTTTATTGCAGGAGAAAATGATAT
>CAHIKZ030000296.1:102500-215000 GCA_903632075.3 Acanthosepion pharaonis
AAAAATTTAAATTCTTGCCTCTTAATTAAAATAATTAATGTCTGTACAGATATACTATTGCTAATTTTTATGTGAACCTATACAATAGTCTAGTAGATGAAAGTGTGAGTTCAATCCCTGGATGGGGTAGTGTAGATTTATACTCAGAGGAAACAAGTCGAGCAATGAGGGAACATGACGAGATATCCCTAGACATGGACAACAGCGTGAGAACAATCTAACCATGTTGATTAAATAAAGGGTTGAGTTCGATATTCTCCGAAGGTTAACCGAATCAACATAGACATAAGGAAGCTCGGAGAACGCAGCGGCCGAACATTACAATAACGTCGGAGCTGAAAAGAACATTTCGAATGCTATCACTAATTTTATCAACAGATTCTTTTCTCATATATTATTTTAGAATGGATTAAAGAAACATTTATAAATATCCTAAAAACACATGTGGTGTATGGTTGGCGTAGCGATGAGCAACTCGGAAAGACAAATCTAAACAAATTCCGGCCAAGTTCATTAGGCTAAAAAAACAAATCTTCTTGGAAAAAGGTATAAATCCATCTCTTCTCCCCCCCCGCTAGTGGTTAAATAGTTGTATAAACTGGACATTTTCTCTAGCCTTGGGTAGTAGCAAATCGAAAAGAAGTAAAATTTTGAATTCAAAACGAGCCTGAAGAAGGATGTTAGCCATCAGGGATCTTACACTAGCCACACCCCAGCACTACTGCGGCTGCATTACATCTGGTGCCACAACTATTCTAATGGGCTTCCTCATTAGATGACTTGTTGGATGTCTCGTGCGTCAATAATCGATTCCCTAATGTTACTGGTGTTAAATAAATGTAATTAAAATAATGAAAAACGGGCACAAAAATATCAAAATGCACTAAGCCTAGTTTATTGTAACCAAAATACATCATAAATTAGCCCTCACATGTATCACTAGTTGCATTATATATATATATATATATATATATATATATATATATATATATATATATATATATATATAAAGTGAACATGAAGTCAACACTTAGAGGCGACAGGCTGTTTCATGCTAGACGCGCAATCATCGGGCCTGACGAATGCGTCTAGCATGAAACAACCTGTCGCCTCTGTTGATTTCAATGTTCACTTTTATATTTACATACATATATACATATAGATATATGTATGAATATATATATATATATATATATATATATATATATATATATATATATATATATATGTGTGTGTGTCTTTTGGTTTAATAGTCATATACCAGTTTTCACCTTAAAATTTCTTCTGCAGATCTGACTAATATTTGTTTGGATCGTAGTAGTGTATTATATTTTAGTAGCTTATTTATAGTTAAAGTCCATCTAGTTACAATAGAATAAGTTAATAGTGTATTTATTTTTATTTACATTAGGGTGTCTCGGATCCTAATATTTATTTAGATTTTTTTTTACTGTTATGTATAACACTGTGGAAGATAGGTTTTCCAATCTGGTGTTGAAGACATGTTTCCTAGTAATTTTGTGGGACGGATATGAAAAATGAATTTTCACAAACTCAAATGTCCATTTTGCAACATTTCCTGTATTGTCACCATTTTTAAGGGCAGATTTGGCTTGATCAAATGCAGACCCTGTGTATGGAGATTGAAATAACTTTGAAAATATAGTTTCTCAATGTCATTTAAAGTAAATGCAACAACAAAAGTGAAAACAAAAGTCCCGATCAGTAAATAAAAAGCGTCAAACTTGAGCAACTTTCACTATTTTCAATCTAATCATTTTTAAATGTCATGATGAGGATAGAAACGTCTTTTATGCAATTTTAATAAACAACATATTTTTGAGGGCCTTGACATCATACACATCGTCTCATATGCATGGAATTTGCTCTATTTGCCTGCAGATAAGCCCATGCTGTGCTTGATATAGTATGACTATCATTGAAAACCTTAAAGTATTTCTTATGAAAATTGGTATTTGAAATGCATTCTTAATGTTACAATTGTGAGGTCATATGGGTCATGGTAACATTTTGTCAATCAGGGTCCAAAAACTGTAGGATTTGCTTTATGGTATGTATGCTTTTTAAAGAACTTTGCCATTGCAAACCTATATTTGCTTACTTTATAACTGTTGGCAATTCTGAGAATTATTTTCCAGATGGTAATTGACTTCAATATATGTTTAGTATTTCAGAAATATGGCCATTTGTTAGAGAAAAAATGGGAAAGAACAGCCATAATACTTTCTGCTATATTTGTGGATGTTACACTTTACTTAAGCAGTGAAAAGATCACAGATTGTGTGAAGAAATATTACCTAACTTTGGCATGAAACCGGGTGATCAAGATATAGCCTGTGTTGAAAAAAACTGAAAGTTTTTCATAGCTTAAAAGTTAATCTTAAGTGTGTCCTGCTGCATAAAGGAAAATATATTTGCTTCTATACCGATTGGACATTCTGTGACGCTAAAGGATAACCACTACTGTATGAAAATAATGCTTGATAAGATGCGTCATGAGGAGTACAACTGGACGATATGTGATGACTTGAAAGTCCTTGGACTGCTTTTTGGTCTACAAGGTGGCTATACCAATTATTCTTGCTGTTTGTGTCTCTGGGACAGTTGAGCAAAAAGTGACCATTGGTTACGGAAGACAACCAAACAGAAGGGAGTTCAAAATTAGAAAGAAGAATGTTTTAAACAGGCTGCTAGTTAATCCCATGAATGTTTTGCTTGGGCTGCTGATGCAGTTTGTGTAACATTTGGACTAGGGTAGTGACTGTTTCAAATACTTAAACAGAAAAGTTTTAACCTTGTCTTGTGAGAAAATGAAGACTGGTGTGTTTGACGGGCAATTAGGCGGCAAGACGAGCAGTTTTTGGAAGCCATTTCTGTTGCTGAAAAAGAAGGGTGGAATGTTTTTGCTGCAGTTGTGTCTGGTTTTCTGGGAAATAGGAAGTCGTTGAATTATGAAAAACTTTACCAGTTTTCGAGAACTAGGCTGCAACAGGAGTGTAAAAGTGCATTTCTTGTACAATCTACTTGGACTACTCCCTTGAAAATATTGGTACAATGAGTGATGAGTAAGCAGAACGATCCCATCAAGACTATGAAGTCTTGATATGAAGACAGGTGAGACAAACAGTCTGCAATGATAAGTCATTCACGCAAAGCAGGAAAGAAAAAAAACTTTATTTCTTGAGTATTTGAAACTCTAGTTTGACATAAATTGCGATGGATAAATTGTCGTCTAAATGACGCAAAAATGAAAATAACACTGACATCTCATTTTAAAAGATATATTTACTAAAATTACACAAAAATATCTTGAAATGCTAAAGAGTAAATTTATTCAATAAAATCGCTATTGTCTTCAACCACGGTCTCCAGACGACTTCTGAATCTCCTGCAACTCTTCTTTAAGTTGGTAAATGCTATCATCATCCTTGCCTTCAGTTTATCTTTGGTGTTTAAGAAGTTTTGTTGGTCTCTCACTCACTTGTGTCACACACATAATAATCAAGGGAGTTGCAGTCTGGGGAGTTAGGTGGCCAGATGTAAGGGATGATGTGGTCGCAGAAATTGTCTGACAGCCAAAACTGGGTTCTCCTGCTTGTGTGGCATGGTGCAGAGACCTGTTCCCATATACAGGGTCTTCCAGCAGCCACTCTCTTGACCCAGGGCAACACTACCTGCTCAATGTACTTGATGTAGGCCTTCGTGTTGAGTCTAGGGCGCTGTTGGAGGATGAATGGCGGAATAACATCACCACCACTAATGATCTCCATACACCATGATGCCGACAGGATATATCATCCACATCTTTAATCCTTTGCAACCAAACACTCTGAAATGTAATGGAGCTTTTGGCGCGAATGCCAAGCAGTACAGCATGCCGTTACCAAATTTCTTGCGGAGTAAATTGCGTCATAATGTTCTTTTTCTCAAAGACAGTGTCCAACTGAGCCTACTATTCTGTGTAGTCGACAAAGTCCAAAGCAAATAACGCGCATGCGCGAAATAAAAAATGGCGATACTTTAACCATCGCACTCTGTATATGGCGAGTATATATTAAATACCACCTCGATGAAATCAACAAACCCGTGTCTGTGATTAAGGCGAGCTTTTAAGTCAGGGGATATCGGGCTGTTTGATTTTCCCTGGTGGGAGATAGCGCTCCACCAGGTCTACTTTGCCCAAGACACTCTCCAAACATGAATTAATACCTACCAAGATATGTGAAGGGTACTGGTCAACTGCACAGCGATCCTTAGACCACACCCGGTCATTGGACTGAGGATGATAATATTAGGGATGGTTGTTTGTGTTACTTTTTGTAAGTTTCTTTAGCCTTAATCATTCAACATGTCGAGGGAAATAACTATTGCAAATACCAACACTGATTATAAAATCTGGCTAATTGACAAATAAGACCTCCACTGTTGTAGATTTGCCGGATCAATATTTGCATTCTTTTCTTGGAAATAATTTTGGTTTCTTGAAAAGGAAATATCAGTTGATTTGAAATGTTTGTTTAAATACGGTTGCTATGACAGCGTTTTGAAATAGGACTGATTGCGTGCATCACTTTTCACAACTGTCAGTTGTTCGGGCAAAAGTGGAATTGGAGAAATAAATAAAGCGATCGGGGATAAAAAAACATAAATAATAAATAGATTATCATGTCCATGATGGTAACCATGGTAACACTGCTCAGTTTCTATGGTAATTTCACACATACACACCTACCCACACGCGCACGTGTATAACTTTTCTATATTTGCATATTTCACGTTCCAGTTTCTGCTCTTATTGTATCGTCATGAAATGAACCGACAATATTTATTTTGAAGAAAGGAGATAAAATTTATAGACAAACTTCGTAAATAAATATACTTGGACAATCGGTAATATTTATTATAACGATTATATTAATGTGTCGAATATTTGACAAACTGTATACATGTTGGAAGGATTCACTCCGTTTGTTTAGCAAAGATTTTTTTTAAGAAATGTCTTTTAAACGGTAAAATTATAAAATGCCTAATAGGATAATTTCAGATTGAATGTTGACACATTATAACGTTTTTAAACAATCTAAAATATAATTACCGTTAATAATTAACCTTGCTATCTATAAATTCAATATGTAAATTCAGTTCTTACCCTTGTCATTGAATAGTCTATCTATCTATCTATCTATCATGGCCTGTTTATCTATCTATCTATCTATCTATCTATCTATCAATCAATCTATCTATCTATCTATCTATCTATCTCATATGTGGTTTCCTTTTGGACCGATATTTGCAAACAGTCTCTTACGGTGGTGACTATGCTGAAAATTTGCTTTATTACTGACTGTTGATCAAATATTGTTCGCTCTCAAAGAGAGGGGGGGCATATTTACAGGCAAATGTAGGAAAAGAAAATGAAGAAAAATGTAAGATATCGAAAAAAAACTATTCCTACCCACGCCAATACTAGTAGGGTAGCTCATTATTCTCCCTTCCTCCTCCTCCTCCACCTCCACCTCCTCCTCCTCCCACGGAAGCGTCAGCGATATGCTTCCTGCCTCACGTGTGGTCAAAATGTCACCCATGAATTTCTTCGTCCGTATGTTTTCGACAATGTCTTTCTGTTTAGCTTTTCTCATTGTTTGAACTGTTTCCATTTTTATTTATTTTGCCTTTAAATTTCTGTGTTACATTGGAATCTATCCACTTCTCCCCCCACAAAGAAATTGCATACTTGTACTTATACTAAATTAAAACTCTATAGGCGTTTCACACTCCCTGCCCCTCCCTCTGATCCATAATGCTTCTCCTTTGTAAGCCTGAATTTTTTTTTTCTTCTATTGAATAGATAACTTGCCCTTTGAATGCTTCCGCTCTTTTCATCATCTACTATACTAATTCAAATGGGTGTAGGGGATGCGCATGCATCTCCGAGCAACCCTCGCCTCTCCCCTCTTCTCCAATTCGGTTTCTGGGTCCTCAAGTACATGAGCGAGCTTGTCTCGGTGCCTTTAAGTCTGATCGGTAAGATGTTTCTAACCCAAGGAGGAGTTCTGTTGCCTTGACTTCTGGGCAGTCGCGACATATCCAGTCGGAGCATCACGCTTGTATTTTTCTTTGCTTGGTTGATAGTCCCTTCATTAAGGGTGCTGCAGGTAGAAGTTTCCTGGGTTTGGGTGTTAACCGCTTGATAGGGATCCTGACCTTCGAGTAAATCCGAAGATGGCTATCCTGTCAGCAGGTGTATAATATCAAGGCTATTGCCCTACCATCTTGTGAATGGTTTCTGGACCATCCAGTAGTCTTCGGCGGGGTCTCTCGATGCCATGATGAAGGGTACTGCTACGGCTGTATCTTAGAACGAATCTCTCCAAGGTATTTATACATGCAACTCCTGCGGGTGTGTCTGTCTCTCTGCCTACTCATCTTCCACCAACCAATACAGACATGAATCCAATCAAAATTCAAATGAACAAAACTATCAAGACCAACCTAAAAAAACAAAGTAGACCCCCCCACGTATATCATCTCCTACACCGACGTGAGGGGTCTACGTTTCAACTTTCCAGTAATGGACCACCATCTTCTCCAGTCCCCTGTTACTTTCTGAAACCGGTATCAATTCTTCATGCGCACTAGAGGGAGTTCAGAATCCTGGGCTACTTACCTCTCATAGCCAAACATGACCACCTAAGTCGCCACAGTCACAGACTCAAAACTTAAATCAAATACAAGATTTCCCTGTGGCAGGGACGCAAAAAAACAAGGAATCTGATCTCCTGCGTGGCACTTATCCATAGTACCACATTCGTATTTGCTGTCTACCGTCCTCAGGACGAAGGGAAAGCAATCTTAGATCCAATATCTGAGAAGATTAATAATAACCTAAACTAATTCCACTCGACCAGCTTCATAACTGCGGTGACTTCAATATCCATCATAAAGAGTGACCAGTCCACTTCAACAAAACCAATGTTGAGGGCAGATATTGCAGAGACTTCTCCATCGCCTATGAGCTAACCCAGATCATTGGAGAACCGACTCGGGCCAAGGACACGACTGGTCATCAGGCAAACCTCTTCGATAACTCTTCTAAACTCCTGCTCTGACAAATGCTTATCAAAAGTTTTACCACCACTCCACCGTCAGATCATTCCTTGATCAGTGTCCAGATTGACGCCAAACCTAAGGCAACCCCTGACGTAGATCTTTCGCTATGTGAATGCAGATTGAGACAGTTTTCGATCCTACATGATGGAAGCTCCCCTCCGAACCTTCTTCAAACATTCTGCCTCAAAAACTGCTACCCTTGTCACTGATTGGATCCTTTCTGAAGTTTTATACACCCCCCCTAAAAAATCGAACAAAAATCAAACAATTAACATTGGTTCACCCCTGAATGCGCTGCACCCATAAATCACCGAAACCGCTACTTCAATATCTATCGCAAGGAATGATGTAGTTCGGCCCTTACTGCATTCAGAAATGCCCACAATTGCTGCAAAAAAGTTTTGGGAAACGCCAAGTTCAGCTATACACGAGCAGTCCAGATCAGGGTTGAAAAGAAAAAAATGGATCCCGTAAAATTTTAGAAGATCACCAACCAAATCATGAACAGAAGTAAAGCAGCTTTGCCGATAATTATAAATGGCCACGTGATCATATCTTTCTCGACAGATAAGGCGAACCTCTTCGCCTCCATCTTTGTCTCTCACTCAACGTTAGATGCGAAAGAACATTCCCTTCCCAATTTCCAACGTCTCATCGAGCACAATCTCAGTAATATTAAAACCACAGCACGAGAAGTCTCCATACTTATCAACAGACTTGACCCTAAGAATGACACTGATCCGGACAAAATTCCAGTGGGTTTTTTTAAGAGTATCAACCCGGAATTATGCCCAACCCTTGCAAAGGTATTCAACCGCTGCTTGAAGAAGTCCTTCCCAAACCAGTGGAAAGTGTCAAGTGTATTCCCGGTCTTCAAGAAAGTGGGCGTGTGATTTCCCCCACCCCAGTACACACCCGTCAGTCTCTTCAGTATCACCAGTAAGCTTTTTGAGGTCATAATCAATAAGAGGGTCATCGAGCACCTAGAAAAGATCAAGTTCTTTAGCGACGTGTAGTATGGGTTTCGATTGGCCCGATCCACTGCCTCCTAATTGCCATCAATCACAGAATCAGTGAGGCTCTTGACGTCAAACACACCTCAAGGATCATAGCACTGGATATCTCGAGGGCCTTCGACATGGTGTGGCACAAAGGCTTACTACACAAGCTTTTCAGTTATGGAATCACCGGAAGGGTCTTCTCGATCATAAAATCCTTCCTAACTGGTAGGTGGATGAAGATAGTTATCAATGGCCAGTAATCTGGAGAAATAGAGGTCAACGCCGGCGTTCCCCAGAGGTCACTCCTCGGATCAACCCTCTTTTTGATCTTCATAAATGATCTAAGAATATACTCAGATCATATGTAAACATCTATGCTGATGATACGACTATATACAAGCGCACCTCTGAAACTGTCGATGGTCAGAAATTCGCGACTGATCTCTTTGTCGATCTCTCTGTTGATCTTGCAAAAACTACCCAACGTGGTACAAAACTGGCTAGTTAAATTCAATGCCTCGAAGACTAAGTTATTTACATTCCATCATCGCCGATCTGAGCCCGAACTACCTACCACCAATCAGGATGAACGGATGTCCTTTTAGGGAGACATCGCGCCTTGAAAGATTGTTGGCCCTCAAACTGACATTCGACCTCAAGAGGGACTCGTACATACGATCCGTTGCTAAGGATGTAGGTAAAACGGTCGGTTCTCTGTACCGCTCCAGTAAATAACTCTTTCTGCCATCTTCTACGTTTACAAGAGCTAGATCAAATCGAGTACTGTTATCATATTTGGGTGGGTGCTGCCCAGACCCCACTCTCCAGCCTTGAGTTCAAAAGCATCTCCAAGCCCGTATGGGTGACTAATTATTCTCTACCCTTCACCTCACAATCCAACAGGTAGGATGTGGCAAACTTCACGCTACTCTAACTCTACTTCCACGGAAGGTGATCGGATGAACTACATTCCCTGGTCCCACTGAAGCAAACCTTCACGGCAAGAATACGCTATGCCATTGAAATATTAGCAACTCACTATCTACTTCCCTTCTGTGTTTCATCGGTGAGAAGTAAGTTCTACTCGAACAGCTTTTACCCGCGAACAACTGTTCTGTGGAACCGACTCCCAAGGGGATGTTTCCCCGATCACTATAATCTTAAACCTGTCTAGGGTTAATCGTTATCTTCCACTCTTATACACACAAATGTCCCCGCCCTCAACTCAACCCTCTATCTCGAGTGGCCCCCGGGCCTTGTAAAAGGTGATCCTCACTGTAAAACAAAATCCGATGGTGCTATCGTACTCCGTAAATCTGCTATACCTTCCGTGGAAATAAATTAGAGGCATTACTTTCGCAGACTCTTTCTTATACAAAAGCCAGTTTTCATTGTTTTGTATTACACAATTTTTTTAAAAAATTTCAACCAAAGCAAAGTGATAATCCCACTAAGACGCAAGTGGTTACTAGAGGTGAAAGACAATGAGAAGACTTTAGTAAGGAGAAAGGACAATAAAATATACAGGTCTCAGGAAGACAGAAGATGGCGACTGACGTTAGAATTAAATTTTTGAAGATTGATTGTAGCAGAGAAGCAAGAAATCGGAAGAAAGTTTCACAGGTGAGAAGTGCGAGAGAAGAAACTATTATAATAGAACTTACGGTTACATTCCGCAATTTCAACTGTAAAACGATGAGACCTAACTGCCAATCTAGTTGTACGCTTAATTTCATGCAGTCGAAGAAAGCTCATTAGAATAACTGCCATGAAAATATTGATGGGAAAGACAAAATGAAGCCACATCATGGCGGTGGGAAAGTGACTGAAGTCGAGGTCAGGATCCTTAACATTGCAGATTACCCTTTTTTGGGTTTTATCGAGAATTTCTAGATGTACAGCCGGAGCACCAGGTCACATATGACGGCAATATTCAATGCACGCACGAATGGTAGATTTATAAATGTGCAAGGTGGATTCCGATGAGAAAAATGAAAAAAACAAACAAACAAAAAAACAACAACAGTGAACCAACTGTTTTAGCAACAAACCTAGTAATTGACTGAAGAAATTGATTGATTAAGAAATCTCAATGAGTTGCTGCTCTACTGGAGGTTAGCATCAGCCATATTCATAGAGGGTAAAATGATTTTCTACAAGCTGTCCATAAAGTTCGTGTGCACTTTAAAAAAATTTATAACTTTATTTGTATTTGCGATAGAAATAATCTGTAAAAACGTTATAAAGTTTAATGTACCTAGTTTTAAGTACAGCTAAAATAACTAATGTGATTTCAGGCATTACTGTAAATCAGTTGGCAAATTTTTCCATGAACTGCAAAATCGTATTACCCTTTGTATTGCTAATGATGGAAGACAAAGTGGAAACTTAAATAAAATTTCAATAAAACCTTAAAAAATATAGATTTACTTCTTTCTAATCCTTTTTACAAATTATTTCTATCGCAAATACAAATAAAGTTATAATTTTTTTAAAGTGTACACGAACTTTATATACTCTGTATTGTGCTTAAAGAATAGCAGTTTATATTTAAGATTTTGCACTACAGCCTTTCATAAACTGCATATGTAACACAAGAATATATTCCGCATACAAATCTTATAAAAAGAAGAAGGTTTTAGAGCATTTATACAGAAATATCAGTTTTATAAGGTCGGGGATCGATGTTGGTATAAGTCAAGGTGGTGAAAATGATAGGGGCTCAAAATGAGAAATCGTAGGGCCGAGTTCGAATTCCAGTCAACATCATTACATTCACTTAGGCGCAAATATTCTTGAGAAAGATATGGTCATTTTCTAAACGTTGCTTAGATGCGGCACAAGGACAATAGTATGGGACATCCGCCGAGGATCGAACTCATTACCCAGTCATAATTTTTCTAGCGTGGCAAGGTAGCTAAAATTTACACTACATCAGAGTTTTCCCCTTGGGAAAGATATGAATCCATTTTCTCCCAGCAGCTGTGCGTTAAATTATGATGACTGATCTATGGAAAATCACTATTACTCGATAAAAAATTATTAATGGAATATCGACTCGCAAAAACGAAAGGATTATTCATACAAACCAACGTATGTTTCGATTTTAAATAACACAAAGGAATGATAAGCCGTAAAAATCAATCAATAGATTTTTGAAGGTATTAACTAAAAAACAACAACAAAAAAAAAGTGCGCAGACATTTTAATAAAAATAATTGAATGTATTAAAATACCGCATTTGACGGTATATAAGGCACAGTTTGTTTGTTTTTTTATTAAAAATATCTTTTAAAATTTCCCTGCGTCTTATATGCCATATGTAGGTTTGAAATTCGCAATAGTTGTGAAATCTTTTAAAAAGTGTAACATTAGCAATTCTCTCAATGGAACGGAAAATGACGCATTATTTAACGACGATGATAGTAGTATTGAAAATGAATATCAGAGTTTTGATAATGAAGACGACGAATTTTATGGATTTGAAGATGAATAAAATTTTAATGGTAACTGTACTGTTTTGCTCAATTGTAATAATTGCTTGATTTTTATTTGTTTTCTTACCTTTGGATATAATAAAGTTTTTATAGGCGCGTGTTCTTTTTTTCCCTATAATTTTCGTTTAATTGTAATCATGGCTTCTTTAACCAAAAGAATACCTCATAAATATAGCTTAGGCTCTACCATTTAGTAATAATTTTACTAATTTTACTAATTACTAATTTTTTCTTGATTTGCCCTGCTGAAATTGGGGTGCGTCTTATACATCCGCGCGTCTTAAATGTCGTTAAATACGGTAGTTTAAACGATATGAAATATCCGAAATGTTTGATGCGACTTATCCGAAATGATTGACATAATATATCCGAAATTATTAATATGACATATCCGAAATGATTGATAGGAAACATCCGATTTTTTATATATAAAATCACTATATTTATATTTTATATCCCCTTTTTATACTATTGTTCAACCAATATAAGGCAAAAGAACCACTAGCGGTTTTCTGAATGTGGTTGTGAGTGTGTCAAGGGAGAAAACAGGAAATGCGTATTATGAGGATATGTAGGATAGATAACGATTGACTCCAGCCTTGAAGAGGTTAAGATCATGGTGATCGGGGAAACATCCATGCGTAAAGTAACAGTTCTGAAGAAGAAGCTCTCTGAGTGGAACTTCCTCATTACTAATGGTATACGAAAGGAGTGAAGATGAGACAACTGTATGTGCGTGGAATGTCGGGTACTAGCTGCGAAGGTCAGAAACTAGTGGAAGACTACTGCATGGTCCAGAAACCATTCACAAGATACACCTGCTGACAGGATAGCCATCTTCGGATTTACTCGAAGGTCAGGATCCCTATCACGCAGCTTGATTGAACATTTGCCATGAAAAGGCCTCGTAAGGATTGTGTAGCTCCATCTCAGATATGATAGTAATACCTTATTTTTAGTCTTGTAAAGTAAGAACATAACTGGAAAAGTGAGATACTTTCTGGAGCGATGCAATGAACTGACCATTTTTCCAGCATCTTTAGCAATGGCTTCGTATATACAAGTTCCACTTAATATCTGGACTTACCTGGAATTACAATGGACCTCATCGATTATATTGATTAATTTTACAAAGTGTTAAAATTTTAAAATTAACTTCAGAATTTTTAAGTTGCAGGGTTGCCACAGTAAAGATTTCTTTTCTTAATTACTTTTCAGTTGTTTTGAAAATGAGTCAGTGCACAATTTTCCTACGTAGACAATGGCTGTAGGACAACTAAGCGACAGTCTAGACAGTAGTGTCTGGGTGCAATAAAATCTGATGCAATGACAGACGACGCAATATTTTTCAAGGCCAAACAAATTTCATCATGCACCTCGAAAATAGATTCATATTACTGTACACTATTACACATGACCTGATCCGTGGAAAAAATAGAAATCAGTTACGTCCTGTCACTCCAACGAATCTAAAACTGACTATATGGTGAAAGGAAACTAAAACGGTTGTTTCAATTAATTTACACAAGGGTGTATGTCTACTTTTTATACATTACACAAAAAACATTTGATGAGGTTAGGTACAAAGATCTATTTGGACTATAAAGAAAAATAAATCTATTTGAGAAAGGTGTTAGCAGAATCCAGAATTTATATGGTGGGAACAAACATCTAGAAAATGAACTGTATAGTCTACACCAAAAAAGAAACGGGGCATAAGACAAGGATGTGATTTTCACCGATTTATTCAAGCTCTAGAGCGAGGCTATCCTTAGTGAGTTAGAAACCCCGCAACAATTTAAGATACGCAGGTGGCACTGTGTGGATGACAGACACAAAAGGAAAAGTAGAGGAATCCCTAGACAAGGTAGTAAAGAAAACTGAGAAGAAAGGATTAAACATGAAAATTGTAAGAAGACGAAATGTATAGTGGTCATCAGGAGACAATCCCCAAAATGTGAAATTAAAATTAGAAATGTCAGCATCAAAGAAATACAGAAGTTTATATATCTGGGAAGTTTTTAAACAATGGAGGGAAAATGCAGCACCGATGCCCGAAAGCGCGCATTGGAATTTGGATTCCAAATAAAAAATAAAAAATAAAAAAAAGCGAAGCACAGTGTTAAGAAACAGGCAAATTTCGTTATGTAAATGTTAATCCTCCTATATGACAGTGAACAGTGGACAATTTCCTCACAGATGGAGAGAAGACTTATGGCAACAGATACAAAGAGGGCTGAACGGCTATGTAAATGTTAATCCTCCTATATGACAGGGAACACTGGACAATTTCCTCACTGATGTAGAGAAGACTTATGGCAACAGATACAAAGAGGGCTGAACGGCTATGTAAATGTTAATCCTCATATATGACAGTGAACAGTGGACAATTTCCTCACTGATGAAGAGAAGACTTGAAGCAACAGACGCGCGACTCTTTAGAAGGATGCAACGGATTACATAGACGATGCGTAGAAGCAACAAAGATGTGAGAAGGAAAAACGTAAACGAAAAAGACTTACTTAGAACCATAAAAATACTGCTGAAATTTCTTGAACACATAATGAAAGAAGGATTGGATAATTTGAAACTCACAAGACATGTCGAAGGCAAATGAGTTAAAAGATGTCTGTGGGTCTCTTACATGAAGAGCTGAAATGGGTGGGATTGCATTATCAAGGTTGGAAGGGATAAAAATTTATAACCGCTACAAAAGACAGGATATTTTATAGAGCAATGATAATCTATGTCCTGATTATTTAACTGGACTAAAATGACATTAGCGGAGTATTCTGTCGCCTTCATGAATTTGGTAGCAAGGATTTAGTAATTATTGCCTTTGTACACTCGTTAGCGTGTTGCTGACGTGATACATTCTCTACACCCACGTGATGAAATAGTTTGGGATCTCGAGCAAAAAGTCGATATGTTTCGGCATTGATCGATTTTCTTTTATATTTGTTCACGTGGAAACAATTTCACTCTGAACCTTTTTAGAGCTTCTTAATTGTAATGAGTATTTCATTAAGACGGATCAAAGTCAACAGTAAATAAATCAGTGTAATTGGTGAAAATTTATTTATTTCTCTTTTAGATCATGTTATTTAGGTCATGGCAATTATGCGTGAAAATTAATATCGCCCAAATGTCCGCCAAGGCTTCGGCGGCACACATGCACTCGAGGGTCCACATTTTTGATGATGTCTCTGCATAGTTGTTTCTTTGATCTCACCAATATGCCTTATTATCTCATCCTTCAGTTGTTGAATTGTTGGCTTGTTGGCATAGACCTTACCTTTGAGATGACCCCCCAAAGGAAGAAATCTAAAGGCATCAAGTCGCACGATCGTGGTGGCCAATTGACTTCGCTGTTTCGAGAGATGATGCGATCTAGGAAATTCTCATTGCATTTCTGTTTGAACGTCCATTTTTGTAATAGGCTTCGATGAGTTTAACACGTTGTTTGATTGTTAATTTTTCCATGCTTGAAATTGACAAAGATTTCAGTTGTTAAATCTGAAAGAAAAAGAAAAAAATCATTATACGCTTAAAGTTAATTCACATTTAAAATCGGTCCAAGTTATTGGAACAATAAAGAAATGGATAAACTTTAAAGAGACTTCTAAGATTTCCCTAATGCTGTACATAAAGTAATGCTGAGAACATTTGCAACGTCCAAATATATAAGCTAAAAATGAAAAACAATGATAAATACAAAGAAGAATACATTGTTATATTTATGAGGGTGTGTTGAAAGCTTCCCTTCACGACCATAGGAACCCCCAACCAACACACCAACAATATTTGGACATCTGTCTATACTTCTGAGATGAGGTATTATGTACATTATTTACATTATTCGGACTATTGTCTTGATCTTTGTCGCCTTATTTATTACAAGGACACATGACACAGTGGATAAAGGTGTTGGTTTGATCCAGTGACAGGACCCAAAGAGTATGAGTTCAATACCCGGTTAAGGCAGTGGAGAACTTTCAGAGGGAAATTAGCAGGAGATAACTTAAATCCATTAAAACATGGCACGTGGAACTAGAACAGTTTACCCCAGTGAGCGAAATAAAAGGTTCAGTTTGACATTCCAACCACCTGAAAAAGGCCGGAGCGTACAACGGCCGAAACGTTGTAATAAATATGGCGACTAAGATGAGGACAATAGTCCGAATAATGTAAATATTTGGAAATTTGATCAGAATTTGCGATGGAGATCAGTCAAGGGTAGAAATTTTCAGCTACACACTTGGACATTATTCCTAATTTATTTAATTTTATATGTATGTTTTGTTCGTAAATTTGTGTGTGCGTATGGTGGGGGCATTATGATTAAAGAGCAATCCCATGTATACTACCGTCACAGCAGTATAGGTGTGTCTATGGAAAGATAGCCTGACGGAGGCCATCCATCTTCAGATTGGTTTTGAATTCAATGTTTTCTTTCTCTTGGACTGGTTGCTACCTTTCAAAGCAAGAGAGCTCAGTCAACTTTACTATTTAACACATAGTATTGGACATAAGCAACAAAATGCAGGACTAAATAAAGGTTTTGATATATAAATACAAAACAATTTTGCAAAATTAAGTAAATATGGCCGTCATTTTTTGACGGCTTGTGTAAACAGATTATTAAATGATTCCCTTTTAGTTTGACACAAGATCAGAGTCTAGGAGTGACCAATGAGTATCGAACTCATTAAATAGCCGATGAGCCTACTCCATAGGGAAATTTCTATTTAATGAGTATCGAACTCATTAAATAGCCGATGAGCCTACTCCATAGGGAAATTTCTATTTAATGAGTATCGAACTCATTAAATAGCCGATGAGCCTACTCCATAGGGAAATTTCTACTCTTATTTATTCATTATATGGTTTTGAAAGCTTTGTTACACTTGAACGTATATCGCTAAGATTATCTCATATTTAGTAAGTTTAGCTTTGTTTGGCACAAGGCCACAAACATCGAGTGCCTATTGCGGTTTCAACTCATTACAATAGTAATGGAATGTGTGACCAGCTTGTAAGTATTTCTCCACGGTGAGCATGATATTTATTAAATGTTCCCGTATAGCCTGGGTGGGGGATTACCCCTAGAAGGCATAGCAATCAGCGGTATAAAAAAAAGGATTCACTTTCTTTTCTTCCTTTTGTTCCCGGATATAGTAGCGATATCAACAGGACTTTTCTCTTGCGGCAGCACAATCCCCGAGCAGCAGAATGTATGGTGGCCCAGTACAAACTATGGAAACTGAGAATTGCTGGATTCGGGTAAATATTCAGTTATCTTTGTATAGTGAGTAGCCATGGTCAAATGCAGAATAAGTAATAGAACTGTTCAACAAATAGAATTGACAAAGTTTGCAATAAAGAATAAAAGAAAAAGAAAATAAAAAGAACAAGAGAAAAAGAAATGATATAAAGCAAGCAAACAATATATTCAAGGCAAATTAACTGTAAGAAGGCAAAGCAACAGTAACATGGCAAAAATGTTTATAAACTAAGAATTGTAGTCAACACACAAGTTTTGAATTGAAGACAAGAGAGACCGGGACAGGGTCAGTTGAAACTGAGAACTGGCCTATTTAATTGGCTAGAAATAAATCCCAGCATGCATTTGTGTGCTTCTGCCTATAGATTTAGGAGGAGAAATGTACGTTCCGGCCTACTTCAGTATCTGTCTATATTTATGAGGTGAGGTATTATGTAAATAGTGTACATAATACCTCATCTCATAAATATAGACAGATACTGAAGAAGGCCGGAATATTGTAATAAATATGGCGTTGTACGTTTCAAGGGTTATTTGCTATTTCTATTTTGCACAAGGCCACAATTTGGAATTCACAATGATTACTGAACTGGAAGGAAAAATAACAAATACACAACAGTATTCGTGTTTATGAATCTTATTATTGCAACTTATGCAGGTATAAAATTTTCCCGTTGGTACGGTCCATTTCTATCTGTCTGTCTATCTGTCGTCCTGTCTATCTATCTATCTATCTATCTATCTATCTATCTATCTATCTATCTATCTCAATCTGTTCATATCTATCTATCTATCTATCTATCTATCTATCTATCTATCTATGTCTGTTTGCTCATTATCTATTTCTCTTTCTTCTTGGTCTGATCATATCCATATATTAACAGAGCGTCAATCAGTCCTTTTAATTTGTTTGTACAACGAGTTGTTTTCCTATTCACTTAAGCAATTGAAACTCGAAACGCCGGTGGCGGAGTCCATTATTTCGTTCTCACTTTCTCTTTTCCCTCTCTCTATTTCTCTCTCTCCCCATCAGCGAGACTGGCAGATAGGCCACCCTCTTACTTTTTCACTGTATGTTGTTTCCATCGATTAATTCAATTTTTGATCCACGCTGAGAAAAAACAAAAACAAAAACAAAACAAACGCTTCACTAACTCGTCATTGTAAATGTGCCCTACACGCATGCGTAGGAAATGTGTGTTTTGTTTTTCCTTTTTCATTCTTACTCTTCCACCTTCCTCCTGATCAGCAATAACATCACACTTCATATCAATTTGTCAACCTAGAAGTAAAGGAATCAAAATTTGGGACGGAGATTTTATTGTTCTCATTTCAACAGCAGCTCTCCACGGGGAGCATTTTAGTATTTGTATTTTTACAATGTGAGTGTTATCAGGCTTTGTATGAAGGAGAGTTAGCTAAAGGAAAGATAAAGCGGAGAATTAGATAGATAGATAGATAGATAGATAGATAGATAGATAGATAGATAGAGAGAAAGAAACAGACTTACATATATATATATATATATATATATATATATATATATATATATATATATATATATAGGTGTCCATAAAGTTCGTGTGCACTTTAAAAAATTTATAACTTTATTTGTATTTGCGATAGAAATAATGTGTAAAAAGGATTAGAAAGAAGTAAATCTCTATTTTTTAAGGTTTTATTGAAATTTTATTTAAGTTTCCACTTTGTCTTCTATCATACAAAGGGTAAAACGATTTTGCAGTTCACGGAAAACATTTGCCAACTGATTTACAGTAATGCCTGAAATCACATTAGTTATTTTAGCTATACTTAAAACTAGGTACATTAAACTTTAACATTTTTTTTACAGATTATTTCTATCACGAATACAAATAAAGTTATAAATTGTTTAAAGTGCGCACGAACTCTATGGACACCCTGTATATAAGTGTGTATTTAGGAAGCACTTTTTCATTGATGCATGTTTCATTAAATAATATAGACTAGTTTTGTCTATTTATTTTATGTAAATTCTTTTCATATCGTCTGATAAGCTTATCATTAAAAGAAGAAAGAAAATATTGATAGATATTTTTTAATCCTACCTAAGCTTTCGGCTTACATAAACCGTTATCAAATATGACAATTACATTACAATATATTAAACAATACACGGACAAAACAATAATGATAGCTGTTTATGTTTACATAGAAGATTTCCAAGCAACGACTAACTGGTTCATACAAGACGCTGGAAACGAAAATCGCACCACAGCTCAATAATATGAAACATGCATCAATGAATCAATATATATATATATATATATATATATATATATATATATATATGTGTGTGTGGGGGGTGGATCCATTCGTCGCGAATGACAAATGAGGGCTCAGTAAAATAAAGAGGTGTTCAACTTTTATGGACACACATGTGTTTCCCAAGGCTTGCAAGTGTTTTGCAAAGTTTTAAACAGATGGAACATGTGGTTGAGCCATTTTGCTTGAGTGGTTGAGGATCAATTGATACATATTTCCCTTACATATATAAACAGGTTGAGATAGATAGGCAAATAAGCATGAAGCAGACTGTCGCCGTTGGGTGTTGACCTCAACTTTCATATTTACAGACGCTCTGTCCCTGATATCGAGCACTTTAACTCATATTTTTTCATTTTTATACATTTCATTCATTTCATTTATTTCATTTTATTCATACATTAAGTTAAAAGTAAAAATAAAATCATCCTTGAATATATATATATATATATATATATATATATATATATATATTACAAGCAAAAATATACAAAATTACCGCATGTGGATATAGCCTACTAGCAGTAGAGCCCGGCATTACCCGGGGATGTAACAGTAAGAGATAGATCAAGTATCGACCATCATAAAGACTGAAAAATAAAATTGACAAAGATTATTGTTTAAGGTTGACGGACACGCATGTCTTAATTAGTTTTTTTTTTTTTTTTTTAGTTTTTTTTATGAATTGGTCAAACCCAAACTCAAACAAAAACATTGTTTTCAATCGTTATGAGTCTACCGATTGAATAGAATTTTATTATAAACAATTGACTTGTAAATGGAATTTTTAAAGCATTCTGAATGTAGAAATAAAGAAAAAAGTGTGCAAGATAATAAGAAACACTACCTGCCAAAAAAAAAAAAGTGAAGTTTTGTTGAAATCGGTTGAAAAATGTAGGAAATCCGATCACGTATATAAACGTACACATAACCTGGGTTTTATAATAAAGTATAACTCGATATGAGTTGTCCCCCTTTCATTTTTGGTGCTGTCAGAACCACCGTAGGGTAATTTTACGTAGTCCTGTGATGTTTTGTTGAAATCAGTTGATAATGTAGGAAATCCGATCCAATATATAAACGTACACAGACACACACACACACACACACACACGCGCACACACACACACAATCTGCGTTTTATAATAAGTAAGATTTTAGCCGGCGCAACCTTGCACCCGGCTTCTTCAACCCTGGACTGGACTTGTCATGGAATCAGGGATTTAGAATTTAGTTTAGATAGCAGTCGGGGAAAAGAAACCGAGCCTACCCAAAATGACGCCTCAGCTAGCTAAAAAGGTGGTGAGGGTAAGGCGGGAACTATCTCCCTAAAAATAGAGAAGAGGCCCGATGATAGTTGGGGTTCACTGTTGATATATATATATATATATATATATATAGTCATCCATAGACAGTGTGGCTAGACGTCCGATTGCTTCAAGCCGGGATCGAAACCCGACTGATTTGACATCAGTCAAATCTTACCTCTAGGAAGGAAGTGAATTTTAACGTTTTTCTCTATACGATATACGCCAGCGGCTCATAAAACTCAATTCAATTTTACTTGAAGAGCAATGCTTAATTTTTATATATATATATATATATATATATATATATATATATATATATATATATATATATATATATATATATATATATATATATATATATATATATATATATATATATGCAGATTGAGATAGATAAATATAAACAGATAGAAAACAGATAAATAGATAGATAGCTCGTTTGCTAGATAGAATGATAATGAAGACTGAGATAGATAGATAGATAGAGAGAGAGAGAGAGAGAGAGAGAGAGAGAGACACAGAGAGAGTGAGAGTGAAAGAGAAACTGGAGAAATGTGATTGCTTTAAGTGTTGATTGGATATAAAAAAAAGCCATGTGAGAAAAAGAGAAAAAAATGTGGCTGATATTCGTGGCTGATGGGAAGCTGATCCTTATAAAACACTCACCTTGTGGTTTCCAAGGCTCTGAATCATCCACTTCAGTTTTATATGACCACTGTGTTCTCTAACGCTATAAAAACACCTCATTTAAACTAATAATTTCTATGTCCGCTAACTAAACCAGAAAACAGCCATTGTTCGTTCATTGTGTATGGTCCACAAGGAGGGAGGGGTAGGGGAAGAGAGATAGAGAGGGAGAGAGAGATAATTAAAGAGAAAGAAAGAGAGAAGGCAAGAGATAGTGAATCAGCAAAAAAAAAAGAAAAGAAAGAATTCATTGTTTTTTACGGTTTATCAACCCTTTGTGAATTATCTAAAGCCGAAACATATTTTGGATTGTAAGAATATTCTTTTGAGTGAATATCGCATTAACATTTTTTTTCAGCAACAAGTCATACTATTTAACCCATAGCTGGTGGAGGAGATAGATTTTTACCTTTCTCAGGGCTATTTGAGTGCAAGTGAATGTAAAGAACTCGAATGGAATTGGAAATCGGCTCTTAGATTTTTCATTTCAAGACGCTATCCATTTCATCACCCGCATATTGAATAAAGGAAGGAAGTAAGGAATGGAGGAAGGAAGGGAGGAAGCAACAGAGGAAGGAAGGAAGCCATGAAGGGAGGAAGGGAGGGAGGGAGTAAGGAAGAAGAGTGGAAGGATGGGAGGAAGAAAGGAAGGAGGGGAGGAAAGAAAGAAGTAAGTAAGGAAGGAAGATAGAAGGAAGGGAGGAAGCAACGGAGGAAGCAAGGAAGGAGGGGAGGGGAGGAAGGAGAGAAAGAAGGAAGGAAGGAAGAAAGAAGGAAGGAAAGAAAGAAGCAAGGAAGGAAGGAAGGAGGGGAGGAAAGAAGTAAGTAAGGAAGGAAGATAGAAGGAAGGGAGGAAGCAAAGAAAGAAGCAAGCAAGGAAAGAAGGAAGGGAGGAAGAGAAGAGGGAAGGAAGAAATGACATGACGCTTTTTAGGTTTGTTTTCTTCATGGAAGTGAATCAACCTATTTTTATGGTCATTTCTTAATGCTCATTCGTTGTTCACACCTGCAAAGTATAAATTTTGTTTGTAGGTTTTACGCAGAATTTATCTAAATACACACACACACACACACACACACACACACACACACACACACACACACATATATATATATATGTGTCATCCACATACAGTTTATATATGTATGTCATCCATAGACAGTTTCGCTGTTTCACAGCTCATCAGTGTGGCTTGATTGACTCAAGCCGGGATCGAAACCTGACTGATTTAGTATCAGTCGGAGACTCTATTCCTAAGCCATTGGGATGAAGGTGAATTTAGACGTATTTATTTTTAGACAAACACACCAGTGACTGGGAGAACTCGATTCGTCTTAACGAAAAGTCTTGCATCAGCAGCAGTAATACTCACTGTTTACAAATTCATTTTCTCCCCGAGAGCTCAACCGAAATAATTTTTTCAAAACCATGTATATATATATATATATATATATTTAGATGCCATGCCAGGTTTAGATTTAGAAAAAAATGAGATTTTCTTATTCATGACCGACTTAATAACATCCAAAAGGTACCCATTATTAGCTAGAGTTTTAGTAATTGTTTTAGCTCTTCATCTAATTTAGATTCTGAGCAGATCATAAAAAGCTCTATGTGTAAGGGTACTAATTAGATTTTCTTTGCGTTTGTTGGGAAGAATGCATCCCATCGAATGTATATTCCGGTAAAGGTTGGTTTACGATAGATTGATGTAATGTAACAGGATGGTGTTTTAGTTACCAAAGTATCCAAAGAAGATATAGTGGAATTAGTTTCAATTTCCATAAAATACCTTAATGCTGGATGCATACAATTAAGTAATGAAAAAAAATTTTGCCTCCGTTATATTTTCAAAGTGGCAAAATGTGTCATCAACATAGCGATGATACATTAGTGGTTTGACAGTTTCAGAAAATAAACGATTTTTTAGAAACCAACAAAATATTCATAAAAGTAGGCCCTAAGTTGAACCCATTGAAACCCCGTTGATCTGTCTGTACATTGTGTTATTGAAACTGAATTCAACAGACGTCACAGCAAATTTTAGCAACTCAACAAAAATGTTTTCCGGAATGGCAGATGGATATATCCGGCTACGATATAGCAAATCTTGTACAGGTATCTAGTGCTTCTAAAATAGAGACACGGGTAAGGGTAAGTTGTTGATATCGAACGAATACGGCTTTATTAGTCGAATTACACTTTTGAATATCTCTTGCAAAAGAAAAAGAATCTTTTATGCAATGACAACTGTAATATTCTAATACAGATTGTAATGGTGTGTCAATCCATTTGACAACCTTCTGTTGAGTTGGCCCCACCATAGATAGAATTGGTTTTAGTGGGCACCTGCCTTATACGTTTTATATAAACCGTATAAACGGAAACGAATGAAACCCGAAGGACTAATTTCGCTAGCTATGTCAGAAGGTAGAACACCACTTTTTACTCATTTGACTAATTTTCCCTGAAATCTGTGTTCTAATGTCACTGTTGAATCAAATCTGTCCATAGGACTTAACTTGATAAATTTTGATGAATCATTTTATCAACGTAATCACATTGATTATTGGCATAACATCATTAAATCTAGCCTATTGTATTTCAATAATGATCTTGACCATCATAAAGACTGAAAAATAAAAAATATATATATATATATATATAAAAATTAAGCATTGCTCTTCAAGTAAAATTGAATTGAGTTTTATGAGCCGCTGGCGTATATCGTATAGAAAAACGTTAAAATTCACTTCCTTCCTAGAGGTAAGATTTGACTGATGTCAAATCAGTCGGGTTTCGATCGGCTTGAAGCAATCGGACGTCTAGCCACACTGTCTATGGATGACTATATATATATATATATATATATATATATATATGGATGACTATATATATATATATATATATATATATATATATCAACAGTGAACCCCAACTATCATCGGGCCTCTTCTCTATTTTTAGGGAGATAGTTCCCGCCTTACCCTCACAACCAATACGGGCTTTTTAGCTAGCTGAGGCGTCATTTTGGGTAGGCTCGGTTTCTTTTCCCCCGACTGCTATCTAAACTAAATTCTAAATCCCTGATTCCATGACAAGTCCAGTCCAGGGTTGAAGAAGCCGGGTGCAAGGTTGCGCCGGCTAAAATCTTACTTATTATAAAACGCAGATTGTGTGTGTGTGTGCGTGTGTGTGTGTGTGTGTGTGTCTGTGTGTACGTTTATATATTGGATCGGATTTCCTACATTATCAACTGATTTCAACAAAACATCACAGGACCCTTTGTGAATTATCTAAAGCCGAAACATATTTTGGATTGTAAGAATATTCTTTTGAGTGAATATCGCATTAACATTTTTTTTCAGCAACAAGTCATACTATTTAACCCATAGCTGGTGGAGGAGATAGATTTTTACCTTTCTCAGGGCTATTTGAGTGCAAGTGAATGTAAAGAACTCGAATGGAATTGGAAATCGGCTCTTAGATTTTTCATTTCAAGACGCTATCCATTTCATCACCCGCATATTGAATAAAGGAAGGAAGTAAGGAATGGAGGAAGGAAGGAGAAGCAACAGAGGAAGGAAGGAAGCCATGAAGGAGGAAGGGAGGGAGGGAGTAAGGAAGAAGAGTGGAAGGATGGGAGGAAGAAAGGAAGGAGGGGAGGAAAGAAAGAAGTAAGTAAGGAAGGAAGATAGAAGGAAGGGAGGAAGCAACGGAGGAAGCAAGGAAGGAGGGGAGGGGAGGAAGGAGAGAAAGAAGGAAGGAAGGAAGAAAGAAGGAAGGAAGAAAAAAGCAAGGAAGGAAGGAAGGAGGGAGGAAAGAAGTAAGTAAGGAAGGAAGATAGAAGGAAGGGAGGAAGCAAAAGAAAGAAGCAAGCAAGGAAAGAAGGAAGGGAGGAAGAGAAGAGGAAGGAAGAAATGACATGACGCTTTTTTAGGTTTGTTTTCTTCATGGAAGTGAATCAACCTATTTTTATGGTCATTTCTTAATGCTCATTCGTTGTTCACACCTGCAAAGTATAAATTTTGTTTGTAGGTTTTACGCAGAATTTATCTAAATACACACACACACACACACACACACACACACACACACACACACACACACATACATATATATATATATGTGTCATCCCATACAGTTTATATATGTATGTCATCCATAGACAGTTTAAGCTCATCAGTGTGGCTTGATTGACTCAAGCCGGGATCGAAAAACCTGACTGATTTAGTATCAGTCGGAGACTCTATTCTAAGCCATTGGGATGAAGGTGAATTTAGACGTATTTATTTTAGACAAACACACCAGTGACTGGGAGAACTCGATTCGTCTTAACGAAAAGTCTTGCATCAGCAGCAGTAATACTCACTGTTTACAAATTCATTTTCTCCCCGAGAGCTCAACCGAAATAATTTTTTCAAAACCATGTATATATATATATATATATATATTTAGATGCCATGCCAGGTTTAGATTTAGAAAAAAAATGAGATTTTCTTATTCATGACCGACTTAATAACATCCAAAAGGTACCCATTATTAGCTAGAGTTTTAGTAATTGTTTTTAGCTCTTCATCTAATTTAGATTCTGAGCAGATCATAAAAGCTCTATGTGTAAGGGTACTAATTAGATTTTCTTTGCGTTTGTTAGGGAAGAATGCATCCCATCGAATGTATATTCCGGTAAAGGTTGGTTTACGATAGATTGATGTAATGTAACAGGATGGTGTTTTAGTTACCAAAGTATCCAAAGAAGATATAGTGGAATTAGTTTCAATTTCCATAAAATACCTTAATGCCGGATGCATACAATTAAGTAATGAAAAGAAAACTTTTTGCATCCGTTATATTTTCAAAGAGGCAAAATATGTCATCAACATAGCGATGATACATTAGTGGTTTGACAGTTTCAGAAAATAAACGATTTTTATAGAAACCAACAAAAATATTCGCCAAAGTAGGCCCTAGGATTGAACCCATTGAAACCCCGTTGATCTGTCTGTACATTGTGTTATTGAAACTGAATTCAACAGACGTCACAGCAAATTTTAGCAACTCAACAAAAATGTTTTCCGGAATGGCAGATGGAGATATCCGGCTACGATATAGCAAATCTTGTACAGGTATCTAGTGCTTCTAAAATAGAGACACGGGTAAGGGTAAGTTGTTGATATCGAACGAATACGGCTTTATTAGTCGAATTACACTTTTGAATATCTCTTGCAAAAGAAAAAGAATCTTTTATGCAATGACAACTGTAATATTCTAATACAGATTGTAATGGTGTGTCAATCCATTTGACAACCTTCTGTTGAGTTGGCCCCACCATAGATAGAATTGGTTTTTAGTGGGCACCTGCCTTATACGTTTTATATAAACCGTATAAACGGAAACGAATGAAACCGAAGGACTAATTTCGCTAGCTATGTCAGAAGGTAGAACACCACTTTTTACTCATTTGACTAATTTTCCTGAAATCTGTGTTCTAATGTCACTGTTGAATCAAATCTGTCCATAGGACTTAACTTGATAAATTTTGATGAATCATTTTATCAACGTAATCACATTGATTATTGGCATAACATCATTAAATCTAGCCTATTGTATTTCAATAATGATCTTGACCATTGTTATGCCAGAACACCTATTTCAGACTTTGAATTCAAATAGAATAAATCATTAATAATCACTAGTCCTGACAAAGATTCAGGAGTTGTACTCAATAAATGTGATTACGCTGATAAAACGATGACAATCTTGAATGATTCATCAAAAGTTAAGTCCTATGGACAGATTTGATTCAACAGTGACATTAGAACACAGATTTCAGGGAAAATTAGTCAAATGAGTAAAAAGTGGTGTTCTACCTTCTGACATAGCTAGCGAAATTAGTCCTTGGGGTTTCATTCGTTTCCGTTTATACGGTTTGTATAAAACGTATAAGGCAGGTGCCCACTAAAACCAATTCTATCTATGGTGGGGCCAACTCAACAGAAGGTTGTCAAATGGATTGACACACTATTACAACTCGTATTAGAACATAACAGTAGTTCTTGCATAAAAGATTCTTTTTCTTTTGCAAGAGATATTCAAAAGTGTAATTCGACTAATAAAGTCGTATTCGTTCGATATCAACAACAAATCTAATTAATCTATTAGTCTTGACCAGGCACCTCGACTTCAATCACCTTTCCTACTGCCCTAACGCAAATTCTCTTTACCTTTGCTATACATATTTTTGTGGCGAACAAAGTAACTGTCTTTTATTTTCCGGCCTCAAATCATGAAGTTTTGTTTTCTTTGTAAAAATCTCATCTCGTTGTTTACAGAGATTTATTTTATTTATTAATATTTAATTTTAATTTTACATTTTCCAAAAATTTTCAAATTAACCATAGCGCTTCTAGTTTGGTGTTTCTGCTGTGTATCTGGAGATTCTTGACAAAAATCCATAGAAAAATCTGCAATGTTATCGGTTATAACCTGGCATCTCAGCTTCGATAACTTTCCCACTGCCGTAAGGTACCTTCCAATTACCTTTGCTATAAATATTTTCGCGGCAATTGTTCTGATGAGCTTTCCTATTTAGCATCTTGACATCATTTAAATTTTACCTTGATTTTAAGCGTAGCACTAGATTGACAGATAGGTCTCATTATTTTGCTGCTGAAATGGCTAGACGCAACCGTAAGTTCTATTCTAATAGTTTCTTATTTTGTACTTCCCACCTGTTCTTGCTTTTCTGTCTTTTTCAATGCCGTCATGTTGTTCTTTCGCTTCAATGAACGTTTCTCAGTTTCTTCCACTCTCAGTAATCCCCTTGTGTTTTAGTGGCTTTATCGCCTTGCTTGGAGTGAGATAATTTAAAGAAATGACTTAAACCCTCGTTAAAACGTAAAACCCGTTAACGTAAAGATATTTAAACCGATTATAAACAGCATTAATGATGAATTTATCACCATTTTATTCCAAGAGAAAAATAATTCCTAAAAAAAAAAATGGTTTTCATTTGAAAAATCTTTCATTGATAAAGAAATTTTCAGAACAAATTCGGTATTTAACTTCATGATATAATAAATGCGAATGTCAATGTGTCAGTGTGTCACACATTTTCAACTTTACTCCTAGAAGCCGTAGCCCAATATATCATACCATTTTGGAATCAGGCCGACTCCGTGAGCAAATTAAAATCACTCTGGGCCGGATTCTGCCCCGCAATACTGAAATTCTGGATTACCAAAATTTTCATGACTGCAATTGTTTTCGGTGATTTTTTATGTGATTTTTGCAACAAATTTTTGTCCGATAATAATTTTTATTGTGTTATTTTCATTTTCAGTGTTATTTTCATTTTTATGTCAATTAGACAAAAATTTGTCTATCTCACCCTACATACACACAAAGCATATAATTTTTTTCTTAGTCGTCTGATGAACGAAACGCGTCGACTAAAAAAAGTTTTCCTTTTGTCTTTATTCATATTGTCTTTTTACAGATAGATTTCTAGTTATACCTGAATTTTTACAGACACACACGCACTGAATTTTTTACACACACACGCTTACACACACACACACACACACACACACACACACACACACACACACACACACACACACACACATCCAAACATCCAAAAGTTTGATTAAAAAAAAAAACGACAAGGTCTGTCTGTTTCATTTTATTGTATTTTCCAGTTTTCGAATAAGGTGTTGAGTATTGTGTTCGAAGTTGTGGATAAGCTTTCCGAAGTTCATATTTTGTTATTGTTTTGTTCAAGTACTTTCAACTTTCGCAGTCATTATCAAGAACTGATGTGATGTCTGTGTAGCAGTTAGACTTCCTTTATCTTCATCCTGGAAATTCTTTGGGAAGCCGGATGTTTGGAATAGTCTAGCATGACGTCATGTGTAACGGTTATTTAGAACGAGGCCGCACAAATTTTTTAAATTTTTATTTTACTTTATTATTATAATAAAATATGTGCGCACATTAATTATATTATATACACTTTTAGATACCTTCTCCATATATATGACCCATATATATATATATATATATGTTGTGGTAGGATCCACCTAATTTGCATAGTGGAGTACCGACCATATAAATATGAGAAGTGGAGGAATCAAGAGATTCAATCCAGAGACTCTGCCCGACTGCGACTAAGTCAACACATTCTCCAGGAACGGTCTTCCCAGAAATATACAAAAGACTATATGTAAATATTGTGTACACTTTCTTGTTTCAATACATTTTGTTCTAAGTACATTTTGTGTTGTATTATTATTCCATGCATTAGTCAAGTTTCAACAATATATATATATATATATATATATATATATATTGAATTCCCAAGTTTTCATTACTTCGATTGTTCTCGGCGAACTTTTTATACGTGATTTTTTGAGACGAATTTTTGTATATGATAAAATTTTTTATAACTTAGAAATAAATTTGGGAATAATTGAAATTAACTGCAAAATCCAGCGAAAGTCACCGATGAAATAAAAATAATTGTTTGTACGGTAAATAATGTCCTACGCCCATCAAACTGTCTTTAAATTAAGTGGCGGCTGAAGAATTATCGTTGAACTTTTAAAAGCTAGGTTTAAATATTAATGTAATATTTAAATGCAGCGATCCATTTGGAGTTCTTCCGTAGTTTATTGTTGCCTATCGAATCTACTTCTCACTACCTATTGCGATGAAGGGCCATACAATTGCCTCCGCTCACCGCAAGAGCAATCTAAAATGCTGCCCGACAGGGCTGCTTCTTAAGCTAGTTTGAAATAGAGTGAAGAATATATATCTATGTCGTACGCTTACCGCCATATCACGTTGAAACAACGGTTCTCGTATTATCACCGAAGTTAAGCAACGTTGAACCTGGTCACTACCTAAATGGGTGATCACTGAGGAATACTAGGGGTAGTAATCTTGGATATGTGGTTGGTGAAATAGATGAGGGCTCGGAATTGGAAATCGGAGAGATGTTCCAATTCCTGTCGGGTTTGTTGTATTCGCTTACGCGCAAATACCCTAGGGAATTTAATGAATCCACCTCTTCTTACCCTCAGCTATGGATTAATTAGTAGGACTTGTATTAATAAATCAATATTATCTGAAAAAATTCTTACAGCCTAATAATTTTTTATGTGTTTAAAGAACTCGAAAAATAAGCTGTAAGAAAACAAACCAATAATAAAAAAAAGAAAACTTTTGTTCTATTGCTGATTGCGAAGTGAAACCAAGCAAATAATTTTTCCGCAACGAATTTTTCTTGAATCCAGTACAGTGAAGATAGAATTTCCTTCATGAGTAATGATAATCACGATTACCTTGCTTGATCGCTTTAAAACAGGAGTTGAGTCATTCTCAAGAGGCTTTGTTTAAAACAAAAGCAACTACTGTGGAGCAATAATTAGCGTTCCAGCGTCTGTAAGTCTGAATCTAATTGGATACGAAACTGTTGGCCTGATTATGTGAACTGAGATCAAGAAATATCGATCTCGATAAAGGTTCTATTGAGATTGTTTCATTTCTCGGTATTTTGAACAGGAGTAGATAGGTTCGCCTCTTGTCCGGTTCATATATCTCCCTGGTCTTTTCGAACAGAAATGGAGGTTTATGCCTTGATTCCTCTTTAAAATTGGCTTTCCGAGTCCTTCTAAAGTCTACCTCAACATTATGCTTGTTTGGTTTGGTTTGGTTTGTTTTACGGCATATCAACATCTCAATGGGTTATTTAATACCGACAAAATTTTCACTGTTGGTAATATCTTTTTTCCAAAAATCTATTTCTGGTAATATTTTTTCCTTCAAAAATTTATTTCTGGTAAGAATTTTCCCTCGTTCGTAATATATTTTTTTTCAAAAAATGTATTCCTGGTTATAATTTTTTATACAAAGTATTTCTGGTATTAAATCCTATTTTTACACTTTCATAATGTTTTGATCTGAGTTTGGGGGTTAACTATTTGCCCATAGCTGGGGCCCTAACAGGTGCTACCACCCAGTGTCAGGGTAGACCTGGGAACATCAGCAATTAAGAGGTGGTTTCACACTCCTCAAAACCTCCTGATCAGTGGCCTTGCTGTTGTACGTAGTTTATTGTCTTACCCAGGACGCGGATGTAGTTTATCGTCATACCCAGGACGGATTATGCTTGTAACGTCTCCACCTAAAACACTGAATTTTTATTTACTATTGAATTACTTTTTCTTTTTTGAACAATAGTAGATATGTTTGCCTATTGTCCGGTTCACACTCCTCCCCTGTCTTTTGAACAGGAGTAGAGGTTTATACTTTGATTCCTGGTTAGGATTGGCTTTCCGGTTCCTTCAAAAACCTTTTACTTATGTAACACTCTACAACAAGTAGCTCTTGGGATTTGTATATGGTAAATATCATTGTAAATTTTCTCCCAATACATCATGTAAAAAGTTACAGAGTAATATTTAGAATAAGTGGAGTGTAGATATTTATTGACGCTAGGCTTGAAGAGATCAAGTTTGTAGAATTCGAGGAAGCATCCACGTGGGAGCTGGTTTCAGAAAGTAGCGGGATATAGTAAGACTTTTTTTTTGCTGTAAAATCTCAGCTGGTGGCACTGGTAGAAACCAATGGATTTAATCATTACAGGCTGTTGTATAATATATTTTACAAACATTGAATAATTTCTCATAGGAAATGAAATATTATTTGCCTACGAGCAGTTTTTATTTTATTTTATTTTATTTTATTTTTTTTTGCTTGTTTTCTTTCAACGAGCCAATCTCACCCTCGGCAGGAAACCCGACTCTTTCATTAATCAGTTTTATTCTTTATTGGAGCGATAAAACAAGCAGAGAAAAGAATGTGACACAGTTTTATTGTTCTGAAGTTTGCTAAGCCAGACATCCATTGACCTCTTAAAAGTAGTATAATTATTATTTTATTAGAATTGCTGCTACCAGCGTCGTGACAGTAAATGTTATTTGTCATAATAGCAAATAATAAAAAGTAGTCACCATCGGCAAGACAGCCGATAATGCTGATAGAACTCACGAAAATTACTGTTCTCAAAAATGACTTAGATTTTAAGTTTTCTGTTTGTTTTTACTCTTGGTGCAGGCAGGCATAACTAAAATGATAAACATATTTGTTGTCTCCTTACAACAAATTAAAATTTTTCTCGTTTTAACTTTTATTTCGTGCAAAATAGTTGTTACAATTGTATGTAAACGCATTTTCTGATATACATTTTTTAAAAAAAAATGACACCCCAAGCAATGCAGGAGTGTCACTAGTACGCAGGGTGTTACAGAGAGAAAGACTGGGTATTAGGGGGGGGGATTACGGAAAGGATAAAAAGAAGAAAGGGGATCAAGGCATCGGAAGATGACTATTGACGTTGCATTAAATTTTTGAATGTTGTAGTTATCTGGGAAGCAAGTAAGAGGAAGGGAGTTACACTGTCGGGAAGTGCGAGAGAAGAAGCTGTTGGAGTAGAAGAGGCGGTTACATTTAACTGTTTCAACAGTAAAAGGGTGGGTTCTAGATACCAACCTAGTAGCATGCTTAAATTCATGTAGTAGGGTCAGCAGGAAAAATGACTCGTATGAAAATATTTGTAGAAAAGACAGAGAGAAGCCACATCACGTCTGTGGAAAAGTGACTGGAGTCGAGATGGCAGATCTGGACCGACTATATTGCAGATCTTTCTTTGAATTTTGTCGAGGACCTCGAGATGAACAGCAGGTGAACCAAACCATATATGGCAACAGTATTCAATACATTCCTCATTTTCTCGACATGATAGAAGTCAAAATCATTTAGGCTGTTTTATGTGGGAAGACATGTCGTCCATTCTGCAACCTCTTACCCCAACGTTCGCGTTCTACCGCTATTTCTATGGCAAATGTTCAGTTGAGCGCACCATTCTTTAGTACGAGCAGTTCAAACAATTATAGCTAGGAAACGCCATACTACGTACTCGGAATAGAATCACCCTCATTTTCACCGTTTGTATGAAGGGAGTTCGACTCAGACAGCTTTTTCACCCAAGAACTGTTGCTTTGTGAAACAGACTCTATCATGGACGGTTTTTTGAACACTGTAATCTGAATGCCTTCAAGTAATGGGTTAATCATTGAAATATCTATTCATCTTATCCTCATAATCCCCACTTCCTTCCCTGTTCTCTTATACACCACATTCAGAAATCATCCACTTTGTAAAACTCGCCCTGCCCCACGTACCCTGGGACAAATCTTCCCTATTCCCTTCGTATTCCATTAGTAAGGAGGAAGTTACACACAGACAGATTCCTCCCAAGAATTACCATTTTGTGGAAGAGATTCAAGGGAGGATGTTACCCGGATCTTAACAATTTTAAACTCTTTGAGTCTCTGGTTAACCCTTATCTATCCTACATATCCTCATAATCTGCACACTTTACTTACTCTTTTTACCTTCATACAACAACCTTATTCAGTAAGCTTCTAGTTTGAGTGGTTAGGCCTTGTATTATTTGAACAATTAGTCCTAATTGGACTTTTCCGCTAATTACTAATTTATTTCTTACTGTTTTTATATGCACTAGTATTTATAGTACTAATTAGATTTTTAAACGATTTTTTATTATTTGAAGTATTGTCAGCCATTGTTGATTTTTTACTTGTATTTCTTTCATGTTAACCTTAGTTGCTTTTCATAGATATTTCTCAAATCCTTATTCTGCAGTTTTTTAATCGAAATCACCCCCGTGCAAGGCAGTAGAGCCATTGTAATACAAGGGGTTACTGGGTGTGGGAGAATTAGGATCAGAAACATTAATAATGAGCGGGAATAGAAAAAGGTAATCAGGAGGACAGTAAGATTGGGATTGCACTTAAATTTTTGCAGATTAAAGTTGTCTGGAAAGCATGGAGCCGAAAAGGTGTTCCACCATGCCGGAAAGGAGTTCACCATGCCGGGAGGGAGTTCCACCATGCCGGAAAGGAGTTCCATCATGCCGGAAAAGAGTTCCACCATGCCGGGAGGGAGTTCCACCATGCCGGAAAGGAGTTCCACCATGCCGGAAAGGAGTTCCACCATGCCGGAAAGGAGTTCCATCATGCCGGAAAGGAGTTCCACAATGCCGGGAGGGATTTCCACCATGTCGGAAAGGCGTTCCACCATGCCGGGAGGGAGTTTCACCATGCCGGAAAGGCGTTCCACCATGCCGGAAAGAAGTTCCACCATGCCGGGAAGGAGTTCCACCATGCCGGGAAGGAGTTGCATCATGCCGGAAAGGAGTTCCACCATGCCGGGAGGGAGTTCCACAAACGAAAAGTGGTTACCAATAAACAATGTTGAACGGAAATTATAATCAGGGAAAAGCAAAGAATTAGTTTATGTTCTTAGATTTAATCGTCTACTCTGGAATCTTACAGATCAGTCAGCAAGAGCAGTTAACATGGCATAATATGCTTACTGAGGCAGAGATATGAGATTAAGTTACGCTTATATTTCCAATCCGTGTTTTTTATTTATTTATTGATAACCGGTCTGAGGTGTTACGATAAAAAGCAACTGAAATTAAGATGAAGCAGATAAAAATTTAAAAATTCGTAATGGTTGAAGACGAAACATTTCAAAATAATATTGTTGGTAATTTGCTTTATAGGTGTTTCATACGGCTTCATTTACAGATGAAAACTTTACTCTTTTTCTCCTCCGCCTCTTCCTTGTTGTTGTTGTTGTTGTTGTTCTTCTTCTTCTTCTTCTTCTTCTTCAATAATAATAATAATAATAATAATAATGATCTTTCGGTGCCCCAGACCCACGAAATAACGTCATTTGATAGTCATTCCCAGTCGTATGATTTGCTGAGAGAGAAAGGCGGATATGCTTAGTGACCCTCAAATGTTCTTGTTGCGTCTTCAACACAAAAGAACAAAAGGCAAAGAAACATTGAATGAACAATTGATAAAAAGGAAGTACTTAACATTTTAGTTCAGTTCAGCAGTTGATTGGCAGCCGTGAAAGCCGACATTTCATTCTTTGTTTAAATGTTTGTGGTCCCAAAATCAACCCAGGCCCAGAAAATCTTTGCTAGCAAACAACGCTGTAAGGTCGCAGTAATTACAACAACGAATACAAATTTAGATCTCTAATGCGATTTGCAGGTCGGGAACACTAGAATCAAGCAGACGCAGAAGTTTAAATATATGGGAAGCGTTTTGACAAAGGACGGTAAATGTGACACTGAGATCCGTAGACGTATTGGGATGGCCAAGGACACATTCCAAAAGCTGGGCAGAGTATTGCAAGACAGGAGGATTTCTTTGGTAACAAAGAAAAGAATACTGAACTGTTACGTGACATCTGTTCTTCTTTACGGTTGCGAATGATGGACGATTTCCTCAAAGATGAAGAAGAGACACGAGGCAACGGAGATGTGGTTCTACAGAGGGATGCTAAGGATATCATAGACCAAGCGTGTGAGCAACGATGAGGTCTTGGAAAGGATGCAGACAAGGAGAAGGCTTATACTTAACATCAGGAATACGCAGCTGAAATTTCTGGGACATGTAAGGAAAAAGGAGGGCTTGGAGAGACTGATACTCACGGGTCGAATAGAGGGAAAGAGGGACAAGAGAAAACAACGCATGACATACCAAGCAGGCTTGAGCAAGTGGATGACAGAACGTGGTCTGGGAAGATGGCAGTGGGAAGGAACTTGTTGAGAGCTGCGAGGGATAGAGGAAGGTGGAGAGCCATGATCGCCTACGTCCTGAAAGGACATGGCACATAAAAAAGAAAGCTTCCAAATTAAACTCAACGGTTTTTTTAAATTTGATTTTTTAAACTATCTGAATTTCTTTGATGAAAAGTTATCATTATTTACACTATTTGCACACGGACTATTGCCCTCATTGTCCTTTGTTGTTGTTCTCACTGAATTTCTGGGATGAAGAGTTATCCTTATTTACACTATTTACATTTGGACTATTGTCCTCATATTTGCTGTTGTTGTCACAATGTTTCGGTGGTTGTTCTCTTCGGCCTTCATCAGATGCTTGTTGATCCGATTAGTTTTTAGGGTCATTTTGATTGAACCCTTTATTTAATATGTGGGAGTCAATTGTTCTTGTTCCGTTGTCTCGCCTTGCTTTTATTTAGTCTTGTTTTGTTTAGTAATTGTTTGCACTACCCGCATCAGGGATTGAACTCACAATTACAATTTATCCAAATTCAAAAACTAATGCTTCAATCAACTAGGCTATATTCTCGTGGGAGAATTTACCCCAAAGATTAAAAACGTGGTTCAGTTCGATATTCCCTGAAGTTGACCCGGATTGACAATCACTCAAAGAACACCGGAGAGCACAATGACAAAAACGTTTTGATAATAGCAACAAAGATGAAGACAATAGTCCGAGGGTAAATAATGAAAATATAAGATTTCGTGTTAAATTCACTGAAAAAATGAAATATACGCCAGTTTTAAAAAAAACATTTCGCATTTAAACAGTGGCCACAATAACAACAATAATAATAATAATCGAAGGAAAATCCGCAAAAATATCTGGGAAAATATCTGGAAATATCTGGAAATATGAAAGTAGTAAATGTGCCCATCATTATTGGAGAGCTTGGAAAAGTCCTCCAAACGTTCACAAAATGACTGAAATCAAGAAAAAATTGAAACCATTTAAACGACAGCCTTTAAAATATTAAACAGAGAGCTGCCGTCTTGGTGAGGTTTGCTCTCACTTGACAGAGAGCTGCCGTCTTGGTGAGGTTTGCTTTCACTTGACAGAGAGCTGCCATCTTGGGGAGGTTTGCTCTCACTTGACAGAGAGCTGCCGTCTTGGTGAGGTTTGCTCTCACTAGACACAGAGTTGCCGTCTTGGTGAGGTTTGCTCTCACTAGACAGAGAGCTGCCGTCTTGATGAGGTTTGCTCTCACTTGACAGAGAGCTGCCATCTTGGTGAGGTTTGCTCTCACTAGACAGAGAGCTGCCGTCTTGGTGGGGTTTGCTCTCACTTGAGAGAGTAACCATAAAAAATATGATAGGGAAACTTCATGAGTATAAAATACTGACGAAAATTTTGAAACTCGTTCTTATTCTCCGAGTTATTCAGAGTAAGATTCACATCTTTTTTATTTTATTACCACATTTCAACCGATACACTCTTTGGCCTTCATCAAATGTATAATTCATGATGTACGAATATCGCACGTCCGGAACAAGTAGCAATTATGTGGGTATAGTCTAATGGCATATTAATCTGAAAGAAAACCAAATAAAAAGGGAAGATTGTGTTGCGCACACTCTTCCAATGAAAGAGGACTAGAGGGCTTACTTTGAAAATCAGTGTACAAATACTAGTTTGAACACTCATCATTAGCCTTCATCTTTAATCACATTTTATAAAGTCAACGTTAAAGTTAAAAGTCCAGGTCACATTTCACTGATGTGATTGTAAAATCCCTTATGACTTCAAGTATAAATATCTTTTATGATTGTGTCGTTTTGCTCCAATTGCTCGCCTATTTTCCATGGTTCCCACTGTTGCATTGTATTTAAATTTTTTCTCAGATGCGATTTCAAATATTTTTGAAGGATGAGAAAAAAAAAACCCACCGAGTTTATTGTTCATAACCGTTGCTTCCATTTTCATTTCTCTTACGATTAGAACTTGTATTAGTTTTTAATATCTGATTTATTTTACCTTTCCTTCTTCAACAAACATCTGTTAATTTATGCATAAAAAATAATTTTTTTTATTTTCTCTTGCCAAAATACACTTTAACTTTAATTGGCAGATCATTTTAATTGCATTTAGATAAAGTGGAATGCTAATGGATCTTCCTACTTGAAATACTGCCTTAGATCAATGAAACAAATAAAGTATAAGCGAAACAATTATTCGCAAAAAAGATATGGAGTCAGTAATCCCACGCAGAAAAAAAGATACTACTCACTTATCGAATTGTTTAGAGAGAGAAAGACAGAGAGAGAGAGAGAGAGAGAGAGAGAGAGAGAGAGAGAAGGTGAGAAAGAAAGAAAAGATTGATGGCAAAAAGAAAGAGAGTGAGAACGAAAGAAAGAAAGAAACTTATATATATATATATATATATTTGTGATCATATTTTACACATAAATAGTAGGATCTTACTAGGAAATTATCCTTGTGGATCAAAGCATTGATTTGTGATTTTGGTAACGTAGTAATTGTAAATTCAATCCCTGAGTTTGATCAGACCAAAAATGGAGTATTGTTCACTATCTGGGTCAGGGGTCTTTAATACTGAGGTACCCAAACATCGTAGTGATTCCTGTATCCTAGTGATTTCAAATATCTCACAACGCTCTCAATTAATATGTGGAGTATTTCTGCGATGTCCCGTGTCATGTGAGCTAGATTATTCTTATGCAGCAATTTGATATGATTATCATCACCAACAACCGAAAGGCCTGCCGCAACGTTCTCGATTTTCGAGATCAATATTCCACTTCTGACAGGTGCCACCACCCCGGCTCAGGGTGGACTTGGGAACACCGGCAATTAAGAGGTGGTTAAAAAAACGTCTTGAACAGAGGCCTTGCTGTAGGGTGTAGTTTATGATCTTACCCAGGGCGAAAATCTCTTTCTCTCCACATGGATATATACATATATGGATATATACATATATGGATATTTACATATAGAGATAGCGATTTTTCAATTGCAGTTTAGTTGCGTGATTGTTGAATAACAATATTTCTATGTCACTGTTGTTTTCATCTTCAGTGTCCAGTTTTTTTAAAGGTCAGATATTAAATTATTAACAATAAGAAAATTGTATCGTTTTTACAATTTCAAGTTTACAATTATTTTAGCGGATGTGACGGGGCATAATGGTATGATATCTTTTTCGGTCAAGTTGGATTGTAATGAGTTCAGATAAAACTATTTATGTCAATTGGAGGGGATCTCATGAAAAAGAAGCAATAAGTGAATGGACCGGAAAGGAAAGGAGAATAATTCGTAAATAATGTGGAGTCATAAATAATAATCCTTGATGTCTGCAGATAAGACCCAAGGATCCAGGAATATTTGGGCGAACACCTACGCAGCAAAAGAAATTTAGGTCTCTGAAATAAATCATTTATCGAATTGTTTAGAGAGAGAGAGAGAGAGAGAGAGAGAGAGAGAAAGAGAGAGAGAGTGAGAAAAGGTGAGAAAGAAAAAAAAAGATTGATGGCAAAAAGAAAGAGAGTGAGAGAGAGGGGAAGAGAAGAGAATAAATAAATAAATAAATAAATAAAGAAAGAAAGAAAGAAAGAAAGGGTGATGGAAAAATGAAAGAGAGAAAGAATGATAGTGAGAGAGTGGGGAGAGGAGAAAGAAAGAAGGAAAGAAAGAGAGAAGAGACAGCGACAGAGAGAGAGAGAGAGAGAGAGAAATGAAAGTAAATGCAGAGAGAGCGTAAAATAACAAACTTTAAAGAGACATACAGAGAAGGGAAAAGTGAAATGGTGGGAGAAAAACGATGAGAAAGAGCATCAGAGAAAGAGAAAAAAAAGGGAAAGCGAAACAGAGAAAGGTAAAGTGTGGGGGAAAAAGAAAAAGAGAAAGTATTAGAGTGAGTGAGAGAGAGCTTATCTCTGACCAATTATAGTATTTATTTTTGAAAAAATGGAGAAAATCCATTACGTGTACCTGCATCATTATATTGTGTCATAATCCTCAAAGCATCTAAGTTGTTTGCGGATAAAGTGAAGCACCGTATAATCTCTCACAAGTTTGGTTCTCGTGACTACTGGCGGCTCTGTAAGAGTGTGTTAAAAAAAGGTAGATCCTCAATCCGTCCCCTCATCAATCAATTTGAGCACAGAATGTTTTGTTCGTAAATTCTCTTCCAATTCTACTCTTGATTCATCTGGAGTATCTTCTACTATGTGACATGTTTATAACTCCGTCCATGGTTTCCACTATCATCTCTAAAATTGATCCCTTGATGGCTTCCTTCAATGGTCTTTAAGAAACGTGCCTGTGAATTGGCCCGTGTTCTCACCAATCTCTATATTAGATGTTTTGCTGTTTATTGCTTTCCGGGTTGTTGGAAATCCCCATTTGTACTTCTTATTTTTAAGAAGTCAGGCGAACCGACTGATCCATCGAACTATCGACCTATTAATCTCCTACCTCTCCATGGCAAAGAACTAGAGGCGCTAATCAATTCCGAATCTGTTAAGCATGTTACCTCGCAAGGTATTCTTTCAAACAACCAATAGAGCTTTCGTTTCTGTAGGTCAATCACCGATGTTTTGACGACTATTGATCAAAGAGCTTGTAAAGCTTTAGATAAGAATGGTGAAGTTCGGTCTATTCCCTTAGATATTTCGTAGTTCTTTGACAGTGTTTGGCATGCTGGTCTTTTCACAAGTTGAAGGCTATGGTATTTCTGCCTGTTTCTTTTGATTCAATTTTTCTTATCAAAGCGCATAATGAATGTCATCTGGAACGTACACTCCTCTTGATCATTTTGCATTAAATTTAATCCATTGAGCCCTGCGTTCCTGAACCTTTCTGCCTGAGCTCCTGAGTCAAAATTCGCAAATAATTGGTATGTAATGTTTCACGGTAGATATAGAAATAGTTACAAGTGTTTACCCACCGATCAACCGGTAGCTGGGCATTAATTCATTTTTCTCTACCACTGTTGAACCGGTAGCTAGGCATTACGTCATTTTTCTCTGCTACTGTTCAACCGGTGGCTGGGCATTACGTCATTTTTCTCTACCACCATTCAACCGGTGTCTGGCAAAAGTCATTTTTCTCTGTTCAACCGCTGGCTGGGCATTAAATCCTTTTCTCTACCATCGGTAAAGAGGTGGTCAGGACTCCATTGGTTAAATGCAATCATCTTATGTCTCCTTAAATCCTGTTTTTTATGTCCTCTGTTTTTTCACTCTCAGTAACCCCTTTCAGATAAGTGGCTGTTATTGCCTTGAATGGGGTGTGAAATAATTTACACACACACACACACACACACACACACACACACACACACACACACACACACACACACACACTCCAACGGAATCGCACAGATATAGTAGATGTAAATTTCGTACAAAGTGCATTGATGGTAGAGCACTCTGTCTGTCCATATCTAAATATGCACTCGCCTATCTCAGTTCACTCCAAAGTTCAAGGTCCTGAATAATTTTGTTTAAGGATCCAAGATCGGGTTTTGTCCATTTCATTATGTCTTAGTTTCTTGGTTGAGTCTCACTGTTTCTTCTTCCACAATTATCTTTTTGATATTCCTTTTCTGCTTCATTTCATGCGGCCTGGCACAGGCCTCCGCCCCTAGGCTGCTGGTATCACGGTACGACCAGCTTGAACCGGCTCTGATCAGTATGGACCAGCTATGACAAGCCAAAGCAGCTATGACTTGTTTAGACCAACTCTGACCAGCTTAGACCAGCATCCCCGAGTGAAAAAAACTTGGGTCCCCACTTTAAAAACTGACCTTGTGTCAACCTGACTCAGTGGGAGGTGGGGTGGCAAGTAAATATCCATAAAACTTAAGGGTTTTAAAATTTATGAAGGGATAATTGGAAGTATACATGATTATATTACATTTAATAAATATAGTGAAAAACTGTCAGTTAGCCACGTTCAGCAAGTGAGTCTCGTAGCCTATTCTCCAGTTAGTTCGTATCTCACTTGGTACCCGTCTACTGGCCCTGCTCTTATAGACACGCAGACATACATTCTTATGTATGTACAGGGCGGGCGTCTGCAAAGTTTTCAGTCCGACGTTGATATATTTAAGAGAATCTCTTTTTTTTTTGAAAAGTAAAAGTAAAATTTTTTTTTTTTTTTAATCAAGGCTTTTCTTTTTCTTGGAAAAAAAAATCATCTTTAAATACAAATTTAACCGCAAGAAATGATTAAAAGATATTGTCACTCGTAAGCAATGATATGCGGTCAAGAGATAACCGATCTCTCATTTCTGACGTCAAAGAAGGGAGTATAAAATGTCATGTTGGTGTGTTTTTATAACTGGAGAAAAATGCGACTCTGTCGGTGAAAAGAGTCGGACATGTTGTTACGTGCGTCCTTTACTCATTAAGACTTTGTAAGTTTAACACGAATCGGTAAATGGAGAAATTGTTCTCTGCCGGAATCAAATCTATAATGTTAGTTACACAAACGCGCGCGCGTCTAAATACCCACACGTACACACAGAAACGCACGCAGACATACATCTATAAATATATATATATATATATATATATATATTGTCATCCGCAGACAGACTGTTTCGCTGTATCACAGCTCATCAGTGTGGCATGACATCCGATTGCCTCAAGCCAGGATTGAAACTTGGCATCAGTCGGAGATTTTTCCCCTAAGCTATCAGCTCTCGGCAGAGAGGAAGGTGAATTTTAACGTATTTATTTTTGAATAAACACACCAGTGACTCAGAATGCTCGATTCAAAGAAGAGCTTTGCATTATCAGCAGTAGCAGTCACTGTTTACAATTTGCGCTTTTCCTCTAAAAGTGCTCGACCAAATTTTTTTTTTTCGGGGACGTATATATTGTCATCCACAGACAGACTGTTTCGCTGTGTATGTGTACACACACACACACACACACACACACACACACACACATATATATATATATTTAATTTATTTTAAGTTATTAAAAACATTATTACTATTATGCTTAATAAATTATGTCTTTTAAAATAAATGTTACGGAGAGTGGAATTATACTCCATTTGTTCTCATTTTACCTGGATACATACATACATACATACATACATACATACATATATATATATATATATATATATATATATATATATATATTGAGACATATTTCATTTAGTAATTTAGACAAGTTTTGTCTACTTATTTTGAAATGGATCATTTCATATTTTTACATGTGAAGTGAAGTTCTCCATTAAAAAATTTTAACTTTCAGATCAACACAGAAATTTCGTTTTTGAAAATAAAGAACAGTACTATACTTGTCTTGAAAATAAAACAACACCCCGATGTTGACATTGTGTTAATGTCGATAATACTCGGAATAAATAATATGTATCAACACGGTAATTTTCTCTCTTCCTTAATAATGACACCAAAAAGCTTACCCGTGAGTATGAAAGGATCCAATTGAAAATAAGTAGACAAAACTTGTCTAAATTATTCCATGAAATATGTCTCAATTAAAACATAGTTTTTAAATAGTGTGGCTAGTCTCTGTGTATGAAGATAAGACAAAGTTAACTACGTGTTTCACTCCTTATAGTAGGAGTTCTCAAGCTGTAATGAGCGGCAAATGCAGGTATGAGAAAAGCAGGTTAGAATATAGGGAAGAGATAATAATGATCCTTTTCAAACGTTCCAGCAGGTGTGTTGATTTTTGTACTGAAGACCCCAACATCTGTTGGATTTCTTATTTAGCCTTTCTGATCAAATCTCTGTTTTTATATATATATATATATATATATATATATATATATATATATATATATATATATATATATATATCCAGGTAAGTTGAGAACGAATAGAGTACACTCTAACGTTCGTAACATTTAATCTAAATGAGGGCTCAATACAAAATAGTGCAATATTATTTATTTTTGGATATTACACTAAAAACGTCAAAATCGCTACACAATTACAGTCGTGTTTCGATGTATATCAATGCATCTCATCAGGCGATTGTAAATTACTGGCGAGTGATGGATATATAGATGATGTATATATGGATGGCAGTTTGCCTATAAACAGACTAAATTATTTTGTTAATTTTCGTTTTGTCAACTGAAATAGTTCTTGGCTTTCACCTAGCTTAATCAAGATTAATTACTAATCTATTTATCTGCCATAGTGTTATGGGACCTTACCCATAATAACATAATGGACTATTCCATACGTAATAAATACTGCGCCTCAAGAGGAAGCAGGGAGTTCAGTCCGAAGTCGGGCGACCGGCTGATCGGCTGATCGGTTGAACTCTCTGCCTTCGGGCGGGGAGGAACCCGAAGGAGGCTACGCCGAAGGGCGGATTCTCTTTCGGGGAGGTAAACCGACCCTGAACCCGTTTATACGGGTTCAATTAGGCATATTTTTGGCCGAGCCCACGGGCTCGGAGATCCCACGGGCTCGGAGATCCCACGTTAAACCGGCCTTGTGCCACATGATGCCCTCGTGAGGGGGGGTGACTAAATACTGTTCAGTCTGAAGTCTGGAGTGAAGTCTGTCAGGAGTCTGTCAGTCAGTCAACTTCGACTCCCACCACTCATACAGTGTAAATAAAGGGATGTTCCGCTGCTTACAACATCGATCAAACTCAGCGACCCATAGATATATGAACAAGAAATGGTCAGTAAAAGCAGTACCCTACAACGTAGCAACTACCCTGGGTACATGGCCGCAGCCTCGACAAACTGGGGTAGAAGGGTACATGATGATAAAAACACTCATAAGACAGTTTCGGTCTGCCTATCCTCTGTGAAGAGCTTATCGGAAAAATGCAAAAGATATGTGCTCCATATAACACCAGGACAATCTTCGGGAGTGGTTTAACCCTACGCAGAGTAAGACCGCCCAAGAAGAGAACATGATTATAGACTGTGTGTACGCCATCCCGTGCAGTTGTGATAAAACATATGAAGGAGAAACAGGACGTCTTCTTAAGATAAGACTGCAGGAAACACTGCAAGGTTGTAACACCAGGGCAGATAGAAAAATCAGATATGTAGAGAAAAGTGAGGTCACTGCTCTCTGTGAGATGAAGTTGAAATAATAGACAGAGAACATCACCGGAAAATACGAAAACTTAAGAAATCAGCTCATATGCTAAACTAAAAAAATCTCCTGAGCCGACCAAACATAGACATAAATAAAATATAGGAACCAGTAATACAGAGCGCTAGAGAAAAACAACAATAGCACAAGATTGTAATATGAGCTCTGTTAAAAAAAAAAAGGTTATTGAGGCAGTTTATAATTCATCCAGTAATGTCCCCATGGAGACATAGCCCAGTGGATAAAAGCGTTGGTTGATTGACCCAAAAGTGACTTGACCCAAATTTAAATACCTGGCCACAACAGAGGGAACAAGTGGAGTTATCAAGAGAAATTAACTGAAACTGAAATATCCAAAATAGGCATGGCACGTTGATTTAGAACAATCTATACCTGTGGACTAAATAATCGGCTCGATTAGAAATTCCAAAAATATCACCTGACGAAAGCCGGAGTGTAGAACGGCCGAAACGTCGTGAATGTGGCAATAAAGATAAGGACAACAGTTCAAACAATGTAAATAGTGTAACTAGTTACAATACCTCATCTAAGAAATATAGACTGATATTGAAGAAGGCTGGAGCGTACAAAGGCCGAAACGCCGTGAATATAACAATAAAGGTAAGGACAGCAGTCTAAACAATGTAAATAGTGTAAATATTTACATTACCTCATCTCAAAAATATAGACAGATCTATCATCCTGCTCTTAATAAGTACTGCTCTGTTTTTGCTCATCCTGTTTCCCTGTGTCTGTCTGTAGAAGCTGGTTCATTGATTAAACTCAAGACCAAAGCTTAAATCCTAGAGTGTATTGTTCCTGATACAATCCTGAATGTAAAACTTGAAGTATTTTATCTACTTTTCTGTCTTGCCTGTTTGTTGCTGCTGCTGCTACTGTGACTCTTGACATTAATCACCACTTCTTCTCTATTACTACCTCTGAAGCGTTACTGCCAATTTGATTTCTTTACTTATTAACGGCTCTCACATACTGCTTATTTCTATGCTAGGCCTACCAATAAATTATGTACTTTAATAGCATAAACGCCGCGCATCTAGATGCTTGTATCGATAGTTAGGAACAGTAAGACTATCTAGTAGAACGATTGTCAGTTTAGTAAGTTGAATGCTCCTCATTGTGAAACTGGTATGTTCAGGATAGTTAACCAGTTTCTACATTCGGACTTATGTATATAGATATATACATTTTGAGGGGAAAGATGCATGACAAAGTGGAAAAAGTTTTCATGTGATGTTTTTTGTCCTTTGGGACTTCTTCAAACTGAGTTTATGTTTACGTTGATGTGACTAGACATGCGCACAAACAAGAGACGCAGGGAATATTAAATTTAAAGATGACTTTTTAATATTTCTTTTCGGTATAAAATCTAGCCTATTATATTTAGGTTCTTTTTTGTTTTTATTTCTATCAGTAAGTTATGTGCCATATGTGATACATGCTTAGCCGATCATGTCTCTTTCGATATATGACTGACGAAGCAGATTTTTTCCCGCAGTAGGTTGTCATTTCTTTCTGCGCTAAACCAGTTGCCATCCAAGGCTAGAGAACCCGGTCTGTCCTGCTATTTACCCATAGCTGGGGGAGAAGAAGAAGATTCATACCTTTCCGAAGGGTATTATCGCGTAAGTGAATGTAATGGATTCGACTGGAATTCGAACTCGGCTCATTTGTTTCCATCACTTTTGCCATTAAGTATCCCACACTGTGATAATAGAAGATCTGCCGAGAATGGTGAACAGTGAATGGTGGACGCAAATTTACTGTGGATGATCTAGCGATTAAAACACTTTCTAAAAAGAAATTGTCTTAGTGAATTATTTTCCCTTTTAATTAGTGTAGCACTTTTTATATCAAAATTTAGGACAGTCTCGTTACGGTGAATAACTAATGCATTTAATGTGTTGTTTTGTAAAATATTCTTTTTGTGTTCATATAATCTTTTATTTAAATTTCTTGAGGTTTCTTCGATGGATTCTTTGTAGCAATCATTTCAGGTAGTAGTGTAAATTCTTCCTTCAAGGTTTTAGCTTATTGTTTTGTTTTTATTGATTAAGTTTTTTATTGTTTTAGACGTAGTTGTGACAAATTTTACGTTGAGTTTAGTTGTGATAGATTTGGTGGGTAAAACAATATATATTTTTTTTATTCGTTAGATTTGTCAGGAGAGCCGCTTTTCAATTTTGAAATATTTTAGGAGCCTTTTGTTTCACATTGAACATGAAATAGTTAGGGTATTAGAGGAGTTTGAATGTATTGAAACTGTGTCATACATATTTTCCCCCAAATTGTTCTTAATATATAAAAAATACATACCATTATCCAAGATACATGCATAAATATAAATTCAGTTTACACCATATAAGCATGTAAATATATCCGACTAGCTCTATAGCTACCTCACTCTGTTCATATCAAGCTATTTATTTTATAAAGCACATAAAGCAGATGTCCCAATGGGAGCCTCATATATCTTTATATAAAATACAGTGTATGTGTGTGTGTGTGTGTCCAAGCAACTCTTCCGCTCCCACTGGTTCGATTTCAATGATTCATAGTTCATTCAAAAGCCCTAGAAAAGTTAGGTGCTGGGAACGATTTTCGTTGAACTCAGATTCAGGGTTCCCAGTTTATGCGAGGTTAAATATATATATATATTCATATATTATATTAGCTTTCATGGTTCAAGGAGAGTAACTCTTATTTTCCTGTTGTATCCAAAACTGCAGTGCGCGTTTGATCATAAAATAGCTTCAAAGGCGGACTATCGGGCGGCATTTAAGTTATCTCCCGTAGAGGACTCTTGGTTTGGCCTTCATCACAATAGCTAGGAAGGAGTAGATGCGATAGGCATCAATAAACTACAGAAGAACTCAAAATTGATCGCTGCATTTAAGTATTGAATTAATGTTTAAGCTTAGCTTTTAAAAGTTCAACGATAATTCTTCTGCTGCCACTTAATTTAAAGACGATTTGATGTACGTAGATCCTTATTTTCCATACAAACAATTATTTTTATTTTATGGGTGACAGAACAGGAGACACTTTATGAGATAAAATTAATATAGTGTAAAGATGGGAAAATAGAAATTAGAATTATTTATACATTCAACATTTGAAGAATTATAGAAACATAATGGATAATTAAGTAAAACCTTTATTATGGAATCTATATGAATAAATGCGAAAGATCAAGCCAGATTATGTTTTCTCCCAGAAAGTATAATTGAGGCTTGCTCAACATAGTTGCAGTATGAATCACAGGTTGCTTCTGTGAGTCTTGAAGAAGCACAGATATGCCTGAGCAGACGTCAGCAACAGGGATGAACTGGTTATTCCTAGTAGAAGAGAGTGTTTGGTAACGAGCAGACAAATATTACTTAATATTTTGTTATGAGACTTGCAAAGAATTTTCCATTACCAAATGGAAATTCTTTTTTGACGTTAAATTTAATTCATTATGTCAAAGAGCAACCTTTTTTTAATCTGATGATAACGAGCCTCTCCAATGAGGCGGAAACGATAAAGCATGCCTCAGAAGAACATAAAAGGAAGGAGGGCTTGGAAAATTTGACATTCACAGGATATATCGAAGACAAAAGGGACAGGCAGAGTCAGTGGGTCAACTATATGTCAAGATTATAGGAATGGATGGGAGAACGGGGAGTGGGAGGGAAGGTAAAAAGACAAACACTGCTAAGAGCTAAAAAGGATAGGAAGTTGTGGAGAGTCATGATAGCCCACGCCCTGATGGGATATGGCACAAAGAAGAAGAAATTGTGAGTTCAATCCCTGGCCCAGGTAGTGCAGACTTAGGCACAGTAGAAACAAGTGAGGGACAACTGAGCAGAAACTAAATAAGAATTAGACGCGATACCCCAAGGGATGGTCAACGGGAATAAGGACACTCTGGCCCCGTAGATTAAATAAAGTAAATAAGGTATTCATTTTGAAATTTCCTGATGGTTATCCGGATAGATAAGGAGACTTCGCAATAGTCGAAACGTTGTGATGACAAAAACAAAGATGAGGACAATAATTCGAATGGAAATAATGATAATTCCTCATCTCAAAAACCCAGATAGAAATTATTTGATAAAGATGTAAGCATTCACTTTTATTAGACATTTTGTGATAAAATAAAACAAATCTGGAATGACAAAATGCTAACAGAATTTGTGTTCGAAACACAGACGAAGAATTTGCCTTTTTCAGCAATCGACCTGCGAGGAATTTACGGTATGTAAATATTGATGATTTCTCTTTTTTCTTTCTTTCTTTCTTTCTCTCTCTCTCTCTTAAATATATATATATATATATATATATATATATATAATATATATATATAAATTTCGTTTTTAATCATTTACCCCGAAGCAAGGCGCTGTAGTCACTAAGACACAAGGAGTGAAGGAAACTAAGAAAAGGTTGAGGAGAAAGGAAAATGAAAAGAAGAGGATTCAAGTGAGACAGAAGATGACGATTGACGCTGCATTTAAATTTTTGAAGATTGTTGTTTACAAAATCTATCTATCTATCTATCTTTTAATCTATCTATCTATCTATCTATCTATCTATCTATCTATCATGTCAGTTTTTGGTTTTACGATTATAAATAATAATAAATTTAAAATATTTGTCTATATTTCTGAGATGAGGTATTAGGTAAATTATTTACATTATTTGGACTATTGTCCTCATCTTTTGTCGCAATATTTATTACAATGTTGGGCCGTTGTACGCTCCGGCCTTCTTAAAGGTGGTTGGAATGTCGAACTGAAATTCTTTATTTCGCTCACAAAAAGACTGTTCTAGTTCCACGTGCCATGTTTAATCTTAAGCATGTCCACTGTTTTCGCGGAAAAACAGCATAGCGTAAATGAAAAATGCCACAAACTTAAAAGAAAATAAAGTATTATCGTCAAAATGCTTATGTTATTATTTAGATGAAAAAAAAAGTATTTTTAATTATTTTTTAAATTTTTAATATTTTCTAACACGTTCGAAATTTTGGTTAAAGTCGTCTTTGTTTACGTCATCGCGGCGACGTTTAAAATAACATTGTTTTTTTTGCGTTTTTTTTTACCGTTGAAAACATATTGATTTGGAAATTCTTGTAAAAATAAAATAATTGTCCAATCTTAATGAAAATTTCAGGACTTATTCACAAATCAATGAAATTATTTTTGAAATATTTTTTTTTTAGAAAATTTTGGTAAAAATATTTTTTAAAATATGTTACCCCACATTTACTTAATTTTAATGAAATTCATTTAAAACCTTTTGGTTCCTGAATTTTTTTTTTTAAAAGTAGGAGTCTTCGAAGATGGTAAATAATCTACTTTTATTTTTCACAAATTTGAGGTATTTAACTGAAAATCTGCTCTGAATTGAAAAATAATGAATCAATAAAACTATGATATTACTTAATTAGAAAAGCTTTTAATTGCTTTTTGTAAATAAGTAATATTAAGGACATTATTGTCTGAAGAAATAATTTTTTTCTGATGAATAATTAATTTTACAAGAATTTTTTCGTTTTTTAAGAAATTTTAATTATAATAATTTATAATAGTTTTAAATACAAATGTAAAGCTCTGTATTAGGAGGGTTCCTCGAGGTGATGTAGTAATTAAGTGGAAAAAAATTTACGAGTCCAAAATTGCTAAGTTTAATAAATTTAGTTACTTTTTTTTTAAAAAATAATTTTTTATGTTGTATTTTTTACTTAATACATTCCTTATTTCCATGTATGATATACAGAAATTGCCATTATTATAACAAGGTCACGTGATCTAAGGGTTTTGTCCCTTTACGTGGCCTTTTCAAAACATTTCGTTTATTAACAGATTGTATTTTCCGATCAGCTGTAAAAGTGTAAACTTTAAATTTTAAATTATTTTTTCTTTTTTTCATTTACTATTTCACTAAATAATTTTATTTTATGTATTGTATTTCCATTAGTGTGTGTCATACTCAAATAGAATAATTTTTTAAAAACTCAGACTTAAAAATTATGTCATTTATGGTCATCAGTAGTAGCTGTCATCGGCTCGTCAATCAACCATTATCAATAAGATCGAACAACTGAACGGGACCGCTCGTTAATAATTGGTTGTATATTATTTTTTTATGCTATAAGTAACAAAGATTTCTTTGAAATCAGATTACTTTAACTTTAAATTTTTTAATTTTACTAAAATAACGTGTCAGAATTTTTTTTAAATATTTTAAAAATCGATAAATTTGTGTTTGTTTACAAATTTCTTAAAATTAAGAAAATGGCCGTTTTTAAGAAAATTTAAAAATTTGAAATTAAATTTGACAATCAAATGTATATAGTTTCTATCTGAAATACACCAGAATTGTTTAATTAATAGAAATCGTAAATTTAATTATTAAACTTTCAATTAAAGCTAAAATGAAATCTTCAAGAATGTTTTTTCGTTGTAAAAAATTCATTTTAAACTTCAATATAGAAAATTTATGCCGAAATAGTGGACATACTTAGTTTAACGGATATCAGTTATCAGTTATCTCCTGTTAATTTTCCCTCTCAAAGTTCTCCAATGCCTTAACTGGGTATTGAACTCACACTCTTTGGGTCCTGGATTTAACCAACGCCTTTATCCACTGTGCCATGTGTCCTTGAAGGAGGCCGGAGCGTACAACGGCCGAAACATTGTAATAAATATGGCGACAAAGATGAGGACAATAGTCCGAATAATGTAAATAGTGTAAATTTAAAATATTTGCAAATTATTATTATTATTTTCGATTTAAACTGTATGACATCTTTGTGCTTTCTCTAAGTATTTGTCGAATTTTTGTAATAATATGGTGGCTTTGTATGTTTTATGGTGTTACTATGATGTCATATGGTACGAAAAATTGTCAGAAAAATGGCATCTGATTCAACATGAAAACTTTATAATGATTTAGTCGATATATACTTTTTCTTACATTGGAAATGCAATTAACTCCTGAGCAGGAAAATTTATATATGCTTAAAACATAAGCCCGCTCATTTATTTTCAGTCAGTATCAACATGCTTGGTGTTTAAAATATTATCATATTTTGACTATATTGATGACGTCATTTTCATATTACTTACAACAAATGTAATTCCGCCTGCGGTATTATGAAGCATAAACCTGTATTTTTGATTATTGAATTCATTTAATGAAGAAATTATATTAATAATTAATTAAATTTATTATTTATTTAATTTATTAATACAGAAATTATAATAATTGGTGGCAAGTAATTCCATAACAGTGATATGACTTAAATAATGGAATCCTGTCATAATGGAAGGAATTGTAAAGTCATACATCACGGTTCGTCGAATTCCCACATCCATCATCCAGGAATAACAAAGACTGCCAATAACAATGTTATCTTCGAGCCGAAAGAACACATATTGGCTGATAGATGCTTCTGCAATCTTTAAATATTTATGTCGGTTTATTGTAGACTGGAAAGCAGTTCGATTTGACATTTACAACGATTTATGAACACTTCAACATTTTTATCGTTTATTGTAGGTGGGAACACGGGATTTTGCTTTCTCATGATGTCACAAATTATTACTATGTGTCTTGATTTGTTTCCCCGTTTCATTCCTGGTTATATAATCAATCCTGGCACTATATCAAAATGGCTGATTGGCTCCTAAAAAAAGCAGAGAATTCTTTCTTAGATTCATTAACATTTCCTTAAGCTGCGACATTCGTCAGAATAAAAAAAATTATTAATTCTTTATCATTTCATAAAGGAGTTCTGTTCATAAAATAAAATAAATGTCAAATCGATCTTTGATTTCTTAAAATGTCTTTTTCCCAATTTGTAATGGTACACAGGATGAAAGGAGAAAAAACGGTGGCGGCAGAGAAAAGATATGGAGGAGGAAGATTGTTGGATATATATTTTCCAAATCGATAATACCAACATTTGATTTCAGGGGTGGCCTTGCACCTTCGCCTTTTATTCAGAACCAATGGTACACAATACTATAATCCCCTTCATACGGAACAAAATATGATAATCACTTTTATTTCAAACCAAGGTACAAGATATGTTAATATTCGTTTCTTCAGTACCCAAGCTATAACATATGATAATCCCTTTCATTTAGAACCCATGGTACACAATATTAAATCCCCTTCATACGGAAGTCATGGTACAAAATATGATAATCCCTTTAATTTAGAACCCATGGTACACAATATTAAATCCCTTCATACTTCATGGTACAAAATATGATAATCCTTTCATTTAGAACCCATGGTTAGAACACAATATTAAATCCCCTTCATACGGAAGTCATGATACAAAATATCACAGTCCCTTTCATTTAGAAACCATGGTACACAATATTAAATCCCCTTCATACGGAAGTCATGGTACAAAATATGATAATCCCTTTAATTTAGAACCCATGGTACACAATATTAAATCCCCTTCATACGGAAGTCATGGTACAAAATATGATAATCCCTTTCATTTAGAACCCATGGTACACAATATTAAATCCCCTTCATACGGAATTCATGGTACAAAATATGATAATCCCTTTCATTTAGAACCCATGGTAAACAATATTAAATCCCCTTCATACGGAAGTCAGGTACAAAATATGATAATCCCTTTCGTTTAGAACCCATGGTACACAATATTAAATCCCCTTCATAAGTCATGGTACAAAAATATGTCGTTTAGAACCCATGGTACAAAATATGATATGAAATCCCTTTCATTTAGAACCCATGGTACACAATATTAAATCCCCTTCATACGGAAGTCATGGTACAAAATATGAAATCCCTTTCATATTTAGAATATTAAATTAAATCCCCTTCATACGGAATTCATGGTACAAAATATGATAATCCCTTTCGTTTAGAACCCATGGTACACAATATTAAATCCCCTTCATACGGAAGTCATGGTACGAAATATGATAAAATACCTTTCATTTAGAACCCATGGTACACATTATTAAATCCACTTCTTACGGAAGTCATGGTACAAAATATGATAAATACCTTTCATTTAGAACCCATGGCACACAATATTAAATCCCCTTCTTACGGAAGTCATGGTCCAAAATATGATAAATATCATTCATTTAGAACCCATGGTACACAATATTAAATCCCCTTCATACGGAAGTCATGGTACAAAATAGGATAATCCTTTTCATTTAGAACCCATGGCACACAATATTAAATCCCCTTCATACGGAAGTCATGGTACAAAATATGATAATCCCTTTCATTTGGAACACATTGTACACAATATTAAATCCACTTCATACGGAAGTCATGGTACAAAATATGATAATCGCTTTCCTTTAGAACCCATGGTACAAAATATGATAATTCATTTCATTTAGAACCCATGGTAAACAATATTAAATCCTCTTCATACGGAAGTCATGGTACAAAATATGATAATCCCTTTCATTTAAAACCCATGGTACAAAATATTAAATCCCCTTCATACGGAAGTCATGGTACAAAATATGATAATCCCTGTCATTTAGAACCCATGGTTCACAATATTAAATCCCCTTCATACGGAAGTCATGGTTCAAAATAGGATAAATACCTTTTATTTAGAACCCATGGTACACAATATTAAATCCCCTTCATAAGGAAGTCATGGTACAAAATATGACAAAAACCTTTCATTTAGAACCCATGGTACACAATATTAAATCCCCTTCTTACGGAAGTCATGGTACAAAATATGATAATCCCTTTCGTTTAGAACCCATGGTACACAATATTAAATCCCCTTCATAAGGAAGTCATGGTACAAAATATGATAAAAATCTTTCATTTAGAACCCATGGTACACATTATTAAATCCCCATCTTACGGACGTCATGGTACAAAATATGATAATCCCTTTCGTTCAGAACCCATGGTACACAATATTAAATCCCCTTCATACGGAAGTCATGGTACGAAATATGATAAAATACCTTTCATTTAGAACCCATGGTACATTTATTAAATCCACATTATGGAAGTCATGGTACAAAATATGATAAATACCTTTCATTTAGAACCCATGGTACACATTATTAAATCCCTTCTTATGGAAGTCATGGTACAAAATATGATAAATATCTTTCATTTAGAACCCATGGTACACAATATTAAATCCCCTTCATACGGAAGTCATGGTACAAAATAGGATAATCCTTTTTCATTTAGAACCCAATATTAAATCCCCTTCATACGGAAGTCATGGTCCAAAATACGGATAATCCTAATTTCATTTAGAACCCATGGCACACAATATTAAATCCCCTTCATACGGAAGTCATTTTACAAATTATGATAATCCCTTTCATTTAGAACCCATGGTACACAATATTAAATCCCTTCATACGGAAGTCATTAAATCCTTTACGGAAGTTTAGAAACCCATTTCATTACGGAACCCATGGTACAAAATACAAATATGGTTCACAATATAAATCCTCTTCATACGGAAGTCATTACAAAATATTAAATAATTTTCATTTAAAACCCATGGTACACAATATTAAATCCCCTTCATACGGAAGTCATGGTACAAAATATGATAATCCCTTTCATTTAGAACCCATGGTTCACAATATTATACGGAATCATATATAAATATATTAAATCCCCTTCATACGGAATTTAGAACCCATGGTACACAAAATTAAATATACAAAATAAACCCATTCAATTTAGAAACCATGGTACAATATATAATATTAAATCCCCATTCATACGGAAGTCATGGTACAAAATATGATAAAAATTTTCATTTAGAACCCATGGTACAATATTAAATCCCCTTCATACGGAAGTCATGGTACAAAATATGATAATCCCTTTCATTTAGAACCCATGGTGGTCATAATATTAAATCCCCATCATACGGAAGTCATGTTACAAAATATGATAATCCCTTTAACCCAGAACCCATGGAACCCATGGTACGGAACATAATACCTTTTCATTTAGAACCCATGGTACACAATATTAAATCCCTTCATACGGAAGTCATGGTACAAAATATGATAATCCCTTTTCATTTATTAAACCCATGGTAAAAACAATATTAAAACCCATGGTACACAATATTAAATTCATACGGAAGTCATGGTACAAAATATGATAATTCATTTCATTTAGAACCCATGGTACACAATATTAAATCCCCTTCATACGGAAGTCATGTTACAAAAAGATAATCCTTTTCATTTAGAACCCATGGTACACAATATTAGAATTTAATACCTTTCATTTAGAACCCATGGACAATATTAAACCCAAATACGGAAGTCATGGTCCAAAATATGATAAATATCTTTTCATTTAGAACCCATGGTACACAATATTAAATCCCCTTCATACGGAAGTCATGTTACAAAATATGATAACCTTTCATTTAGAACCCATGGTACACAATATTAAATCCCTTCATACGGAAGTCATGTTACAAAATATGATAATCCCTTTCATTTAGAACCCATGGTAAATCCTTCATACGGAAATATTAAACCTTCATACGGAAGTCATGGTACAAAATATGATTAAATTTAGAACCCATGGTACACAATATTAAATCCCCTTCATACGGAAGTCATGGTACAAAATATGATAATCCCTTTCATTTAGAACCCATGGTACACAATATTAAACCTTCATACGGAAGTCATGGTACAAAATAGGATAATCCCTTTATTTAAACCCATGGTACACAATATTAAATCCCCTTCATACGGAAGTCATGTTACAAATTATGATAATCCCTTTCATTTAGAACCCATGGTACACAATATTAAATCCCCTTCATACGGAAGTCATGTTACAAATTATGATAATCCCTTTCATTTAGAACCCATGGTACACAATATTAAATCCCCTTCATACGGAAGTCATGTTACAAAATATGATAATCCCTTTCATTTAGAACCCATGGTACACAATATTAAATCCCCTTCATACGGAAGTCATGTTACAAATTATGATAATCCCTTTCATTTAGAACCCATGGTACACAATATTAAATCCCCTTCATACGGAAGTCATGTTACAAATTATGACACATTTAGTGAAAAATAACCTCATGGTACAAAATATAATCCCTTTCATTTATAACCCATGGTACACAATATTAAATCCCCTTCATACTGAAGTCATGGTACAAAATATGATAATCGCTTTCATCTAGAACCCATGGTACAAAATATGATAATGAAGTATAAAAATTTTTTCAATAGGGTCAATATTTAATCTGTGTAAAATATGTGAAACATTCACTTACAACCTGAGAATTGTTATGAATTTGCAATTGTTTAAATAGCGAACTTTTGCAATGTATTGTATTCTCTGATTCAGTTACCAGGAGAGGGATATGATTCATTATTGCAAAATAACAGCGATTGTTATCCAAATGTCATACATCTCTGAATATTCATGGGCTTTGCCTTAGCTCATTAGACATCTTATCATTCTGGAGGTCATCGTCGGTAAAGTGAAGCTAATTCGTTTCCAACACTATTTTTCTTTCTTTGTTTTCTTCGATAATCTTATTTGTTTTCTCTTTGTCTTGTCTTCATTCCTTTTCTTGCAAGAAATGCCACATGTTTTCATTTGCTTATCAGCGACATGAACGAAGGCTTATGTAAACAGTTTTCTATACGACATCTTAGCATAGATGTGGCGAGGTGTCGTCCGTCCGCATAAGGCCGAACAGACTTGACACCCATATCGGCGTCGAAAGCCGAAATCGGATTCCTGATAGGTTTCTTTATAAATGTAAACAACAGATGTAAGGAATTTCTTTGTCTGGTAATCTCATCTTTGACCATAATCGGTGCTTATAACTTCCATAAACACTTTATCAATTTCTTTGTTTCTAATATCAATAATAATCTAGTCTAGCCTGAACTAAAAGCCATTTTGAACTTAGTTTGCAAACATTTCTAAAATTTCTCGCCTATGTTGGCCGCCCTGTGCAGTAAAATGTAAACTTTATTCTTTCCAGTTTGCTATTTTGGGGAAGCATGTTGTATATTCTTGCTCTAAATATCCTTGTTTGTCTGACTAACCGACGTTAAAATCCTAACCAAAACAACATGTTTGATGCCAAGTTGAACTTAATTCTGGTCTTAAAAGCGCAAAAGAAGTAATGATGACAATTAGGTTAGTAGAAACCATAAATTGGTCCCGTAAAATGAAAAGGTATAAATTCTTACCATAAATAACAAATAAAAAAAAAATCGTATGCGGATGGTATTTACATCTATGGTAGGTACGACATTTCTGATGCATAACATTTATTACAGTTTAGTGTTATACATGTAAATATATATCATGGGGGGGGGGTCTTGGAATCCGGTTCCCACGAGATGATGTGGACAGCTATCTCCTGTCTCTCTCTCTCTCTCCACACACACACGCACACGCACGCACACACACACGCAAGTGTTTATATATATTCACAAACACACGCACACATCTTTACATCTCTCTCTTCATGCACCCCCCATATATATATATATATATATATATATCCACACACACACACAGATATATAGCCACACACATACATTTTCCCACATCTCTTTCCACGCACACACATAAACACAGACACACACGCACATACACACATATATATATGTATATCCACAAACACACACGCACACATCTCCACATCTCTCTCTTCATGCACACACACACACATATATATATCCACACACACACATTTCTACATCTCTCTCCACGCACATATATATATCCACAAATAGCCACACATCTCTCTCTCTCCACGCGCACACACACACATATATAGAACCCAGTCTGTCCTGCTATTTTACCCATAGCTGAAGGGAGAGGAAGAGGATTCATACCTTTCCCAAGGGTATTAGTATGTAAGTGAATGTAATGGATTCGACTGGAATTCGAACTCGGCTCTGCGATTACTCAAGCCGCTATATATATATATATATATATATATATATACAGTAGCGTCCAAAACTAAGGGACAAAATTTTAAAACCTAATATTTGTTAGAAATAACAACTGTGAAAAGATGAAATTTTGACAACTGGTAGTCGTTATCATCCATAATAACATACTAAAATTTGAATCATTTGCAAAGGATGGAAAAAGAATTATAACAATTATTTATTTATTTTCAAAATAGGATCGTCGAAAAGTAAGGGACAAAATTGAGAAAAACTGTGTAAACAGTATGCTATATTCAAATTTTTTGATTTCCTCTAAAGAATAAGTCTTACTTAGTCATTTGTAAACGTTGCATCAGCCGGCACCATGGCGAAACGCCAAAAACTTGATTACTCTGTGAGACAAGCTATTGTGAAGCTACACAAGGAAAAGCACACCATTAGAGAGATTTCAGAGAAAGTTAAACGTTCCAAGAGTGTTGTAGGCAGGGTTGTTAAATCCTACAATGATACTGGCAAAATAGTTAGTGCTTTTAAAACCGGCAGACCCCGCAAAACTTCGGCAAGAGAAGATCGAATAATGCAGCGTATGTCATTAAAGGACCGTTTTAAGTCTTGCACAGAAATTAAAAGGGTTATGAATAGTACCTCATGTGTTAATGTGTCAAGACAGACTGTTTCTAGAGCAAGATTTGGAAATTATGGATTGGCCACCGCAAAGTCCTGACTTAAATCCAATAGAAAATCTTTGGAAGACCTTAGGAGTGAAAGTTATGGAAAGAAATCCCACTAACACGGAGGATTTGTGGGTGAAGCTTCAAGAAGAATGATCTAAAATTAGTATCGAGGATTGTCAAGAACTGATTCGTTCTTGTAGTCGAAGATGTGCAGCTGTCATTGAGAGCAAGGGCTCATTTACTAAATATTGATTGTACATGTATTTTTATTGTTTTTTTGCCGTTTACATTGTTTTTCTCAATTTTGTCCTTTACTTTTGGACGTTCCAAATTTGAAAATAAATAAATAATTGTTATAATTCTTTTTCTATCCTTTGCAAATGATTCAAATTTTAGTATGTTATTTTGGATGATAACGACTACCAGTTGTCAAAATTTCATCTTTTCACAGTTGTTATTTCTAACAAATATTAGGTTTTAAAATTTTGTCTCTTAGTTTTGGACGCTACTGTATATATATATATATATATATATATATATATATATATATATATATATATATATATATATATGAGAGTATTGGAAACTATTCCTGTAAATAAAGGAACGTGCTATCTTTATCTCTGTCTCTGTCTGTCTGTCTGTCTGTCTCTCTCTCTCTCTCTCTCTCTCTATATATATATATATATATATATATATATATATATATAGGCATAATGAGTTTGAGAACGAAAATTTATCCAATCAGTGCATCTCAACAAGCCGCTTATTTCTGTCGTGTTTGTTTGACAAACAGATGTTCCATGGTTTAAGGTTAGAAAGAACCCATCGCCTAGCCAGTAGAGACCTGAGAAAGAACCCATCGCCTTGCCAGTAGAGAACTGAGAAAGAACCCATCGGCTAGCCAGTAGAGAACTGAGAAAGAACCCATCGCCTAGCCAGTAGAGAACTGAGAAAAGTTTGGAACAAGACGTGCTGCAACCAACGTCCAGACTCAAAAGATATCCTTCACCCTAATTTAAAGATAATAATCTTTTAGAGTGCAAACTTCATCCATTGGACTTACCATGTTTATGTTATATTTCTGTTTTGCATTGTCAGTTAATAAAAATGGTAAACGTATTTTTGTACCTTTTTTTTATTTACCTTTTAAGCACCTTGTATTTATATGTTTGGGATCACTTTGAGGTAAGATGCCATTATAAAATAACAACCCAAAAGCATAATTAGAACGCAATCCTTACCTATCGTAAGAGTTATGTTTATTTCGGGTTTTATTGTTGTTAATAAATATAGTAAACCTATTCTAAATAGGTTTACTATATAAATATAGTAAACCTATTTTAGGATATCTCTTTTCATTTCTCTTAATACTACGTATATATTTCTCTCAAAGCTTCTTGAACCGTTATAAAATAACATTCGAACAATGGTTTTAAAATGGACGCTATGTGAAAGAAGCGCCCTAAATGTAGTAAGATTGGTGAAAAAGAGATTTATCGTTAACAAATATAGGATTTACCTTTTTTTTATTTATTTTTCCTTTTTAGTTAGACAAATTTTGATGTTTCTGCTAGCTTGTTACTTATTAGCGTTTAGGCGGGAAAGACAAAAAAAAAAAAAATAAAAAAATAAAGGAAATTAAAGATAATCATTCATCCGTGCAAGATCCTTGTCTTTTATTATTCCATTTCTCTTTTAAAGAATTAAACCGATTTGAAATTTAGGCAACGAAAAAACCCTGCTCCCATTCCTGGTAGTCACCCTAGCCATAAGAACTTTGACCCCTACCTTACATGATTAATAGACTGTGCTAAGATTAGTAAATATATATTTTACTAACCTTAAACATAATAACCAGATTAAAGCAGAAAGTAATTTCAACTGTCTCTTCCAGATGTTCTTTGTTTCCATTTGCCCTAAAACCTTGTCTTTGCTCTCATGTTTGGTTCATGGCTCCGTCAGCATCTTTCTACAGAACCATATTTTTATTGCTTCAAGTTACTTATCTTTGAAGAGATTGTCCAGCATTCACTGCCAAATAGGAGGACAAATATAACATAACAGTTGAATATTCTTTTCTTATATGGTCGCCTTGAGATTCGAACACGCAAACTGATTGTGGTTTCGTCGCTGGACGAAATTTAGTTGAGAAAAACGTTTTCTTTCATTTTTCATTTACTGCCAATAGGAATAAAAAATGAATATTTTTCTGCGTCAAAAACACTTCATCATTTTCTTTCTCTTTCAATTGGCTTTTAAAATTTCATGCCTTGTACTACAGTCATACATTTGCACTCCCAAATCCTCGGAGATTATTTTTATTTATTTATTTATCTTAGGCATGCGTCACTCTTCGCGGTGGGGGAGATATATGGAGTTGCGCTCTAGGTGATGATGTATATCTTTCCAGTTCAAAATTCCTGTCTAGGAAGATATGGAATGCAATAAGTTCCCTTACCTGTGCAATAATCCCCACCATACCACGTCGTTGAAATGGTTCAATGAAAAGACAAAGATCAATAAACATAGTTTTAGCGCCGTCGTAGGAATTCTCAAGACGTTGCTGAATACAGTCACGAACTCCTTTAGGGATTCCGAATTTTTCCTCGGATTTGACCCCCGAAGCATTTTTAATGAGTGGCTATGTCCACAAGACAGTGAGATTCATATACACAGGCTCACGGTCTAGGTTCATTAGTATCGTACACTCGAAGAATATTGGTTTAAAGATGCTAGTGATCCACCCTTCGCCTCTTCTGTCAGTGGGAACAGTTCCGCCAGTAAAAGCCAATTGACTTGGCTGTTAGGGTTTATCTTAGAAAACAAGCCTTACCATTTTATAGAACGCCGAGAGCTTATTTTCACTGATCCATAACAGCAGTTATTTATGAATCCCATAAGACAAACACAGTATTAATATGAAATCTTTCATTATTTAGAACATGTATCTTTCATAAATCCTTATTGTGCTTTTCAAAAAACGCCCTTCTCGATATTCATTTATTTTGGGGTAAGAACAGAGGGGATGAATAAGATTCGAAAGATTGTGTTGTTCCAGTTTTGCAAAGGAGGAGAGTTCGCAAAATCAGCATTCATGAACATGGCTTTTATCTGGGTTTGAACACTGAATACAGGTGGTCAATATGCAACCAACTCGGTGAAAAAAAAACCTCAGACATAAGTTCAAATTAATTGCGTCATCATAATACCATAAATCTAGGTAGTCATAGCACCTCGATGCTTTGGTAACAGTCAACCCAATCTGCAGTTTTAAAGAGAACCGTTGTTGCTAACATTAAATGACAATACACTTATAAAATACTTGTTTACAACGTCAACTGTTATTTAAAAGATCAACACTTGCTGTGTTTCTAATCTGGGAAAAATATATCGTCGATATTGTCTCAATGTAAATGTTGTGAGGCCATACAAGGAAATTAATAATTGATGAGAGTGATCACACATAAATATGCAGGATATGAAGCTATGTGGGTCGGGTTGCTTGTAGAATTTAAGAGATTCTCGGACGGCTACACTGAGTTCTTCGTATCAAGCACCTGGCGCGTCGATGACTAAGAACCTATTAGCCCGTGTAACCAGATCAAACAATGGCGTCGTAGAGAATGAAATGTTCTGGCATCAATGTAGTTCAACAGGGATTAACATGGAAATACATAAGGAATTAATGTTTGAAGCATTCTACTGGATTTCACAAGAAAAGAAAGAAAAAGACTGAAACTTTAAATATTTAGGTACTCTAAACAAAAAAGAGAACGTAAGAATACGAACAACTTATATTTTTTCTTTCGCTAGGAAATGAAGTCAAGTTGAAAATTCTTAATTCGTCTTCGAGTAATCCACAAACACGTTTCTTCTGACCAATCCCCAAACACGTTTCTTGAGATCAATACCCAAACACGGTTCTTGTGACCAATGCCCAAACAACAAGATTCTTCTGAGCAATCCACAAACACGTTTCTTCTGACCAATGCCAAAACACGTTTCTTCCGACCAATCCCCAAACACATTTCTCCTAACGAATCCACAATACGTTTCTTCTGAAAAATCCTCAAATACATTTCTTCTGACCGATCCTCAAACACGTTTCTGTTAACCACTACACAAACCTGTTTCTTCTAACCAGTGTTCAAGTACGTTTCTTCTGACCAATCCCCAAACACGTTTCTTCGGACCAATCCACAAACACGTTTTTTCTGACCAATGCCATAACACGTTTTTTCGGACAATCCACAAACACGTTTATCTGACCGATCCAAAAACACGTTTCTGCTTACCAATTCACAAACAAGTTTATTTTGACCTATCTCCAAACACATGTTTTTTCTAACCAATGTTCAAATACGTTTCTTCAGACAAATCCAAAAACACGTTTCTTCTGACCAATCCAAAAACAAGTTTATTCTGACCAATGCCCCTAAATTTTTTTCTGTCCTATCTACAAATATGCTTCTTACCAATTCACAAACACATTTCTCCTAATCAATTTCCAAACACGTTTCTTCTGACCAATGCACAAACATGTATATTCAGACCGAGGCCCAAAGGAGTTTTTTTCTGACCAATCCAAAAACAACCAATCTACAAACATGTTTCTTCTGACCAATGCTCAAATACGTTAATTCTGACCAATCCCCAAACACGATTCTTCTGACTGATCCACAAACATGTTTCTTCTGACCAATGCGCAAACGCATTTCTTATAACCAATTCCTAAACACGATATTCCGACCGATCCACAAACACTTTCTTCTGACTGATATCCAAACATGTTTCTTCTGACCAATGCACAAACAAGTTTTTTTCTGACTGATACGGAAATACGTTTCTTCTGAGCAATGCTCAATGACTTTTCTTCTGATCAATCCCCACGTTTCTTCTGAGCAATCGACAAATACGTTTCTACTGACCAATGGCCATACATGTTTCATCTGACCAATCCAAAAACACGGTTATTCTGACCAATGCTTAAATACGTTACTTCTGACAAATCCCCAAACATGTTTCTTCTGACCGATGCACAAACACGTTTTTTCTGAACAACCCACAAACCTTTTTTTCTGACCAATGTACAAATGCGTTTCTTCTAACCAATTCCCGAATACGTTTCTTCTGAACAATACACAAATACGTTTCTTCTGACCAATTACCAAATGCATTTCTTCTGACCAATACTCAAATACGTTTCTTCTGACAAATTCCCAAATACGTTTCTTCTATCCAATTCCCAAATTCATTTCTTCTAACCAATACCCAAATACGTTTCTTCTGACCAATATTCAAATTCGTTTCTTCTGACCAATACACAAACAGGTTTCTTCTTACTAAATCCCAAATACGTTTCTTTTGATCAATTCCCAAATAACTTTCTTCAGACCAAATATCAAAATACGTTTCTTCTGACTAATTCCCAAACATGTTTCTTCTGACCAATATCCAAATTCGTTTCTTCTGACCAATACACAAACAGGTTTCTTCTTACTAATTCCCAAATACGTTTCTTCTGACCAATTCCCAAATAGGTTTCCTCTAATCAATCCTGGGATACATTTTTTCATTTTGGTCCACAAACACGTTTCTCTGATCGGACCACAATTCTGACCAGTTTCCAAGCACATTTTTTCCTGTGATTTCAATGATTTTTTAAAAGAAAGAAGCTTCTGGTAATCATCATGAAAATTGCATTTTACGCTTGGATAAAGAAAAAAGATTTGGAGAATTTAACACGCATATGACACATCAAAAGAAAGAAAGTCAGAAAAAGAATTGAATTTATAACTTCCTTCATGGATCTACCTGTTAGGAAGAATTTTATAATTGAGAAAACACTTCTAGTGATTCCATAGCAGGAGAGCTTGCGTAGCAAATCTTTGTGCCACATTTTGTCTAAGGCCTTCGTGATACCTAATTCTATGGTCGTCGCTAGGTGTGTGTCGTCAAGGGCCTCACTCGTTCTGTGTGTAATGATAGTTAGGACATCAGCAGTGGATCGAGCTGATCGAAATAGATACTGCTCGTCGCACAAGAGGTTGTTCCTATCTAGTTGCTCAAAAAGCTTACTGCTGATACTGAGGAGGCTAATTGGTCTATACCGGGAGAGGGGATTGCTCACCTGCGTTCTTGAAGACCGGGCATACTCTTGCTTCTTTCATAAACTTGGGAAATATTTTTCCTACAAGCAGCGGTAAAATAACTTTGTTAGGATTGTGGATAATCCTGGGTTGATCACTGGAATTTTGTCAAGGCCATTGGCATTTTTGGGTCGATGCTTTTGATAAGTCTGCAGACTTCTCGCACTGAATTGATTATATTACTGAGATTGTGCTCGATGAGACGTGGGAAATTGGGTATAGGGTGGCTTTTGTAATCTGACGTTGAGTTTGAGGCAAAGATCGAGGCGAAGAGCTTCGCCTTATCTTTTGCAGAGGATATGAACTCGCGGTCATATATAATAGTGTGCATAGTCGCTTTGCCTCTGTTCATCATTTGGTTGATGATCTTCACAAAATCGCAACATCCAAATTGTTTCTATTCAACCTTGGCCTGGAGAGTGCTTTTATTGAAAAAAGTTCTTATTCCAACCGGAATTCCTACGTGTCCTCGGATATAAAGAGTTTACCACGGCCACAGACAGGAATTACGCAATCTTGTCCGTGGTACATAACGTACATAAAGGATTCACACTAGACTTTGCTGTCAATTCCAATATTATAGGATTTTAGGAAAAACGAATCAACGCTGCTGAGACGACACACTGGCCTCAACTGAGGAAGGAAGAAGAAAGTCGGATGACTCATAAGATTGTTAATACTCAATAAAGCTAACGACTAGCGACTGAGAGGAACAAGAAGAGAGAGATAAAGAGAGAGAGAGAGAGAGAGAGAGAGAGAGAAAGATCTTGGAACTGTTGTGAGTGAGCTGAGAAGTGATAGTTGTAAGACGTTTTACCACGAAACTAGGAAATTCGTTGGCAATACGAATTATTATTATTGTTATTATGATTATTATTGTTATTATTATTATTTCCTTTGATTTATGATGTGTAAAAAAGAGACCTAAAAAAAACAAAAACCATAAACATATTTTACATACATAAAGTAAGGTGTGGGCTGTACTCGTGACAACAATCTTTGTTTTTCTTTAAGGCGTGGGATTCCAGGAATCCTTTCAATGAGTCTACTGAAATCTCTTCCCACCAATCCGAGGGCTCCAACTACAACAGGGATTGTTGATGTTCCAATGTGCCACATTTTTGAGATTTCTTCTTCTTTTTCTTCTTCTTCTTCTTTACACCAAAATGATAAGAAAATTGCAAAAAAAACAAAACAAAACAAAACAAAAAAAACAAAAACAAAAAACAAAACAAACTGTTTTTATGTGGATAGGAGGTGCTGAATTCAATTCCCAGTGTCGCAGTCGATTGCTTTTCGCTTTGAATGCATTCATAAAATAATAAAATGTCAGGAGGAGAAAAAATGTCTTAACTTTAGAAATGTGAACAAATGAATCTTAGTAATTATTTTAGGGAATAAGTAATGATATCAGTTGAATTGTTAGTGTAGGAGCGTTTATCATTCAATGGAATAAACTAAAGCAAAATAGTTTTACAATTGACGCCATTGAACCAAGAAGGACAAACATAGAAGCCTAAAAATAGATTCTACATTTTGAAAAACAAATTTATTGTTAGCTTTCTACAAAGGTTTTACTTTATCTATGACACTCCCCTGTGATTGGCATTTAAAAGTGTCACGACGCGCGGCTCCACCCTGTCCATTGATAATTTAATCTCCCCAACATTCCTGTGTGTCCGTGACGATCTTTCTTCCTCTAGATTATTCATGCAAGGACACATCCTCCGGAAATTATAACATTCTTAAAGGTAAAAAAAAATCTTCTTTATTCACTTTTGTTGTTACGAATTTCTCTAGTTGTTTTCTGTTTTCAGCTGTTCCTTCGTGAATAAATATTTTCCCCTCCCCTTGAGGTCTGCTTCTTCAAAATGGGACACATTGTCGCTTCTTTTATATCATTTGTTATATTCACCTAATAAAATAAATTACTGATACCGTCCATGGGAGCTTCAGTTCTTTTTTCTTTCTTTTTATGTGCCATGTCCTTTGAGGGCGTAAGCGATCATGGCTCTCCAACTCCCTCTATCCCTTGCAGCTCTCAACAAGTTCCTTCTCTATGCATCTTACCCCCAACCCAGACATCGTTCTGTCATCCAATTGTTTAATCCCGCCAGGTATGTCACGCGTTATTTTCCCTTGTCTTTATTTCTCCCTATTCGAACCGTGAGTATCAGATTCTCCAGGCTGTCGTTCCTCATTATGTGTCCCAGAAACTTCAGCTGCCTCTTCCTGATGTTAAGTATAATTCTCCTCCTTGTTTGCAACCTATCTAAGACTTCATCGTTGCTCACACGCTCGGTCCATGATATCCTTAGCATCCTTCTGTAGAAGCACGTCTCTATCGCCTCGAGTCTCTTCTTCATCTTTGAGGAAATCGTTCAACACTCGCTGCCGTAAAGAAGGACAGATGTCACGTAACAGTTCAGTATTCTTTTCTTTTTTACCAAAGATATCCTCCTGTCTTGCAATACTCTGCCCAGCTTTTGGAATGCGGTCTTGGCCATCCCAATACATCTACGGATCTCAGTGTCGCACTTACCGTCCTTTGTCAAAACGCTTCCCAGATATTTAAACTTCTGCGTGTGCTTGATTCTAGTGTTCCCGACCTGCAAATCGCATTTCGGGCTCATCTTACTTATATCATTTAATAAAATCAAAATAAAGGAAACATTCGACTTTTAGCTTGATTACTCGAACCCAGTACGTCCACTTATCGACCCGTTTTCACTCCATCCGGGTCTTTTGAACAGAAGTAGACATCCATTTATCTATTGTCTCCTGTTTAGTATCGGTTTTCCGGTTCCTTCTAAAGGCTATTTCAACTCTATACTCCTAACGTCTCCGCATGAACTCTGAAATATTTTTCACTAATTATTTTATTTTTCTTCTCCCCCAATAGGAGTAGATAGGTTCGCCTATCGTCCGGTTCACATTCCTCCCCGATTTTTTGAACAGATGTAGGGTTTTTCCCTTGTTTACTGTTTAGGATTGGGTTTCCAGTTTCTTCTAAAGACCACTTCCATTTTTAACGTCTCTGACTTAACTCTGAAATGTTATTCAGTAATTAAATCTTGACTTCTTCAAATCTAGAGTTTGCCGTTATCTTTCCTGTATAGCTCCAAGAACTTCACTTCTTGCCCTTTCTTACGCTCATACAACACCAGGCAGTAACCATCTATCTTGAGTGGCTCTTGGCATTGCTAACTGGCCAGCAGTAGTGTCATGAAGTTACAGCCTTTGAGCGGGGAGGGAGCCCCGCGTGCCTGTCCGGATCATTCGATCTGCTAGGAGTTAGGGGAGGGAAGAGATGAAGGGTTACAAACTTAGAAAAGAAATTATGGAATAATTGAGTGACGGATTGAACAAAACAAAATGGTTAAGAAGAATAAAAACAAGAGAATCTTGTTGCCTTACAGGAATGACCCAAATGAAAGGGTTGATGATAATGAGGACGATGGTGGAAGCTTGGAAGCACAGCCAAAATACCATTTTTAAAAAGACGAGTGAAGTAATAATAACCAGGTCGAAATGGTTGATCACATTTGTGATAGATTTAAAACCATACGAGTGGCTATTAAATAAACTAAGAGATGAACTAAGGCAGCTGAATGAAGCCCGGTTAAAGGTAGGGCAAGATTATCCCAAGGAGAAAGGATATCTCAGATTATTACATTCCTTAGAATCAGAGGCCACTATGATAGAGACCCAATGGAGGGACATGCAAAATTAGCTGAAGGAAATAGAGCTACTGCAAACGAGAGATAAGATAGAGATCGGTAGTTCCAATTGTGGGAAAAGTGTTAAATGTCCTGTTTGGAACAGTGACTGAAGATGATGTTAAATTCATAAGAAGAAAACTGGGAGAAGTGGAAATAAACCAGAGAATACTGGCTCAAGTGGCAAGGGAGAGTGTGTCAATACTAAATGTGAAGGTTAAAGGTTGGAAGTGGCCAAGAATAGAGCCAGAATTAATTGATTAATAAATAACCTAGCAGGGTTGAGACAAGAGGTAATTAATGATACAGAAACTGTAATGATGGAATTGCAGGAAATAAGTGGATTTATGCAAAGATATTTCCAACTGATGACAATTACGAATAAGGTACGACAAACTAGTCAGTCGTTGACAACCTTGCTGTGACATGTGAGAGCGCAATTAAACATGTTGTCATTGGGAGACCTCCCCCCAAGCATAGTAAACCCGGGTCACTGAAGGGAAGTGCTACTCGGAATACAGACCGAGTTACCCCATCATTTAAGACTGCCAGTGGATCCCACCAAAGAATTGTGGAAATATTATAATGCGCTGGGATGTGTGACCTTGTTGGAAAATAGAAAACTATTAGTTTTGATGTCTATTCCGTTGTTGGATAGAGAGAGTATATTCGAGATATACCAGGTTAAGAATTTACCTATTTACCTATTCCCTACCCCAGAAGAGATCAAGGTTTGGGAATGGTGGCAAGATAAAAGGTGGAAACGGAATACATAGCTTTAAAATCGGGTAGAACAAAGTTCATGTTGCTAACAGCTGAAGAAGCTAGAAAGTGTAGAAATGATGCACTGGGAACGTGTACATCATTGAGCCCTATCTATGTAGCTGGTTACCACAAAATGTGCATATTAGAATTGTTTGAAGGGAAGAAAGAGGGAATTAAGAGAACTTAGCAAACACGGCATTACCACAAGCTATCAGTGTTTCAGACGGGGTGTGGGCAGTGGCCACACAGAAAACCAATCAGCTTGTCTAGAGTATGTGAGGGAGAATCCACAAGGACACTAAGAGTAAAACCACCATTATCCCTGTTAAAGTTACCCCTGGAATGTTCGGCACTTGGGATATCTATTTCCTTACCCCCACCTGTTACCAGGAAAAAGAACGATATGAAGAGAAAGATTCAATTATAGAATTGATTGGCAGAAGCTTAGTCAATTGTACAGAGTTGTGGGAGCCAATAGTGAGGGGATTCCCCAATGTTACCTTGAATAAAATGCCAGTACTGATGAGACCGATAGAAAAGATCGATATGGATCAGTTATGGGACAAGTTAAGTGCGTTGGGAAAGGAAGGTATGGCTTGGGAGGATGATGAGCAGATCGCGATAAGTTGGTCAGCAATGATGGGTACATTCATAATTATCGCCATAGGGGGTATGGCAGTATGGAAAATTAGAAGTAGGAGAGAATTAATTCGTGGTAATCAAACGAGCATGCAGCAACTCGAGAGGGAGATGCCGAGCAGTGTTCTTTACCCATAGAGAACCAACGAGGGAATTGCAGAAAAGCCGACGTACGGCGGAAAAAACCTCCTGTAGCAGAGAGAAAAACATTGACCAAGAAAAACAAGCCATAATAACCACACATATACACCTACAAGTACATGCACGCTTTAAATTGCATGAAGAAGAAAATGAAAAGAACATTAAATTGCATGTAAAACAGAAGAAGATGGAAAGAATTTTAAATTGCATGAAAAGAAAAGAACATTCCATTGCATGTAGCAGAAAAGAAAAAAATGACGGATCACGAAAGAAACCGTGAAAAGGAAAAGAAGAATAGAATTGCATGGAACAGATGCATGATGCATGCTAAATAGTGTATTGGGATTTAGGTGTCATTTACTAGTAAATGACAAAATAGGTTAGGGGAGGATTGTGACATTATTTAGTTAATGGTAATTGGCTAACTAATTAACCATAGAAATTAAAAACGGGAAAAACTTAAGGCGAGGAAGAGCTATACCGAAAGATAGATTGAGCGACAAAAAAAAAAAAAAAAAACAAAGAAGAATTTATTTTATTTACAAAAGAAAGTAAGAAGGAGCGAGACTGTGATTCTGTCAAATTAATTAATGTCACGATAAGGGAGTGATGCGTCAAACGAAACAGAATTCTAAAAGATAAACAAATCCGGCCGACGTATGCGACCATGGAGGAAATTTGGCATGGGACCACCCTGGAGAGTGGCCATTGATTATCTTTCAGAGATATCATTTAACTTTAATTCCTGACTCCAGCGAGGGAAGCCATCTGGTCTATGTACGAATCTTGACATGAAAAAAGAGAGTCGAAAAGGGGATTATTGCTTATTCAAACAGTTGATTCGAAAATGAGCATCTGGTGATAAGAGAATTTTAAGACATGAGAAAAATAAAGAATTTAATTGTCGGGTGGGTACGCCCATCCAGTTGAAGGTTGATTAGCTGAGAACCAAGATGTCGGGTTTTTTGACAGTGATTAATGAGTCGATAGAGGTCCGAGCTAAAGTGGATTTGGGATGGGATAAAGAATTAATTGGCAATTAATCTGGGAATTGTAAATGTTTTGGCCGAAGGAAAAGGAAAAAGAAAAGTAAAAAAGGATTTTGTAAACAAAATTTTCAATAATAATTCTAAGAGGGTCAGTCTAGCCACGCCCACACTGCCGAGAGATCATTGGCCAACTGGTAGCATGGGTGATAGGCGGAGGTGAATGTATGAGAAAGACGGAGAAGTTGTTAACACCCACTGAGGTGATTGGTATGAGATACCAATGTGAGAGATGCAGAGTCTAGGAGGATAATTCTCCTCCGACCTTCCATCACGGACGAGGGAGAAACCCCCGAAACGGAAAGTGATTAGTCTTCCAAAAATGGGAAGTAATTAATTTTCCTGGCCTAAGAACAAATAGAATTCTTGTTGGAAATTAAGAATTGTCAAAGAACCCAAACCACGACGGGCCCCCACACCGGAGTTGGTCGGTTTCTATATAAACGAACGTCTTGAAGCAGCTAAGAGAGTTTCGCGGAGTTTTTGGAGAGTTTCGTCAGAGAACCAGACAGAGTCAGAGTATTGCCTCGCAGAAGCTGACTGAAAGATTTCTACCTCCTATTCGACTTAGTCTTCCTACCAAAAGCAAGTTTTTTTTTTTATTGACGAACGTCTTAAGATACCATAACTCGCTTAAGAAACGCAAAAAGTGTCACGAATCCACGGAAACGGGCCGGGAACGAAAGACACTCCTGTATTCAACAGATAGATAAAGTTAATTGTTATTTCTCAACATATTTGAACCTCGTGAGTTTGTTTTATTATTTTTCTTTTACTTACGTTTGTGCGGTATCACCTTTACCCCGGTTTCAGCTTGCACTACAGCCCGACGACTGATTGATTTCGTCTACCTAAGATCAAAGTCATAACGTGGGTAGGTTAGACTTGAGATCAAAGCAGTTACTTCGGTGACGAAGCATTGGAGGCGAGCAGAGAACGACAAAGCTGATATCGAACCGGAAACGACCAGATCGACTGGGACACAGGCTGGTGGCAGCGACAAAGAGCCAACCCCAAAACGCTGGTGGAAGAAGCCTTACAGCTTCGCGCCGCAACTGGGAGTTGACCACGGGCCGACGGCGCAGTGTCATACATTGACGTCGCGACCAGTGGACGTCACATATTGGCGCTGGACTGCGACCGCGACCACCGGTTTATGTCACATCTGTTCGTTCACTGTTATATTTCCTGCATAGCTCCAAGAATTTCACTTTTTGCTTTCTTGCGCTAATACAGTTCCACACAGTAACCTGTACCTTGAATGGCTCTTGGGCCTTTGTATTGAGTGTAAATTAGTAAAAAACAAAATCAACGTTCGGATCAGGTTAGTGATGCTCCTGATAACATTTATTCTATGAATTTTACAATGGCTTAACCGTTTCTTCCAAGACTTTACTGCACGGGCCTTAGACGGTAGAATCTGAGGTCAAAATAAGAGATTGGTTATACAATGATTAATTTTGCGTAAGACTAAAAATAAACTGTTAGGGTCTGTGAATGTAATTGTAAAGTAGACAACAATTATGAGTAAAGACAAAAAGATGAGGTCAAATCGAAAAACTATTAGGTAAAATAAGAATGAGGGAAATTTTTCGAAATTCTCTTCTGGATCGCACTCGGAAATGGAGCATAGAAGTGGTCCTAAGCCTAACTTTCATTAAGGTGATTTCGAGAGTCAAATTTGGAAAAGAATACATTTTAGATGCAGCCTGGTGAATATTTCGACAAAAAAGTAATGAATTTCTGTTGTAAATGAATCTTACGCCATTTTAATCCAAAATTAGCCGACAAAAAATTTTTAAAATCAGATTATCATTGATTGAGAAGAAACTTTTTTCTTTTGACAAATTGTAGTTTAGCAATCTTTGGTATTGAAATATTTATGCAGAAATAGATTTGTTTCAAAATCCTGAATAAAAAACTAAATTTTAGTCCTTTAGCAATTTCTGTCAATTAGTATACTAAATACTTTTTTTAGTATACTAAATACTTTTTATTTATTATACTAAATACTTTTTTAATATACTGAACACTTTTCGTATGTGATAATTAGTTATTTTTCATATAAGGAGATTCAAGAAAATCTACAAATTTTATGATGTCAGTAAATACTTATCTTCATTTCAATTGCGCTCCTATCTATCTATCTATCTATCTATCTATATATATATATATATATATATATATATATATACATATTAATTTTCATTTCCCCCAAAGAAAGTCACTAAGACGCAAGGAGTTACTGGGAGTGAAGGAAACTGAGAAAAGTTTGAGGAGAAAGGACAATAAAAAGAAGAGGAATCAAGTGAGACAGAAGATGACGATTGATGCTGCATTTAAATTTTTGAACATTTTATTATCTCTCTCACTCCTCTCTCTATATATATATCAGTGCTTTCATATCTATCTATCTATCTATCTATCTATCTATCTATCTATTTTTGATATCCTCTCGTCAGGGGCTTTAGTAAGTGTTGAGGGGTCCACTCCTTTTTATACAAATGGACTCACCCAGTATATACATATACTACTGCTACGGAAAGACCCGAGCGAACAGAGCAAGACCGCGGAGTCGAGTCGAGTCCAGAGTGACAGAGTAAAAGATTTTAGGTAACCGGAAGAGTGGGGGTGAGGTAACAGCGTTTGTAGGAGTCACAGTGAGCGAGCACGTAGACTCAGTAAGAAGTCATACAGCGATACTTCAATACCAAAGACTGTATAGATATTTTGCTACTAATCCGTATTCCTGGAACTACTAACCTGCTTTACCAGTTTGTCTTATTGCATTAATACATTATTTTTATATATTCATTCCTGGCGTTTGCTATTTATTGGTACCAGATTTCAACCCGGAATCCAGAACAGTAAGGAAAATGTAAAAATATAGGTAGTTTGATATCATTTTACTATCAAACACATAATGGGCGGATATAATGTGTGTGAAACACTGAGTTGTGAAAATAAGTTGAACATTTAATTCTATTTGTTGTTACGAATGTCATCTGCTTAATATTGAACACGTTAATTATATATATATATATATATATATATATATATATATATATATATATATATATATATGAACATTAAAGTCAACACTCAGAGGCGACAGACCTGGCGATTGCGTCTAGCATGAACCAGCCTGTCGCCTTTAAGTGTTGAGTTCAATGTTCACTTTATATTTACATACGCTCTATTTCTGATATTGAGCACTTTATCCCATATATAATATATATAGCACACCTTAAAACTTTATTTCTTCATATATATATATATATATATATATTTATATATATATATATATATATATATATATATATATATATATATATGTGTGTGTGTGTGTGTGTGTGTGTTTGAAACAGTACAGAAACGTATTAAGGCATAAAAAGCAAGACATTTTTATATTATAGGCCATGATAGATTTAAAACAAAACACACACCAGTCGACCGGTTTTGTCCCTCTCATCAGAACATCTTGCTTTTTATGCCTTATATATATATATATATATATATATATATATATATATATATATATGATTTGAAAAACAAATTGTAACATCTTGTAGATATTTTTCAATTTACTCAAGATTAAATGTACACTTAATATAGATAGATTACAATAAATGATAAAAGCACTCAGATCAATATGATCAAAGTAAGGTGTGTATCAATAAAACTCAAGCCACCTACTTAATACATCGTATATCCTTTTCGATCAATAACATATCCGCCCTGTTATCTTAGTCATAAGATCGTGAATACCACCCTGTAACATATTGTTAGTATTATACGCCTCTTTTTGACGCAATACTGCTGTAGATGGGCTAACTGAACAAGTCGGGCGTCGTTCCATCATGTCCCATACATGTTCAATGGAGGATGGATCTGTTCAGCAATACGGGCATCACTTTGGCTGGAGGTTGGCAGTATGGTTATTATTCCTGTTACTAATGGAATGACAACAGAACGATTTCGATGATGTTCTAGACTTACATCGCCATGTTCAACAATCTCTATTCAAACACCAACGGCGATCAAATGTTATGATGCCCTACGCTATAAGTGGTGGACCTGTGTGTCGTGGTCAAATACATTACGGAAGGTGCCACTCTAGATCGTATACACAAACGACCATCACTTGCATAAACAACGAACCACCACTTATTCCTGAATAATACAGAGCACCATTTGATATTCAGGTCGAATTGTTGATTGATTGATTTCTTTTTACGTCTTATTTCAAAGACGAAACTTATTTCGGATTTTAGAAGACTGCTTAGAGTACCCAGTGTTCCCAAGTGGACACCTAATTACTGACCGGTCCCGACGCATCTTAACTTAAGTGATCGAAAGAAAACGAGTGTTTTCATTGTGATTTGACCACAGAGAACGGGAAAGTGAAAGAGAGAGAGAGAGAGAGAGAAAGGGTGCGAAAGAGAGAGAGGGGAGAGAGAAAAGAAGCAGCAGCAGCAGCAGAAGAAGAAGAAGAAGAAGAAGAAGAAAGAGGGTTGATTGATTGATTTTTTCCGGTTTATCAACCCTTTGTGAATTATTTAAAGCTTTAAACACATTTCGGATTTTAGAAGGCTGCTTACAGTATCCAGTGTTCCCAATCGGTCACTCATCTAATTACTGATCAGTCCCGAAGCTCCTTAACTTCAGTGACCGAGCGAGAACCAGTGTTTTCATCGTTATTTGACCACAGAAAGAGAGAGCGGGTGAGCGAGAGAGAGAGGGTGCGAAAGAGTGAGAGTGAAAGAGAGAGAGAGAGAGAGAGAAGAGAGAAGAAGAAGAAGAAGAAGAAGAAGAAGAAGAAGAAGAAAGAGGGTTGATTGATTGATTTTTTTCGGTTTATCAACCCTTTGTGAATTATTTAAAGCTTTAACACATTTCCGGATTTTAGAAGGCTGCTTACAGTATACAGTGTTTCCAATCGGTCACTCATCTAATTATTTCGGTGATCGAAAGAGATCCACACCAGTGGAGACATGTATTATAGTTGGAGTAAGTTTGACGAGAGGTAGGCGTGCCTATAGACATGTAAATGGACCTTAACAATTCATAACGACATCCGTGGGGTCACATTTGATCTGATCTGTGCAGTGGACTCTATACGCTCAGCGTCAATCTTTGCAAACCTCTGTGCTACGTGACCCTCCAGAACCTGGTCCATGGGCGGAGGAATATTAATTTGACAACTGTTGCCAACATCAAATTATCACCTGTTCTACACGTCCACCATGCGCAATGGTTCTCCGAAATAGCCATTTAACCGGTCGAAGGTTCACAAACCGTTCTCCTGAAATGGCTCTAATTGAATAAAAGGACTAGATGCCCGTCCCTATAGCATGGTACCTATTTTGCACTAGGCATTTTCATCACACTTATCGCAGCATTTTTCATTGTCTAAAGTTCAGACACAGATGACGCACTGTTATGAATGTTACTAGATCAGAGGATAGCCAAAGACGATTGTATTCGTCCTAGAATGCACACTCGCTCTATCCAGACACAAATCGGCATTTTTATTCAAAGTGTTGGAATTTTATTTGCCGTCAATATATAATAGAATATTCTAAATAGTTTGTAGATGTTTTTTTTAGCTTAGCTTACCCTGGTACAAGGTCACTTGGCGATGAGGAATGTTGAGCTTTGTCCATCTTTCAGTTGGTAATGTGTGTTCGTACCTGCCTAGAAAATTAATATTCTAACTTTTACCCGGACTTGAATACTGATAAATATATTTCTAAAGTAAAAGAAATCATGACAAAAGTATGTTACTTATCTTTAGTAAATATGGATGACTAAGTATATTGTGCGAGTAGATATGTTTAATTAACAGTAGACGTAGGAGTGTTTCCTCCTGACATTGAAATACTGTAATGTTTGTAATATGAAAAATGAAACTTGAAGATTGGATAGAATTTATTTTATACAATTAGGCAACGAAAAAATCATGTTCACATTCCGGGCACGACTGAACATGCTTTTTGTTTGCTTGCTTCCTTCTTTCTTTCTTTCTTTCTTTCTTTCTTTCTTTCTTTCTTTCTTTCTTTCTCACCGGGTAGATTAGTGACATTTCGTAAACATGTTAATAGGGTGTAAGATAGGTTTGGTTGAGCACTGGTGGCTATCTGCTCCTCCCCACCCAAGTGGTTAGTTAGAGAGGGTCATGAAAAGGAAGAATGGAATGAAGAAAAAAAAAAAAAGATAAAAGAACGAATGAAGAAAGTTTGAAAATTATTCATTAATAATAGATATATATATATATTTAATTTTTTTCTTTTTTAGGAGTTTCTAATTGTCAATTGTTGCGGTCTTTCTTTCTCCACATCCGATATAAACGCGAAACTTAGCATCGTCTGGATTGGAACGAAGAAAACTGAATTGCGATATTAATTTAAGAAGAGAAGGCTTATTTGCCTTGAAATCCTGCCAACGAAATGTTATATTTTACTTTGGTTTCAACTGAAACCGTTGGTGGTAAATATGTATCTATTTCAGCCATAAAACAGAAGTCTCTCTTTCTCTGTGTCTGTCGCCTCAATTAAAATGGCGGATGAATCAATCTGTGCGAGAAATGCAAAGAATTGAGGACAAGAGCAATAAAAATGGAGAGAATGCAGAAGGGAAGACGACAATTAGAGAAGAAGCGGCAAAAGTTTGAAAATAATTGTTATTCAAAGGATAATTAGGAAAATAAAAATGGCTAAACGAGAAAAATATAACAATGAACCGGAAATAAAATATGGAAAGAAAACTGAAAAGAGGAAAGATTGAAAAAGAAAGGAAAAGAAAAAGGAAAGGAAAACAGAAAAGAAGAAAGAAAAAGGGAAAAAGAAATAAAAAAAGAAAGAAAAAAGAAAAACGTTAAAAAAAAAGAAAGAAAAAAGGACCGAAAAAAGAAGAAAACGAAAAAAAGTAAGGATGAAAGAAATCAGTAAAGAAAGAAAAATTGGAAGGAAGAAAATACAACATAAAAAAGTGTAAAGAATAAAAGAGGAAAGGAAAAAGAAAGAAAAATCAAAGAAAGAAAAGAGAAAGAAAAAGAGGAAGAAAGAAAATATTAAATAAGGAAAAAGACTCAAGAAGACAAAATATAAAATAAAAAAGAAGAAAAAAGAAAGGAAAGAAGAAATAAGAAAAAAATAAGGTAAGAGAATGAAAAGAGAAAGAAAAAGAAAATAGAAAAGAAAAAATTAAAGAGGAAAAAGGAACAAAAAAATAAATAAATAGAAAAATGGTTTCAAAAGAATAAGGAGGAAAGAAAATGGAAAGAAAAAAAAGCAACAAGGAGAAACGAAAGGAAAGAGAAAAGAAAATAGGAGAGAAGAAAGAAATGAGGAAAGAAGAAGAAAGGAAAAAAGAAAAGAAGAAAGACAAGGGGAAAGAAGAAATAAAATAAGAAGAGGAAAAAAGGAAAGAAAAGATTTAAAAACAAAAATAACAAAGAAGAAAAATATGCAAATAAAGATGAAAGAAGAAAGAAAATTAAGAAAGAAAAGAGGAAAAAGAAAAGAAATAGCAAAGAAAAAAGAAAATGAAAAGAAAAGTTAAAAAGCTGAAAAAAAAAAGATGAAAGATGAGCGAAGAACGCTAGGGGAAAATTGTTATGGGATCTTACCCATAATAATAATAATGGACTATTTCATACTTAATAAATACTGCGCCTCAGGAGTAGACAAGGAGTCATTAGTTCAAGTCGAGTCAGTCAGTCGAGTCAGAGGCAGCCCGAAACAGAGTCGCGTTCAGACAATTACTGCAAGACATTGGAATATTGATACTGGTCGAGACTATATTGTTCTCTCTACTAAACCTGATTGTTCATACTAACACTTCTACTTCTCTGTATATATTCCTGTTTGTAATATATCTGTGTTATTCCATACCTGTGTTCGCGTTCTTCTTTATTGGTTTTACCTTGGACTATCACCGTGGTACAAGGAACCGGACCAAAACAAGTGGCGACGAAGATTCGAATTCATTCGGTGGAAGAAAAAAAAATCGTTCGCCGCAGTATAACAAGTCTTACCGGACATAAGAAAAATAGAATCAGAAAAATAAAAAAGATGAAAGGTAAAATAAAAATAAAGAAGAAAAACGAAAAGAAAGCAAAAAGAAAAAAAAAGAGAAATGGAAAGTAAATGAAATGTCATAGAATGAAAAATGAAGGAAAGAAAAAGATAAGAAGGAAGAAAAAGATAAAGAGAAAGAAAAGAGGGAAAAGTGAAAGAAAAAGCAAAGAAGAATAATGAAAAATGAAAGACGAAAGAAAGAGGAAACAAGAAAGGAAAGAGAAAATAAAGATCAGAGAATAAAGAAAAGGTGAGCGGAAAAAGAAAAGACGAAAGAAAAACGAGTAAAGAAGAAAAAGTGGGAAAAAGAATATAGATAAGAAGAGAGAAAAGAGGGAAAGAAACAAAGGAAAAATGAAAATAAAAAGAGAATGGAAAATAGAGTAGGAAAAAAAGGAACGAAATCGTAGCTATAAAATGTTTGACGAGAAAGCATATAATGAAATATAAGTCAAAGTAAATAATGACAAAAGAAAAAAAAAAGAAAATCGACAATTATCAAATGAATGACTTTCCTAAGTCATGAATAAACGACGTTAAATTATATCGAAATTAAACCCAAATAAAGGAAGAAAGAAAGAAAGGTAAAGAAAGAAAGAAAGAAAGAAAGAAAGAAAGAAAGATAGGTAAAGAAAAGGAGTTCCACCTCGACTAAAATCTAACAGAGTCAGACTATATTCAGGGAAAGGGAATTCTTGAACAAACACTTGTATTCTGACTTAGAAACTCATACAACAAAATGAATCACTGATACCAAAGGTAAAACAATGAGGAACTGATCTGATTTTTAACCAATCAGAGAGTCCGTAACAATTTACGTCTTTTTACATATAGGATGAGAAATCAAGACCAATCCCCATGAATTATGGTCACCATGACTATCATTATGAATAGAAATAGTTTGTACTTACCTGCGTGATTCGGGACCTGCAAACCCTCCCTGACTGAGTTAAGAAACCGCCATTGTGTTGGCTTCATATTCCATGAAGGAATGAATGGAAAACAATAGACAGCTTTGTCCCTTTTTGCTTTCAATCGACTAGAGGTTATGTTTATTTATTTTTGAAGATACAATGTAAGTATTGGGCTTGAAGCGTTTCTAAGTCCTAATGTAGGCAAGAATTTCTTTTGTATCTCCAGTTCAATGAAGTCAGTAAAACCATTTTTTGCTTTGTATTATTCAACAAAAAGTTGTTTGTCGTTCTTGGAGAAGTTGGCACAAATGAGACATGAAAAAAATTGTGTTGCAGTAAATTGCTGTGCCCATGAGGTACGTGTTTTTGTTTCCTAAGCTTACCTTTCTTTCACCCGAGATTACACTATTCACATTGTGCGGACTGTTGTCCTAATCTTCGTTGCCATAATCAGGACGCTTCGGCCGTTGTACGCTCCGGCCTTCGTCAGGTGATTGGAATTTCGAACTGAACCCTTTATTTAGGGTAGATTTTTCTATTCCCACGTGCCATGCTTCTTCCAAGTGTCTTAGTATCAGTTACCCCCGGAAGAGGCATGGCACGTGGAACTTGAACAATCCATTCCGGTGGACGAATTATGTGTGAAAAATAATATCGCTCAAAATATCGGCCAAATCTGAAAGAAACAAATAAAAAAAAATCATTTGACGCTTAAAATTAATTCGCATTTAAAATCGATGCAAGTTATTGGAACAACTTTTACAACGGCGAAACATCGTGAATATGACAATGCAGAAGAGGACAACAGTCCCAACAATGTAAATAGTGTAAATAATTACACCTCATCTCAGAAATATACACAGAACCTGAAGAAGGCCGGAGCGTACAACAGCTGAAACGTCGTGAATATGGCAATGAGGATGAGGATAACAGTCCGAACAATGTAAATAGTGTAACTTATACTTTTCTACACTTATTGGCTATCGTGATGGGATAAAAGTGTAGTATCTGTTCTCCTCATTTCGGTGATATTAGATTGCTTATAAGGAAAAAATCAGCATTCATTGACCAAATAGACAGTTGCTATTGGTTAGAAATTTATAAAATCTTTCGATTAAAACAATTTTTCAGGAAAATAGGTTTTCCGGGTCCCTCAGCCGTTAATGTCCTTTCCAGTAATGATGTGGAGTTTCCTTCCTAACCTTTTGTTTGTAGTCGTGTTGAAAGTCAGCTCCTTGATTATGTCTTTATTCTTTTCATAAGTTTCATGTGCGATCCATTTTAGTTGTTGCTGCTGTTGTTAGTCATCAAGTCATCTGGTTACTGTTATTTGGTTCAGTTCTTTGTGATTCAGTAGGGCCAGTCTAAGAGATTCAAGGAAGGATGCTCCTTACTGAGACGAAAACGATTAATGTGCTCAAGTCATTTTAACCATTGATCTGAGAAAGCGGTTGTATATTTCTGAACGAAGTCGATGCTGTGTATGACATCCATATGAATGTGACAATTTGACAAGACTTTTTAAGAACATTTCATGTTTTAGGTTAAAGTTTTGGTTTTGTAGCAACTTGTGGTATTAGGTGAAACTACCCTAATACATTCTATTCTAAGTTGAATATCTTTATCTCCTATACTATTTATGTTATGGGATCTTACCCATAATAATAATAATGGACTATTCCATACTTAATAAATACTGCGCCTCAGGAGTAGGCAAGGAGTCTGCCGCTCACTTTCTGAGCGAAGGTTCGGTTCAACTCTCTGTCTACGGACGGAGAGGAACCCGAAGGAGGCTACGCCGAAGGGCGGAGTCTCCTTCGGGGAGGTAAAACCGGCCCTGAACCCGTTTATACGGTTTCAAATGGGCTATTTTTTGGCCGAGCCTAATGGCTCGGAAATGCCCACGTTAAAAAGGCCTTGTGCCACATGACGCCCTCGTGGGGGGACGACTAAATATAGTCTGTCGTTCACTTTCTGAGCGACTGTTCGGTTCAACTCTCTTCCTACGGGCGGGAGGAACCCGAAGGAGGCTACGCCGAAGGGCGGAGTCTCCTTCGGGGAGGTTAACTTTGGCTCAGAACCCGTTTATACGGGTTCAAATGGGCTATTTTTTGGCCGAGCCTAATGGCTCGGGAATTCCCACGTTAAAAAGGCCTTGTGCCACATGACACCCTCGTGGGGGGGTGACTGAATATTGTCTGTCGTTCACTTTCTGAGCGACGGTTCGGTTCAACTCTCTGTCTACGGACGGAGAGGAACCCGAAGGAGGCTACGCCGAAGGGCGGAGTCTCCTTCGGGAGGTAAACTCGGCCCTGAACCCGTTTATACGGGTTCAAATGGGCTATTTTTTGGCCGAGCCTAATGGCTCGGAAAGCCCACGTTAAAAAGGCCTTGTGCCATGACGCCCTCGTGGGGGACGACTAAATATAGTCTGTCGCTCACTTTCTGAGCGACGGTTCGGTTCAACTCTCTGTCTACGGACGGAGAGGAACCCGAAGGATGCTACGCCGAAGGGCGGAGTCTCCTTCGGGGAGGTAAAACCGGGCCTGAACCCGTTTATACGGGTTCAAATGGGCTACTTTTTGGCCGAGCCAAATGGCTCGGAAAGCCCACGTTAAAAAAGGCCTTGTGCCACATGACGCCCTCGTGGGGGCGACTAAATATAGTCTGTCGCTCACTTTCTGAGCGACGGTTCGGTTTAACTCTCTGCTTTGGCGGGGAGGAACCCGAAGGAGGCTACGCCGAAGGGCGGAGTCTCCTTCGGGGAGGTAAAACCGGCGCTGAACCCGTTTATATGGGTTCAAATGGGCTATTTTTGGCCGAGCCTAAAAAGGCTCGGAAAGCCCACGTTAAAAGGCCTTGTGCCACATGACGCCCTCGTGGGGGACGACTAAATATAGTCTGTCGCTCACTTTCTGAGCGACGGTTCGGTTTAACTCTCTGCTTTCGGGCGGGAGGAACCCGAAGGAGGCTACGCCGAAGGGCGGAGTCTCCTTCGGGGAGGTAAAACCGGCCCTGAACCCGTTTATATGGGTTCAAATGGGCTAATTTTGGCCGAGCCTAAAGGCTCGGAAAGCCCACGTTAAAAAGGCCTTGTGCCACATGACGCCCTCGTGGGGGGACGACTAAATATACTCTGTCGCTCACTTTCTGAGCGACGGTTCGGTTCAACTCTCTGTCTACGGACGGAGAGGAACCCGAAGGATGCTACGCCGAAGGGCGGAGTCTCCTTCGGGGAGGTGGGGGCTGGCCCTGAACCCGTTTATACGGGTTCAAATTAATTATTTTTGGCCGAGCCTAATGGCTCGGAAATACCCACGTTAAAAAGGCCTTGTGCCACATGACGCCCTCGTGGGGACGACTAAATATAGTCAGTCGCTCACTTTCTGAGCGACTCTTCGGTTATCTCTCTCTTCCTCCGAGCGGGGAGGAACACGAAGAGGCTACGCCGAAGGGCGGAGTCTCCTTCGGGAGGTAAACGGTCCTGAACCCGTTTATACGGGTTCAAATGGGCTATTTACAGCCGAGCCTAATGGCTCGGGAATTCCCACGTTAAAAAGGCCTTGTGCCACATGACACCCTCGTGGGAAGGGTGACTGAATATTGTCAGTCGTTCACTTTCTGAGCGACTGTTCGGTTAAACTCTCTTCCTACGGGCGGGAGGAACCCGAAGGAGGCTACGCCGAAGGGCGGAGTCTCCTTCGGGAGGTAAAACCGGCCCAGATCCCGTTTATACGGGTTCAAATGGGCTATTTTTTGGCCGAGCCTAATGGCTCGGGAATGCCCACGTTAAAAAGGCCTTGTGCCACATGACACCCTCGTGGGGGGGTGACTGAATATCGTCAGTCGCTCACTTTCTGAGCGACTGTTCGGTTAAACTCTCTTCCTACGGGCGGGAGGAACCCGAAGGACGCTACGCCGAAGGGCGGAGTCTCCTTCGGGAGGTAAACTCGGCCCTGAACCCGTTTATACGGGTTCAAATGGGCTATTTTTGGCCGAGCCTAATGGCTCGGGAATGCCCCATTAAAAGGCCTTGTGCCCATGACATCCTCGTGGGGGGGGGGGTGACTGAATATCGTCAGTCGCTCACTTTCTGAGCGACTGTTCGGTTAAACTCTCTTCCTACGGGGGAGGAACCTGAAGGAGGCTACGCCGAAGGGTGGAGTCTCCTTCGGGGAGGTAAAACCGGCCCTGAATCCGTTTATACGGGTTCAAATGGGCTATTTTTTGGCCGGGCCCTAATGGCTCGGGAATGCCCACGTTAAAAAGGCCTTGTGCCATGACACCCTCGTGGGGGTGACTCAATATCGTCAGTCGTTCACTTTCTGAGCGACTGTTCGGTTTAACTCTCTTCCTACGGTCGGGAGGAACCCGAAGGAGGCTACGCCGAAGGGCGGAGTCTCCTTCGGGGAGGTAAAACCGGCCCCGAACCCGTTTATACGGGTTCAAAAATGGCTATTTTTTGGCGGAGCCTAATGGCTCGGGAATGCCCACGTTAATAAGGCCTTGTGCCACATGACACCCTCGTGGCGGGGTGACTGAATATTGTCAGTCGTTCACTTTTGAACCGACTGCTTGGTTTGAACTCTCTTCCTACGGGCGGGAGGAACCCGAAGGAGGCTCCGCCGAAGGGCGGAGTCTCCTTCGGGGAGGTAAAACCGGCCCCGAACCCGTTTATACGGGTTCAAATGGGCTATTTTTTGGCCGAGCGTAATGGCTCGGGAATTCCCACGTTAAAAAGGCCTTGTGCCACATGACACCCTCGTGGGAAGGGTGACTGAATATTGTCAGTCGTTCACTTTCTGAGCGACTGTTCGGTTCAACTCTCTTCCTACGGGCGGGAGGAACCCGAAGGAGGCTACGCCGATGGGCGGCGTCTCCTTCGGGAGGTAAACTCGGCCCCGAACCCGTTTATACGGGTTCAAATGGGCTATTTTTTGGCCGAGCCTAATAGCTCGGGAATGCCCACGTTCAAAAGGCCTTGTGCCACATGACACCCTCGTGGGGGGTGACTGAATATCGTCAGTCGCTCACTTTCTGAGCGACTGTTCGGTTATCTCTCTTCCTACGGGGGGAGGAACCCGAAGGACGCTACGCCGAAGGGCGGAGTCTCCTTCGGGGGTAAACTCGGCCCTGAACCCGTTTATACGGGTTCAAATGGGCTATTTTTTGGCCGAGCCTAATGGCTCGGGAATGCCCATTAAAAAGGCCTTGTGCCACATGACACCCTCGTGGGGGGGTGACTGAATATCGTCAGTCGCTCACTTTCTGAGCGACTGTTCGGTTTAACTCTCTTCCTACGGGCGGGAGGAACCCGAAGGAGGCTGCGCCGATGGGCGGAGTCTCCTTCGGGGAGGTAAAACCGGTCCTGAACCCGTTTATACGGGTTCAAATGGGCTATTTTTTGGCCGAGCCTAATGGCTCGGGAATTCCCACGTTAAAAAGGCCTTGTGCCACATGACACCCTCGTGGGAAGGGTGACTGAATATTGTCAGTCGTTCACTTTCTGAGCGACTGTTCGGTTAAACTCTCTTCCTACGGGCGGGAGGAACCCGAAGGAGGCTACGCCGAAGGGCGGAGTCTCCTTCGGGGAGGTAAAACCGGCCCCGAACCCGTTTATACGGGTTCAAATGGGCTATTTTTTGGCCGAGCCTAATGGCTCGGGAATGCCCACGTTAAAAAGGCCTTGTGCCACATGACACCCTCGTGGGGGGTGACTGAATATCGTCAGTCGTTCACCTCTGAACTGACTGTTCGGTTCAACTCTCTTCCTACGGGCGGGAGGAACCCGAAGGACGCTACGCCGAAGGGCGGAGTCTCCTTCGGGGAGGTAAAACCGGCCCTGAACCCGTTTATACGGGTTCAAATGGGCTATTTTTGGCCGAGCCTAATGGCTTGGAAATTGCCCACGTTAAAAAGGCCTTGTGCCATGACACCCTCGTGGGGGGGACTGAATATCGTCAGTCGCTCACTTTCTGAGCGACTGTTCGGTTAAACTCTCTGCCTACGGGCGGGAGGAACCCGAAGGAGGCTACGCCGAAGGGCGGAGTCTCCTTCGGGGAGGTAAAACCGGCCCAGAACCCGTTTATATGGGTTCAAATGGGCTATTTTTTGGCCGAGCCTAATGGCTCGGGAATGCCCACGTTAAAAAGGCCTTGTGCCACATGACGCCCTCATGGGGGGACGAATAAATATAGTCAGTCGTTCACCTCTGAACCGACTGCACGGTTAAACTCTCTGCCTACGGGCGGGAGGAACCCGAAGAAGCTACGCCGAAGGGCGGTGTCTCCTTCGGGAGGTAAAACCGGCCCTGGACCCGTTGATACGGGTTCAAATGGGCTATTTTGGCCGAGCCTAATGGCTCCGGGATTGCCCACGTTAAAAAGGCCTTGTGCCACATGACGCCCTCGTGGGGGGTGACTGAATATCGTCAGTCGTTCACTTTTGAACCGACTGCTCGGTTTGAACTCTCTTCCTACGGGCGGGAGGAACCCGAAGGAGACTACGCCGAATGGCGGAGACTCCTTCGGGGAGGTAAAACCGGCCCTGGACCCGTTGATACGGGTTCAATGGGCTATTTTTTGGCCGAGTCTAATGGCTCGGGAATGCCCACGTTAAAAAGGCCTTGTGCCACATGACACCCTTGTGGGGGGTGACTGAATATCGTCAGTCGTTCACCTCTGAACTGACTGTTCGGTTCAACTCTCTTCCTACGGGCGGGAGGAACCCGAAGGAGGCTACGCCGAAGGGCGGAGTCTCCTTCGGGGAGGTAAAACCGGCCCTGGACCCGTTGATACGGGTTCAATGGGCTATTTTTTGGCCGAGCCTAATGGCTTGGGAATTGCCCACGTTAAAAAGGCCTTGTGCCACATGACGCCCTCATGGGGGGACGAATAAATATAGTCAGTCGTTCACCTCTGAACCGACTGCACGGTTAAACTCTCTGCCTACGGGCGGGAGGAACCCGAAGGAAGCTACGCCGAAGGGCGGTGTCTCCTTCGGGGAGGTAAAACCGGCCCTGGACCCGTTGATACGGGTTCAAATGGGCTATTTTTTGGCCGAGCCTAATGGCTCGGGATTGCCCACGTTAAAAAGGCCTTGTGCCACATGACGCCCTCGTGGGGGGGGTGACTGAATATCGTCAGTCGTTCACTTTTGAACCGACTGCTCGGTTTGAACTCTCTTCCTACGGGCGGGAGGAACCCGAAGGAGACTACGCCGAATGGCGGAGACTCCTTCGGGAGGCTCGCTCGCCCCTGGACCCGTTGATACGGGTTCAATGGGCTATTACAGCCGAGTCTAATGGCTCAGGAATGCCCACGTTAAAAGGCCTTGTGCCACATGACACCCTTTGTGGGGGTGACTGAATATCGTCAGTCGTTCACCTCTGAACTGACTGTTCGGTTCAACTCTTCCTACGGGCAGGAGGAACCCGAAGGAGGCTACGCCGAAGGGCGGAGTCTCCTTCGGGGAGGTAAACTCGGCCCTGGACCCGTTGATACGGGTTCAATGGGCTATTTTGGCCGAGCCTAATGGCTTGGGAATTGCCCACGTTAAAAAAGGCCTTGTGCCACATGACACCCTCGTGGGGGTGACTGAATATCGTCAGTCGCTCACTTTCTGAGCGACTGTTCGGTTAAACTCTCTTCCTACGGGGGGGAGGAACCCGAAGGAGGCTACGCCGAAGGGCGGTGTCTCCTTCGGGGAGGTAAAACCGGCCCTGGACCCGTTTATACGGGTTCAATGGGCTATTTTTTGGCCGAGCCTAATGGCTCGGGAATGCACACGTTAAAAAGGCATTGTCCCACATGACACCCTCGTGGGTGGGTGACTGAATATCGTCAGTCGTTCACTTTTGAACCGACTGGTCGGTTTGAACTCTCTTTCTACGGGCGGGATAACCCGAGGGAGGCTACGCCGAAGGCGGAGTCTCCTTCGGGGATGTAAAACCGCCCCTGAACCCGTTTATACGGGTTCAAATGGGCTATTTTTTGGCCGAGCCTAATGGCTCGGGATTGCCCACGTTAAAAAGGCCTTGTGCCACATTACACCCTCGTGGAGGGGGGTGACTGTATATAGTCTGTCGCTCACTTTCTGAGCGACTGTTCGGTTCAACTCTTTTCCTACGGGCGGGAGGAACCCTAAGGAGGCTCCGCCGAAGGGCGGAGTCTCCTTCGGGGAGGTTAAACCGGCCCAGAACCCGTTTATACGGGTTTCAATGGGCTATTTTTTGACCGAGCCTAATGGCTTGGGAATTGTCCACGTTAAAAAGGCCTTGTGCCACATGACACCCTCATGGGGGTGGTGACTGAATATCGTCAGTCAGTCGTTCACTTCTGAACCGGCTGATCGGTTGAACTCTCTGCCTTCGGGCGGGGAGGAAACCGAACGTGGCTACGCCGAAGGACGGAGTCTCTTTCGGGAAGGTAAACCGGCCCTGAACCCGTTCATACGGGTTTAATGGGTATATTTTTGGGCCGAGCCCACGGGCTTGGATATCCCACATTAAATAACCGACCTTTTGTCACATGATGTCCCAGTGGGGGGGGTGATTGAATATCATCAGTCCGTAGTTCAACGTGAGTCGGTAGTTCAAGTCGAGTCAAGCGTTGAGTCAGAGGCAGTCCGAAACAGAGTCGCGTTCAGACAATTACTGCAAGACATTGGAATAGTGATACTGGCCGAGACTATATTGTTCCCTCTACTAAACCTGATTGTTCATACTAACACTTCTACTTCTCTGTATATATTCCTGTTTGTAATATATCTGTGTTATTCCATATCCGTGTTCGAGTTCTTCTTTATTGGTTCTACCTTGGACTATCACCGTGGTACAAGGAACCGGACCATTACACTTATGCATCGGGAGGGGGAGTAGGAATGCTGTTTCCTATAAGTTGATTCATTTGGGATACGTTATGAAATGTTCAAGTGACCAATGACTATCTCTTCATATCGGTGCATGTAAATGCTCAGACCTTTTGTTATTTCCTGCCGATGAAGAAGTCTTGCAAAAATGTCTCTCATCCTTTAACATCAATACACGGAAGGTTATTCGTGAGCATGAACGGATATTGTTAAAAATTAGCAAACATAATGTCTGTAATTTATTCAATCGGTCATGCCGAAAATATATATATATATATATATATATATATATATATATATATATGTGTGTGTGTGTGTGTGTGTGTGTGTGTGCATACGTATGTGTTTTGGAGCATAGAAATAGTAGGTCCTTGCTAGCTTAAATATTATTTATTTTTTATATGTTTATATTTGATTTGTAACCTGAAGTTGATATTACTTTTGTCAACTTTTCTTGATTGCACAGCGGCTCTTTTATAAATGCCCTTCGGTTTTAGCTGCACCCCCCCCCAATCTTCCACTTTTTTTCTTTTCTTTTCTCTCTTTCTCTCTCATCTTCTGATTTTTAAGTTTAGATTATATTGTCTTTTATTGTGTGTATGCCACCACAAATGTATACACCCATTTCCGTTGTAGTTTTTTAATTTAATTTAAGCCAGCGATTCAGTAATGAATTATGCATCGGAAGATAATTCATATTTATCTGTATCGCACTCATTTAAACCGTCTTTTAGACTCCACTCTTTAAAACTTCTCTCTGTTAAATTTTAATCCCCACCTTCACTTTTAGGCCTTCCTGTTCTTCTCTCGTCTGTTACCCCCCCTCTCTAGAGCTTTTATTTACTTCTCACATTTGTCCTACACTCTCATACGTACACTCTCACTAGATTTTATTTTTTATTCCCGGAGTTATTTTTTCTGATTTCTTTTTGAATTTGTAGGTTTGATGAATTTGGTAGTATTTACGATTTCAATGTAATAAATTATAACCATGGAATATTAGTGTTTAAGCCTTTTTATCATATTCTTACTCTGTCCTGGACATTGAGTTCTACCTGAATTCTATCATCTTGGAAATTTTTACATATATTTGTATGTGTATGTATGGATATATATATATATATATATATATATATATATATATATGAAGAAATATAGTCTTAAGATAAAGTGCTCAATATCAAAGATAGAGTGTGTGTAAATATAAAGTGAACACAGAAGTCAACACTTAGGGGAGACAATCTGTTACATGCTGGTGGCCTGGCGATTGCATCTAGCATGAAACAGACTGTCACCTCTACGATGTTGACTTATATGTTCACTTTTTATGTTTTATATATATATATATGCATATTAACCTCTAATGTTATATATATATATATATATATATATATATATATATATATATATATATATATATATAATATAAAAAACAGACCACTTTAAGGTACCATTACAATAATTTATTTCACCAAAATCCTTTTTAAAGGACTCCGGATCATCAGGTAACAATTCCAACAACGAAATGAAAGGAAAAATGGGATTAGAAATTGATGGGTAGTGTAATTTTTGTAATTTAACAGGGGGTGGGGTGAGAGTTGTAGTTAGTTGGGGTGAGACAAGGTAGAGTATAAGGAGGGGTTAATTGCATATCTCTCTTAAGCATGCATTATATTGGGGTAGGCGGAGTGACCGAACTTTGACCTATTTAGATGGTTAACTTAACGGAAATGATATATAGGAATGGGAGGGGAGTGTGGGGAAAAGAAAAGGAAAAAAGGAAAAGAGAGAGGAGACAGACGACAGTAATACAGATATATCCAAATGAGTGTTACGGCAAAGACAGAGGGGGAGAAGGAAGTGAATCGAAAGAGGCTATTTCTTTAATATGTTCTCGATAAATGTGCTAATAAAAATAGTAGTTAACTTATATTAAGTCCCTAAACTATTTACTTAAAAAATTAAATGTTTAAATTGATAACATTCATCATTTTTTAGATATCTAAATTTCTATCAAGCATTGAAATCTATCTTTTACATAATTTTGTTAAAACAAACTTACAGCCTCTTTCGATGTTTTCTAAAAATATATTGGGAAATCAAAAACTAAATCCTAATTACACCAAAAATATCATAGAAAATAAGGAAAACAACATCAGCCTACAACAAAAATATCCTCAAACTTTAAACCCTTTCCAGACCAACACAAATTACTGAATAAACGATCGGAACTTATTTCAAAATACAGACACGAAAACAAATTTTTACTATGTTACTTAATAATCGAAAAGTAAAAACGAATATCTTGTAAAATACTGCTATATTAAATACAAATACATACACTATAAAACAGTGCAGATAATATAACAGACTTTAGATAAAGTCAATACCTTAAACTGAACAAATAAGACAATCAGCGCTCGAGATAAAAATAAATAAGTACACATAAATAATTTTGTCGACATGTTTTTCAGAATAGCGTCATCAGAAAAAGAACTTTTATTTTAACTAAATCTCCATTAACGCCACAGAACGGGATTAACGTTAAATCATATGAATATAAATGATCTCTTTGACGAGAGCATTAAGTGTGAAACTTGAAATCGGAAACTATAACTTTCCAAATTTTATTCATCTTTTAATTAATGTTTTTCATTTTTTAAAAATATTGAGCACTTCGTTTATATATATATTTTCTACATGAAAAGCTACATTATTAGTTTCTAAATAATAAAAATCTATTAAACAATAGACATGAGTTAACAGTTTTTTGCCGACATCATCAAATTTTTGCATTGAATAATTAGCATAAAAAACTAACAAACAATAAAATAATTTTTAAATCCATGGTCCTAATAAATAGTATAATGCCCTACAAAAAAAAGATAACCCTTTATGAAGTCGTCAAAAAACAAATATTAACGATTTACCACAGTTTTTATATACACAAAATACTTTCAGAAAAAAAATAATAATAAAAAAAAATAAATAAATCTCCATAGACACTTAACCAGACTAGACGATGTCATCTTCCGCTTTAAATTTAGACACCCCAACCTTACCCTGACTTGACATCTGTGAATGTAACTGAGATATTGATATAAATTATTAACACCATACGCCCCTTTTTATTTAAACAATAGCTCTAGCCGTTACCATAGAAATTTTGATTTCAATAATGAATATGCTTATAAAACACGTACATTTCAGAAATAAGTTATTCCAAAAAATTTCGCTTGAAAATGGAACAGAGCTTAGTACTTTAATTCAATTTAATTCAAATAATTATATTGAAGTTTTCGGCTCTTTTTTTTGAAACATGAGAACTCTTATGTAGCGTGTTGGAATCATATTTTTAAATATATATATATATGTGTGTGTGTGTGTGTGCGCGCGTAAAAATTACAAATATGACTCAAATATATCTGTAAAATGCTAATACGAATAAGGATAAAACGAATTCATCAAGGCAAATGGCATTTAAATTGATATATTCAATATATGTATTGACAATTGGTTTTCGTAAGTAAAAGCTACAATTTTGAATTCGATTTTGTCAAAACATGCAAGACCTCTTCGCTCTACAGATTGGTACAACATGATCTTCCAACTTATAATATTCTATTTGACATTTTGGCGTAGCAGCCTAAATTTAGTAAATATGTATGAACGTATGTAAGTATACATACATATATATATATATATATATATATATATATATATATGTCTATATTTTTGAGATGAGGTATTATGTCCATTATTCACATTATTCGGACTATTGTCCTCATTTTTTTCTCCATATTTATCACAACGATTCAGCCGTTGTACGCTCCGGCCTTCTTCAAGTCATTGGAATGTCGAACTGAACCCTTTATTTAGGGTAGATTTTTCTATTCCCACGTGCCACACCTCTTCCAGGTGTCTTAGTATCAGTTATCTCCCTTTAACTAAACTTTCCGGAAGAGGCACGTGGAACTTGAACAATCTATCCCGGTGGACGAATTATGTGTGAAAAATAATATCGCTCAAAATATCAGCTAAATCTGGAAGAAAAAGAAAAAATATCATTAGACTCTTAAAATTAATTCACATTTAAAATCGATGCAAGTTATTGGAACAACTTTTACAACGGCGAAACATCGTGAATATGGCAACGAAGAAGAGGAAAACAGTCCGAACAATGTAAATAGTGTAAATAATTACAATACCTCATCTCAAAAATATAGACAGATCCTGAAGAAGGTCGAAGCGTACAACGGCTGAAACGTCATGAATATGGCAACGAAGAAGAGGCAAACAGTCCGAACTATGTAAATGGTGTAACTAATTACAACACCTCATCTCAGAAAACCAGGAAGATGTTCAGGTTCTACTGGACCATGTGAAGTCAATAAGATCTTCCATACAGTTCACAATGGAGAAAGAGAGTAACAACACACTCTCATTCCTGAATGTTCTAATATCGCGAGCAAGTATGGGTTCAAGACATCTGTATACCGTAAACCGACATTCACCGTACAGTACCTCAATTTCAACTCCCACCATCCATACAGCGTAAAGAAAGGGATCGTCCGCTGCTTACAACACCGAGAAAAATTCATAAGTTGCGACAGAGAGACATTAGATAAAGAATTGATCAGTATAAGTAGTACTCTACAACGTAACAACTACCCTGGGTACATGGCAGCAGCTCCAAAAAACTGGGATAGGCGGGTACAAGAGGAGGAGGACAACAACACTCAGAAAACAGTCTGCCTGTCCTATGTGAAGGGGTTATCAGAGAAAATACAAAGGATCTGCGGACAACCTTCAAAAACTGGACGACACTTTGCAGATCTCTCTCCCGAGCAAGACCCCCCCCCATAGAGGAGAACATGACTAAAGACTGTGTGTACGCTATACCGTGCAGCTGCGGAAAGAAATGTAAGAGGAGGCAGACCGCCCCGTTAAGATAAGCAGTAATACGAAGGGAAGTGAAAAATCAGGCGTGGCTGACCACATATGGAGAGAAAAGGGAGATCACCGTCCTAAGTGGGATCAGGTTGAGATCATAGACAAAGAACACCTTTGGAAAATTCGTAAACTTAAGGAATTAGCACATATGCTAGCCCACAAAAATCTCCTGAGCCGACCAAGCATAGAAATGAATACAATATGAGAACCAGTAATAAGGAGTGTCAGAGAAAAGAGATAATAACAACAAAAAATTGCAATATGAAGTCTAGTAAAAACACGCATTGATAACATCAAAAATTGCAATATGGTAAAAAATGATTGCTGATGACATTAAGTTTATAATACCCAGAAATTTATACACAGATGTCCTCAAGAACACATGGCACAGGACACATGGCACAGTGGATAAAGGCGTTAGTTAGATCCAGTGACAGGACCCAAAGAGTGTGAGTTCAATACACAGAGGGGAATTAACAGGCGATAGCTGATAACTGACATCCATTAAACATGGCACGTAGAACTAGAACAGTCTACACCAGTGAGCGAAATAAAAGGTTCAGTTCGACATTCCAACCACCTGAAGAAGGCTGGAGCGTACAACGGCTGAAACGTTGTGATAAATATGGTATAAGTATGTGATTGGTGTATACGGAATAAATTCCAATATTCAACAATTACTATTCTTAAAAGAGTGCTCAATATAAGTGATGATGTTGAATGTAGATTGCAACATCATGGCTTGATAAGACACCGGAGGTGTTGAAACAATATATATATATATATATTCGTGTCACCCCCAGTAATGAATATATATATTATTTACATTATTCGGACTATTGTTTTTTTTTTATATTCTTTTATACTCAGTAACCACTTACATTTTAGAGGATTTATTGCCTTGCTTGTGGAGAAATGTTTATATATATATATATATATATATATATATATATATATATATATATATATGATAAAATATAGTTTTAGGCATGCTATATTTATGGGTTAAAGTGTTTAAGGGACAGAGCGTATGTATATATAAAAGTGGACATTGAAGTCAACACCAAGAGGCAACAGTTTGTTTCATGCTACACGATTGCATTTAGCATCAGGGTATATATATATATATATATATATATATATATATATATATATATATATATATATATATTGTGTATATAGGGCAGCATGTCTATTATGTTTTAACCCTTTCCAAGCGTCGTCTAAGAGAATATAAAGACAAAAACTGTCCAACATTTGGATATTTCTTTATTATATTTGTCGTCGATATAAGCTTTCGGCTCACATGAGCCATCATATATATATTAAGAGAGAGAGAGAGAGAGAGAGAGAGAGAGAGAGAGAGAGAGAGAGAGCGTATTTAATTATTTTCATATTTACACATATGACTTTAGTATCAGAACAACCTAACCCTCCAACACAAAAAAGACACATAGAAAGTTTTTTTTTGTTTTTTTTTTCGTTTGTTTGCTTTTTTTCTCCTTTTTCATGATAAAGACATTTCTCGAACGAACGTGTCTAAACGTTTGTCTGAGACAGACCAACAGGCTCGCTTCGACACGTATTCGTGTCAGCCCCAATAAGGCATAACCCGCACATTTCTCGCAGCCAAAATAGACGGTCGGATTCAAGGTTATCCCTTCTTTTTTTTTTCTTTTCAGAAGTTCCCATTTTTTTCTTTCTTCATTTTAAATAACTTTTCACCATGTTTCACTTCAAAAACGAGGTAGGCAAATTTTACTCTTCGTTAACAAATGCAACCGGAAAGAAGAGAAACATTTGTCCGCTTTTATTGGCTAACACAATACGATTTGAGTTCAATTTCATTCAACCTCAGTAAGAAAAAAATAAAATAAAATAAAACTCATTATTAGAAAAAAAGAAAAAAAAAGGAATAAATCTGGGTTTTTTCTATTTGTCACACAATTTTACTTTAGAGTGTTTTCTGTTAAAAAGGACTGCGACCTCTCCTTCCATTCTTGCTTGCTTGCTTCCATTCTTTCTTGCTTGCTTGCTTGCTACCATTCATTCTTTCTTTCTTTCTTTCTTTCTTTCTTTCTTTCTTTCTTTCTTTCTTTCTTTCTTTCTTTCTTTCTTTCACCCACTCGAAATTTTTTGAATCCTGTCGGAGGACGAATATTTTCTGTGAAAATTTCTCGGACATTCAGGCCGGTAAATGTTTAATACTGTTTTTTTTTTTATAAAACAGGGCTTTTACTTAAATATTTGTATCTATAAAAAGAACGTATAAACATAAAATGTCTTAATATATATATATATATATATATATATATATATATATATATATATATATATATATATATTAATAATTTCACCCCCAAGCAAAGCATTAAAACCGCTAAGACGCAAGGGGTTAGTGAATGTGAAAGAGTGTAAGAAAAAGAAAAGCATTATTAAGGGACGATTGACATTGCATTTAAACATTTGAAGATCGAACTTGAATAGAAAGCAAAAAGCCAGAAGATAATCCCACAAGCACAAGAGAAGAAACTCTTAGCATAGAACTTACGGTTGCATCTAACCATTTCAACAGTAAAATGATGAGACCTTGTTGCCAATCTAGTACTGCAATTAAATTCGCAACTTATAAGTACCATAGAGGAAAGTTCATCCGAACAATTGCCATGAAAATCTTGATAGAAAAGACACAAGGAATCTACATGATGGTGTTGGGAAAGTGACTGAAGCTGAGATGCCAGGTCAAGACCAATGACATTGCAGATTCTTCTTTAGATTTTATCAAGGATCTCTAAATATACAAGAACACTAGACCATATGAGGAAGCAATATTCAAAGTATGGATGAATGGCAAATTTATAAATTTTTTTTGGAAACTTCCAAAAAAAATTTCGCTTGAAGATGGAACAGAGCTTATTTTAACTCAATTTAATTTAAATAATTATATTGAAGTTTTCGGCTCTTGTTTTGAAACATGGGACTTCTTATGTCGCGATTTGGAATCATATTTTTTAAATAAATATATATATATATATATATATATATATATATATATATATATATATATATATATATATATATATATATCCCTTTAGATATTTGCCATATAAAATGTGAATGCCAGTCTGCGAGTCTCGTGAAAACCATTTGAATTCCAGAAAATCTTTTTTTTTTTTTACTTTGACATTCAACGAAGGGATAATTGCAGACGTTAACCAGACGAAATGGAAATTGACGAATCGACGGCTGCCACTTTTGATGTGTGCGGCTGCCTTTTGGCTGTCCATGATTTTTCGGCTACATTTTGCAATTTAGAAGTATGAATATAAAGTTCTTCGTTTGTTAATTTTCACTATGACGCAAGTGTTAGCAAACTAGTGTGGATAAATTCTTTAATGTCCTGAGTTCGATCCTGAAGGTCATTTCATTAATATGGATAAAATTGAAAACTTACTGCATTGGCAGAAAGCTTATAAAGCGCAGATAAATCTCAAAACGATGTTAATCATGAAATAAAGAAAAATTAAACTTCAAATTGGAGAATTTCTTAAGTAGGAACAGATTGAAAATCACAGATAGATAGATAGATAGATAGATAGATACGACGCACGGAGATAGCTAGCTAGCTAGATTGATATATGGATACGATCATACTGGGATAGATAGATAGATAGATAGATAGATAGATAGATACGAACAAACTGGGATTGAATGAAAGAGACAGACTAGGATAGATAGATAAAATTAAAATTACCTGATACTAACAATTTAAAAGTTATTTGAGTATACGCTGAGTTTATATATTAAACAGTATATTTATTTATTTTTGTCTACCGGCCAGAATATTCGAGAAATCTTAAAAAATTTATTAAAGGCACCATTCTACTTTGGAATTATTAAAAGCACTATTCGACATTGCTTGACTATTGACAGCCTTCGTGACTGAGTGGTCTAAAGGAGGACGAAGGTTCAAACAATGTTCGAGTCAGCATATTTTTCTTTTGATAAGATTTCGCAAAGAATTAGGCCGATAGACAAAAATAAACAAATATACTGTTTAATAAATAAACGGAACGTCTACTCAAATACGAGTATCCACTAAAATGACGTCTAAATAATTAAAATCTGACGGATTAATAAATAGAAAACGAATCACTTCATTAAAAATTACTGATGGTAAATTAAATAAAATATCGGGATCATGTCGCCATCGATGTAAGGGAAATAATTCAAGTTTTATTTAGCTAAAGTTATTTCCCTTGTATTGGATTTGTCTACGGCATAATGAACATCGCTTCGTTTTCTCGTATTTAACTCGACCCATGGAAATTAGCTTTTGACAAGCATATCTATCTATCTATCTATCTATCTATCTATCTATCTATCTTGGTGGCTAAACTAGTTGCATACCTACCTCCGGTAACTGTTGTGGGTATTAAACCTAATAATTTTATGATGCTGATTTTCAAGGTCATCTTGCTCTTCTCATTTGTGTTCGTGTGGGGAAGGTGGACGGAAAATAGTCTAATGATCAGCATAACTGAATCTCTCCTTCTTTTGGCATAATATTGTTGGTAAAGGCATACAACCGAATTTCCCTGCTTATCGAATTTCCTTCTTTGCCGTTCTTTCTGGCATAATACAATGGTCCTAGAAAGATCAGCAGCCAAGTATATGTGACAATTACTTTTCAGAATGACCCCCCCCCCAAAAAAAAAACCCGAAGATATTAACCAGATATCTACACGTAGTCAGATATATGAACATTCATATTGTATCAGAGAAAAAAGTCATATATAGACACAAACACACACGCACACGAACGCTCTCTTTCTCTCTCTCACGTGCACACACACATACACAGACACATAGAAAGGTAGAGAGAAAAACATAGTTATGTAGAATTATAATATATTTTTTTAATAGGCACGTGAATTCATTACTTTTTGCTGTCTTTTTACAAAACTAAACAATTGGCAGTTATCTCTGCTACTGGGTGATATTCAAATGCTACGAATCTGTGGAGGAAATTTCCTGATGTTTGCGGTCTACCTATCTTTCATTAATCTCTCTCTCTCTCTCTCTCTCTCACTCCACACACACACACACACACACACACATATATATATATATCATAAATTAACTGATTTAAAATATGGTTTCTTCTTTACACAGGAATTACCATGTTTCAAAAACTGAAACTAAAAACTTCAAATTTAATTATATAATTAAATTAAAAGGATTAGTTCTGTTTTAATTTCAAGCGAATTTTGGAATAACTTATTTTATAAATTTACTGAGTTTTAAACGCACATATAATTCATAATTTCTCGTTTCCATGGATACAGAGAAATTCAATCATTTAGACAGGGGCAGTAGCGTGTTCATTTTTATTAACTATTGTATCAATTTTGAGTTACGTTCGAAAAAAAGGTTAAATTTAGGGAGGGTAGGGGTGTATTTTTCAACGAATTTTGACATCCGTTCAACGCATGTCGTTTAGTTTTTTTTATCAACCACAAAATTTTTTCGGCATTTTTTCCGTTAAATTCGTACTTGTATACATAAAGATTCTTTTTAAAAGGGGTGTTAGGCTTAGAATACGTTATATTGAACTACAATTATAAAATATTTTTTACTGTTAATTACTAATAGACTATATATTTTTTAAATCAAATAAATGCAATAGAATTACTTAAATTATTTAAAAATTATTATTACATATCGAATATAAGTATGTATATTACCAGCTCCTAATTTTTTACTTTTTTGATTTTTTATTTTATTTTTAAATATTATTTAAGGAAAATTTCTGACAATGTCGGCAAAGAATAGCTATTTCATTTCTTTGATTCGGTAAATTTTTATTTTTTATAAACTTATTAATGTATAGTTTCTCATGTATGCACAAAAGACATGGGTCATTTAATGACCTACATATTCTAGCTTTTCTTATTAATTTCCATAAAACACCTACACTAAAATGGAAATTAATATAGAATTAATACAAATATAAAGTTTGTCACTGAGCTGATTGGTGTTACTTTCAGCATTCCGACTCCAGAGTTTCGTAGACGGACTCTCCAGCAGTCACTCTATCCATTCATCAGGGAATATCAGCAAATTGATTGTTTATATTTCTCGTTTTTTTATATGCACTTTTTATTGGTACAAGGTTAATTTTTTCATAGTGTATGTGTGTGTGTGTGTGTGTGTGCGTGCGTGTGTGTGTGTGTGTGTGTGTGCGATCGTACGTGTACGCACGGGCGTGGGCGGCACTCCTTCGTCCTCCTACGCCCCCCCCCGACCGCGGGTACGTCTAGAAAGTCGTGATTACTTCTCCTTTTCGTCGTTTTCCTCACCACTTTATTCTATCTCCTTTTTTTTTTTTTTAAACTAGTTTTCTTTCTTTCAGTTGTATCAATTTTCTTAACTTCAATAATTCGTTGAAAACAGAACATACTATAATGGAAAAAGACACTAAATTTGATAAAAAGAAAGTTTTATCGTCAAAATCTTTGTTATTATTAAGAGGAAAGACCAAAGCATTTTTGATTATTTTATATTTTTAATCCTTTTTAGCAAGTTCGAAATTTTGTTTAAAAATCTTGTTTTTTTCTTACCATCAGCGGGAGAAACCAAGGATTAGTAGAGGACATTTTAGCGTCCTTTTTGTGGTAAAATTTGTAAATTTTTGCAAAAGTCAAATAATTCTCGAATTTTAATGACGCATTCAGGATTTATTTACAAATGAATGAAATTATTTTAGAAAATCTTGTTAAAAATATTTTTTTTTACATCTGTTACCCCACCGCCTCTAATTTCAAGAAATTTCGAAAAATGAAATTTTGACTCTCTTAATTAATATTAGTTAAAAGCAGAACTCTTGGAGAATTTGAGTCATCAATTTTTTGTAAAACAGAATCATCACTTACCAAAAATCTGCTATGAATCGTAAAATAAGATATGCATAACGTTTGAAAGTCTTTTAAACTTTATGTATTATTCCGTTTGGTGATATTATTATTAAGTAAAATCTTAATAATAATTAATGAACTAATTTGCTAATTATAAATGGAAACACTTATTACAAATCATCAAACACCAATATTTTTAAATGAGTTTAAAAATTTTTTTGTATGCGTATAAACGCGCCGATTTTTTGTCGTCTATAGACGATATTATCAAAAAATGAGCGATAACTAAAGACTTTAAAGCCAAAGTATCTAAAATTCAATAAAACATTAGATTACGTGAATATTTCCCCCAATTTTTAAGATTACTGAATACTTAAAAGTTATATAAAAATGTTATATTCTTCAATTGTTTTTTAGATAAAACCACCGCAGAAAAAAAAAATAGATAAATATCCATTTATCATCAAGCTGTCAACATGTCAATATCGTAAATAAAAAGCCCTCGCTGTGTTTTAAAAATGTATTTCTGCGATAGTTTAAACTTAAAGTAAATAATTTTGGTTTTAAATCAAATTAATTATATTTTAAATCAGCTAATATTCCTCAAATAAAATTTCAGAAAATTATATTTTATTTCTGGTAGATTTTTTAATAAAGAGATTTACACTGCGATAAACGAGGGCTAAAAATGCCGCTGAAATTATTTTTTAAGCCACTCTCACAAAAAAACAAAAAAAAAAAGCTGCTTCTAGACAAATTAAATTAGTTTGAAATAGAGAAAAATATCTTGCCTACTTGAAATATTAAATTTAATCTGCTAGCTTGAAATTGAAGTAAATGCTTCAAGAAAGATTTTTCATTTAAAAAAATCATTTTAAACATTAGGAATCCTTACGTATTTCCGTTTTGTAGGAGGAAGAGTGGACGAAATTTTTCCATAAATTTTATTGTCCCAATCGCTTTCGGCCATTATCAAAGGGGTTTTCTCTTTGGTGTTATTATTTTTTCTTCATGTTTTGACTCTGACGTTGTAATTTATTTTTGTATTCTTTTGAATAGGAGCGTTCATTTCGAGCCTTCACATGATATATATATATATATATATATATATATATATATATATATATATATATATATATAGTGAGAGCGACAGAAAGACAGCAAACACCAAGAAATTTTGTCCTCTTCTTCTTTTTTGTTAAGAGAGTCATAACATTTGAATATTATCCAATCGAAGATTACGTTCAAGCATAAAACAGACTGTCAAGGCTTGGTGCGGACCTGCGTACACTTTTATATTAACATACGCAGTATCCCTGATACTAAGTAACACACACAAATATATATATATATATATATATATATATATATATATATATATATATATATATTGTGGGTCGCAAAAGTATTTAACACATTGGTTTTTCTTACATATCTCAAAAAATAACAGATCAATTTCAACGAAACTTATAGAAAATATTTAAACGAACATTGTCGATCAAAACATAGAAGGGAAATTTAAAACCACTGTTTTAAGAAACATTTATAAACAATAAATAAAATAACCCATATGCAAAAGTATTTAACACACTTTACTAATATTTAGTACAGTAGTCTCTGTTCTGCTTCACAGCCTCCAGTCGTTTCCCGTAGTCTTCAACTAGTTTCTTGCAGGTACTTGTTGGTATTTTGACCCATTCTTCTTCACAAATTTTCTTCAATTTGTTTAAATTCGATGGATTTCTTTTATGAACTCGTAACTTCAATAGTTTCCACAAATTTTCGATTGGATTGGCCATTCCAGGACATTAATGTCATTATTATTAAACCAATTTTTAGTTGTTTTAGCAGTATGCTTCGGTTCATTGTCTTGCTGAAATACAAAATCACGACCATGTCCCAAAGATGTAGCACTGTTCAAGAGTTGAGTTGACAAAATTTGAGGGTATTTTGCAGCATTCATTGTTCCTTCGATGATTTTCATTTTTCTTACTCCATTTCAGGAAAAACAACCCCACATCATAATATTTCCACCCCCATGTTTGACTGTAGGGATGGTATTTGCTGGCTCGTATTCCGCTCCTTTTTTCCTCCATACATCAGTGCGCATGTTTCGTCCGTAAAGCTCAATTTTCGTTTCGTCTGACCAAATGACTTTCTCCCAGAAATCATTATATTCAATTTCATATTTCTTTACAAAATTCAAACGGGCTTGTACATGTCGGCGTTTCAGTAATGGAGTCTTTCTCTGTGATCTTGAAGTGAGGCCTGCACGATTCAGTGATCTTTTAATTGTATCTTTACTAACTTCAATTCCGGTATTTTTCAAATCATTCTGAATTTCTCGACGAGTTGAAAATGGATTTTTCTTCACAGTACTGGAAATCTATCGCTCATTAGCCTCATTTAAGATACGGGGACGACCACTCCTTTGAATGTTTTCAATAGTATCGATTTTTTTCCATTTTCGAACAACAGCACCAACTGTACTCACAAGCAAATTCAAATCTTGAGCGATTTTTCTATATCCCTTACCATCTTTATGATTCTTTATGATCTTCTTGCGCATGTCGTTCGACAATTCTTTTGTTTTCACCATTTTCTTGCAGCAGTGGCAACAGAATAGATGCAGTGTCTCAGAGCTGTTATCTAATAGTCAGTTGAGTGTCGTGCAGTGCTGTCATTGGTCGACATATCACAACATATCAATATGGGTAGGAATCATGACGACACGTCTCTTCTAGCATAATATTTGCATTGGTGTTAAATACTATTGAATATGGCTTATTTTATTTATTGTTAATAAATGTTTCTCAAAACAGTGGTTTTAAATTTTCCTTCTATGTTTTGATCGACAATGTTCGTTTAAATATTTTCTATAAGTTTCGTTGAAATTGATCTGTTATTTTTTGAGATATGTAAGAAAAACCAATGTGTTAAATACTTTTGAAAACCACTGTATATATATCCCCCGATACTGAGTAAAAAATATATATATATATATATATATATATATATATATATATATATATATATATATATAGAGAGAGAGAGAGAGAGAGAGAGAGAGAGAAATTGAGAGCTGCTTTTTAGAACTCTTATGAAATAAAAATTATTACTTATGGGATTTTAAGTATTTGATATTCTTTAATTAGTAATAATTTTGCTCATTTTTTTTAGATAGAGCTCTCCTGGAAATTCCATACGGATTACCATATTGTATCACACACACACACACACACACACACACACACACACACACACACATATATATATATATGATTAAAATAAAAAGTGATCCCCGTGTGCTTCTTATGATATGTAAAATAGATAGGTTGGTTAATATAACAAAAACAAATAAAAGGGTACAAATATAATCAGTAATATATATTTATGCAATTTTTCCTAACGTAGCCTGTATTACGTCTCACGCTATTAACTACTTCATATGTTATTGATATATAAAATAAATATTTATTGGAATCTAAAGGATTGTTTACTGAATCATTGCGCAGTTATGATGAAAACCAGTTCGTTCTGCGCAGATGTAAGCAAATGGCAGCCATTTTATGATTGATATCAACAAAACAAAATGGATGGTTTTTGCCGAAATAAAAGCAAAACATTGTTAGCCCCTGTTTTAGAATATTTACCAAAAATCAAGGAATTATCCGATTCAAACGAAAAAATTAGTTCTTATTCATTAATGAATTGTATATTGAATTGGTTAATTTATTAGAAAACTTCGCGGAATTATTATTATGGCAGTATGTTTACCCTCAACCCCACCCCTTTGAAGTACTTTTTAATTGCGGTGCGGGGGGACAACAATTATTTTTACATTTTATATAACGAAAAATTGCTGAAGATGTCATTTCAGTAAAAGATTATCCAATGTCAAGTATGAATTTTCGTCCCCAAACATCCTAAAATTAATTCAATAAAACGAAGCAAATAATTTTGTTGAAACGTGCTACTGCATAATTTTATAAAAAGAAATTATTTTTTTCAGGCTGGATAGGAAAAACATTTTTGAATATTTATTATTTTTTAGAATTACTTCCAAATTTCAGTGCGATTTTAAAAGCCACCTATTTTTGTTCGTAAAAAGTGTTCTTCATATAAAATAAAAACATGTTTGAAAAATCGAAAATTGTAATGTTTAATGCCATTTTCGAGTGTGAACTGTTTTTAAAAGAATTTTATTTTCACTTTAGGAACTGTTAGATTATTATTATTTTTTATTGATGTTCAAATAGTATATAATTCTGAATTACATTTTTGGTTAACAACCTTTCCCTATACTTCCAGTGTGGGACAAAAAAATACATTTATTCATTCTACTAAGTTTCCTAAAACCGAATAGAATAATAAAAAAAATCATATATTCCTAGACTGTCCGTTATATAAAGATAAAGATAATTTATTTTTAAAACATAAATACAAATTTCTTGATCATTGCACGACGGGTGCACATCATTTCTTTAAGTTTTTTTTAAATAGTCATTCTGGCACCCCCACCACACAAAAACTACTGTTTATGCCTTCGACGTGGTGTAATGGTTAGCAAGCTTGTATCATTAGATCAATTACGACTGAATAGGGAGTTCGGTCTTCACTGGGTGCTCCATACTTTCGGCCTTGTGCCACATATAAGCGTAGCTTAGAAAATCAGTATAAGAAAAATCGAATGAAATCGACATTTAGAATGCAGGAAGATTGATTTTTCAACAAATTGTTTTCACCTGATGGAGAGAATGAGCGGGGTAAGGGCGTGGCAACTGGAGGTGTAAACTACGGTCACAGATTGAGACGCCAACAAGGCGGGGGTAGTGCGATGCTTTGGAGGTGGGACTACAAGTGCTGAAGTACTGGGCTCTTGGAGAGTTCAAAAAGACTCGAAAATGACGGCTCAGATGTGCATAGATGTAAGAAGTAACTTTTGGCATCGGCTGAATAAATTGAAGAGTTTTAAGGGCTTTTGTCGCGAGTAACCGGTTGATTCTTGTCTCAGTTCATATTGCAGATGTTTAACGGTGTAGCGAATTTGATAAGAAAACCCCAAAGCCGATTGTATTCTGCTCAGCTAAATACATATCAGCACAATGACCACTGAAAAAGCAATTGTTTAAATTGTGCCGAGAACACCATCATCGAAAATTATATGTGCACAAAATTATTAGCATACACAAATCATATCTTCGATGATCTAAGTGAGGCCCGCGTTTCTAAGTATTTTTGAGTGCTAGTGTTTTGATATATGCCGCCAGGTGAGTAGTGGGACACGTTAATATTTCACTGGTTGCCTTATCTTGGGTAGCATATTGGGACAAGTGTCAGTTGTAATTAAAAATGTAGTTGTTCCGAATGCCATTTGTACGTACGAGAAAATAGCACCAGATAGTTGGCAACCAGAAAATTACTTCTGTTATGGAATTTTTTAAAGATTCAATATTGATCACTTTATCAATTCAAGAAAACCGAATTTCCTCGTTTCGAATATAGAAAATATATCTGTGAGATCGAGAGGTGTGTGGTTATTCTGTAAACCACAAAGTGAAGATGAGAAAAGAAAAAGAAACGCGAGAAAGAAAAGAGATGAGAGAGAGAGAGAGAGAGAGGGAGGGAGAGAGAGAGAGAGAAGCAAAGTATAGCGAGAAAGAGAGAAAGGTGATGGTCTAGATAAAATGATTAAGAGAAAAATCAAAGGGGATATAGAGAGGGATATAGTGAGAAAAAAAACGAGAAAAATTAAGGAAAGAGAGAGATAGCATCATAGATTTACAGCTGAGATGTAACCCTAAATTCTATGGTAACAGTTTATTTTCTTGCACTTCTCGCTTTCCAGACAATCTGCAAAATTTAAATGCAATGTCAATCGCTATCTACTGTCCTCCTGATTACTCTTTCCTCTTCCCGCTCATTATTAATGTTTCTCTTCCTAATTCTTCCATACCCAGTAAACCCTTGTGTCTTAATGGCTTTATTGCCTTGCATGAGGTGGTACCGATTAAAAAAAGATTGTGAGAAAGGAAAAGAGAGAGAGAGAGAAAGAGAGTGAGAACAAACAATAAAATGATAAAAAAATACAAAAAGAAAAGAAAAGAAAAAAAACAGATGTGAAAAGAAAAGAAGCCATGAAATTGTGAAACTGCCGTTTGACAATTGCACTAAATTCTCAGCTTCCTGGTTGTCTTTTCAAATACGAAAGTCACGTATTTCCTCAGACGATGACGTCATGCGAATTTTAATCTGACCAATGATTTGCTTCATCTATTGCCTACGGTTTTTATGCTAAAATATGAAATATTTCTAATTAGTACTGCTTTCATATGCGATCATTTCCGTAGAAAAATAAAACGGTGATGAGAAGTGGGGGGTGTCAAAAAGTGCAGTGTCTACTTCGACTTCCTCTTTGTCCGTCTCTCAATCCGTACGTCCAACTCTTATTGCACGCTGTCCACCGAATGACTTCTTTTCACCTCGTGCTGTTGGCACCCCGCTTTATAGGCTACGGCCAAAACTTGCATGTATGCAAATATCGTCTTGTCTTGGACGAGATAGGCGCGCATAAATTGCGTCTTCAATACCGGCCATATTTCTTTTTATCATCACTTTGCAGGCAAAACAATTTCGCGCTCGTTTCGAATTTTGAGGTAAGCTATGCCTTTCGTCACAATTTCGGTGTTAGCGCTGAAGTTCAATGGTAGAGCAAGAGACCAACAGACTAACATTTTAAGGTTTTATTTTTAGACGGTTGATTCGTGAATTTCGTTACAAAAGCTTAATCAGAACAAAATAAACATAAATAAAAGACCTTTTTTCTCTCAGCATAATTTTTACACTATTGTTCACCTAATACAAGGCCCAAGAACCATTCAAGGTAGAGAGTTAATGTGGTTGTTTTATGTTTTTCATTAGTTAAGTAAACATCACGTGTATTTGTCTTGTCTGGTAACATTTGTGTGTATAATTCATGTGTGTTTGTGTATCATAATTCTAATTGCTATATGTGGAATTTGATTGATAATAGGTATGCGCGTTTGTGCGACTAGTAGACATTTTGATTCCTGTCTTTTAGTGTTCGTCTCTAGATTGGTGCATGTTTTGTGTGGGGGTGAAAGAATTTTGGTTACACCGGTTGTAGATGTAGGTAGAGTGATCTAAGATTATTTAAGTATTTAAGGCTTTTAAGGATTATATAAAAGTTGATGATATAATAAAGTTATTTGGCATGTATTTATTGATGGAAAAATATTTATCAGGACTCCCTCGAAATATTTTCTACGTAATCGATTACTTGGATTATTTGGTCAGGGATTACGTAGAATTAATTGGTCAGGGATTTATTTGGAGTATTCGGTAAGCAATTTACCATGATTATTCGGCCAGGGATTTAATAGGATCATTTGGTATGGGATTTACTTGGATTATTTAGTTAAGTATTTAATTTACTAGGGTTAATTCAATGTGGATTGACTAAACATATGGTCAGTATTCAAGACATAAGGTTTGGATTAATGATTTTTGAAGTAGGCAAGCCGTGGTCATTTTGAAGACTGGCGATGTGCAATCTTCCACACATGGCTATGGACCAGACGAAATTAAATCTAGTGAATATCTATATTTGCAATTTTTAAAACAATTATGGCAAACTGTGATTTTCAAGTGAATATTAATGTATTATTTTGAATATATATATATATATATATATATATATATATATATATATATATATATATATATATATATATTTAGGCAGCAATCCGTTTTTAATGCACAGTTCATTGAATACGACAGACAAGGTGCTTTTATTTAGTTTTTTATACAATTTCTCATGCGATCTAATAATTTTTTTTCTTTTCGGATGATAAATTATATAAAGGATCCTTGAAAATGACTAAATGTAAAATTGAAAGCGCTCGGATTAAAAGAACATTCGGACAGTTTTTATATAATTTATCATCCGAAAAAAAAAAAATATTAGATCGCATGAGAAATTGTATAAAAACTAAATAAAAGCACCTTGTCTGTCGTATTCAATGAAAAATATATATATATATATATATATATATATATATATATATATATATATATATATATTATATAGGAATAAAGTGTCGCTGCCCACACTTGAGTTTGAACATAGATCACCAGTGAGCAAATATAGGGGATCCCATTATTGCATTAAGTAGAACACGTGACCATAGAGGAAACGCATATATGTACGAAGTAGGTGATGACTAACGATCGTTATTTCTAGTTCATTCTCTATTACAATACGAAGCGCTATTCTCTACTCTATTCACTATAATATTTCTCGATTCGGATCACTATACGGATTACTATTCGATATATATATATATATATATATATATATATATATATATATATATATATATGAGGCAAGGTAGAGTAGTGGATTGACAAATCTGAGAGCCGATTTCGCATTCCAGTCGAATCCATCACATTCACTTTTGAAATGTATTAATCCTCTTCTTATAAATAGCAGGACGGATTGGTTTCTATAGCCTTTGATGGCAACTGGTCTGGATTCAAAACCGTTCGTTTAGGGACCTTGTGGCACGTAGTGCACCAAGTCTCTGTATTCGGCTCTTCAAAAAGTGTGGTTGGTTAATGCACAAAGCCTTCACAACTATAATCAAATCATATGCTGCCTGGCTGTCGATTCCTAGGAACACCGCATTCTCTTGGATTTCCTCGACATCTTGAAATCTTGTCCCTTTCAAGTCGGATTTGATTTTTGAACAGGAAAAAATCACAAGCGGCGAGACCTGGCGAATATAGTAGTTGTCGGACCTCGGGAGTGTTGTTGCACAAGCCATGGTCACCGATGGAATCTCTTGGGTGTGGTGTGACGACCACACTCTACACACTTCCCTTCCAAACACTGCTATCAGCAATGGAAGTGAGCGAGGTTATAATTTACTGTGTATGCGAAATAAACTTCAAAATTAATCTGTGTCAAGCAGCTTCCCTCTGCGTACTTTAGCTCCGTTACCATAGCAACAGTCCTGATATTTTTCATCAGACCTCGTACATATTCACTCTGACAGGTATTAATGATGTTTCTGTGGTAAGAACATTTTGTGGCCTGTTTAGGGGCCAGAAAAGAAAGACAAAGAAGACGATGGTAGGTTGAACAAGTGTATTGAAATAACAGATATATACAAAGCAAGAGTGTTATTAATAAGCAAGTAGAATTGTCCGTCCGAACGATCAGGTTACATTGCGTCTCGGCTCCTCAACGACTACCTTAACGACTGCTATATTTAACAGCCCCATCCATTCACGAGGGATGTATGTGGCACAAGGCCGAGTTTACCGTGGGTTTTCCGAGTCCGTAGGCTCGGCCAAAAAATATTCCTTTAGAACCCGCATAAACGGATTCAGGGCCTGTCTACCTTCCCGGACGAAACTCTGCCCTTCGGCATAGCCTTGTCCGGGTTCCTCTCTGCCAAAGCATAGAGATCGACAGAAATCGCACACAGTCAAAGACTGCGTGACGACTGCCTTAGGAAGTCTCGCAGTTATGAGAGGAGTTTTTCTATTGTAGGAGGGTTTACCACAACAGAACAGACGATGAAATAAGGTTTGTGCTTCACAATGTGAAGAGCAGTAAAGCACTAAGCAGATGTGACATAGCAACGGTCCTTTTGAAAGATGCAACAGAAGAATTCTATAATAGAGGAGCACAATTATTTACCCAGTTTGTACGGAAAAGAAAAAAATGCCTCTAAACGTCAGTCTCGGAATCATGATCTTATTTTAAAAAACAAAGAGATGGCAAAGATTTTAGAAACTATCGCCCTTTCACGTCAATTTAGAACATGTACAATTATTCTGAAAAATACTTACAAATAGACTAAGAAATACTCGGGATAAAAACCAGCCACTCGAATAGACAGACGTTTAAGAGATGTTACTCAATAAAAAAAAAAATATACAAGAAGCAGAATATAACTGTTATGGGGTCCACCCCTTTTTCATACAAGTGGACTCGACCAGTGTGTATTTGTACTACTGCCGGTGAATACCCGGAGGTCGGAAGGTAAAGTAATAGAGAGAGTAAGAGTGTGAGGTAACCGCTTTGTAGGAGTCACAGTTGCGAGCACGTAGACTCAGAAGGAAGTCCTACTTCGATACTGAATTTCCCAGACTGTATATATATTAATATTGCTACTAACCGCATTTCTGGATCTACTAACCGTATTACCAATTGTATTATTACGTCAATACATTTATTTGCTATATTTCATTCCTGCGTTTGTCATTCATTTGGAGACCGGATTTCATCCCGGAATCCACAACAATAACAAATTAATGAGCTTATTTGAATATGAAAAGGCAATTGATTCGTTAGGATACGCGGCAGTCTTAGATGCCCTACGAAAGCAGGGTATTAAGAAAAACTATATACAAATAGTTGGGGAAGTATACGAAAAGTACTCTAAAAATTCAACTGCACAAAGACAAAGACACAAATAAAAATTAGAAAAAAAGAGTGAGACATATGAGCGGAGTGTGCTTTCACCTAAAATTACATCAGTTTTTGAATGGCACTTCCTTGAATGACTTTTCCTTGAATGGCTTTTCCTT
>CAHIKZ030000296.1:220000-342500 GCA_903632075.3 Acanthosepion pharaonis
GGAAAGGAAAAAAACTACGACACCTTCCTTAATGAATTTCATATCGACTTCAAGAAAATGATTGGAAAATTAGAAAGGATCATTATAGAAATAAATAGACAATATGTCTAGATTATTCAACGATATATGCTTGATATATATATATATATATATATATATATATATATATATATATATATAAATCCTAATGAGCCAGGTACTACTTATCTGGGTTTCACCATATGGGATCAGTTCCCTAATGATTCCACGTGGTGAAACCTAGGTAGGTAGTACCTGGCTCATTAGGATTTATTTATTTTACCTTTGCTCTATTTATCGTATTGAGCATTCTTCGTTTTAACTTATTACTTGCTGTTTTTTCTTCTTTGTACCAAAGAATTAAGATACAGGATGATTTCTCTCGCCCTGTTTGGAGGTTTCTGGTGCTTTTTTTTTTTTCAATTTTTCCTCGGATGCCAATTTATTTGAAAATTGTGCTATCCAGGTTTTTTCACCCACCGAGTTTAAATAGATTTGCATTACACACACACACACACACACACACACATATATATATATATATACATATATTTGGTTGGATTGATGTGAGTTTGTGACCCTGGAATTTCACCTTTTTGTGATCGTCAGACAATCGCAAAAGCGTGAAACCCAGGTCAAACTCACATCAATCCAACCAAATATGTTAGCTCTATCTCCGATATTGAGCGCTTTCTAATAAGTGCCATGCATATAATATATAAATAATTATATATAATATCACACACACACACACACACACACACACACACACACACACACACACACACACACACACACACATATATATATATATATATATATATATATATATATTAATAAAAAAGAAAGAACAGTAATATATATAATCCGGTGTTCTTATAGATATTTTATTTTTACAAAATAGTACTCAATGTAAATTTACAGAGCATTAATATTATAAATTAATTTATTTAAAATATGTTTTTTTCGCTACACAGTTCTAACCATGTTTCAAAATTTTTTTGAAACATGGTTAGAACTGTTTAGCGAAAAAAAACATATTTTAAATCAATTAATTTATAATATATATATATTTATATACACACACTTTTCACATATATATATTCACGTATGGAGTGTTCATGAGGCCTGTGCCAATGTGTTCCATCTACACACAGGCCTCATGCACAAAAATACAATCGGATACATGTGGATCCAATCGTTACAAAACGCTCTCCAGTGTTTGCCTTGTACTAGACTAAGTTGAATCAAATAAATATTACGGAAGGTAAAAAAAAATGTTATGTCTTTACGTAGTATTTGTTAAATGGCAAACACACGTGCATCAGAAAATAACACATGCGCGCGCACAAAAGAGCGTTTAATAAATACACGTTAACACACACTCGTGTCACCGCACGTAACCACTTTTCTTTTCCTTTACAATATCTATAAAAGCATTGACTCATTTACAAACACAAGCACACACATACGCCAGCATACACATAAAAACACATACAGATATCCACACACGCACGCACACACACGCATACACATACAAATATACAGGCTCGTGTGCGCCTGCAATATTTTCTGTAATATTTCCGCCCTAAGTGACTTTACCTAACAAAAACTTTTTTCCTTCGTAATTAATCTGTTTTAAAAGCAGAACAGGGCGAAAATTACTGAGGAATTTGTTAATGTCTGGCAGAGAGACAACGGGTGAGGAGACTATCTGATTTAGGGAGGGACAAACAGTGGGGTGAGAGAAAATAAGAAGGAAAAACGAAAGAGAGGATTGAGAAATGGAGGAGAAAGAAATGAAGACAGTAGATAGATTTGATGAAATATATATATATAGAGAGAGGAATGGATGAGAGAGACAAAGATAGAGACACAAAGCTAGGAAAAAAGAAAGAATGACAGAGTGTGAAAGATTAAGGGAGAAATAGAAGAGAGACAGAGAGAAAGAAATGGAAGAAAGAGAGAGAGAGAGAGAGGGGGGGGGTAGGCGCAAAACGAGAAAGAAAGAAAGAAAGAAAGAAAGAAAGAAAGAAAGTAATGTGAGATGAAGGATATAAAGACAACGAGAGAGAAAGGAATTTTGTCATGGAAAGAGATGAAAGAGAAAACCCAGAGAGCTGGGGAGAGATAAACAAGGAGAGAGGAAGACGAGAAGAAAATGCCAAGGGTGTGAGAGGTGGGTAAAGTAGAAAGAGAACGGGATAATGGTTGAGAGAGCGAGCGAACGCGCCTAGAGAGAGAGAGAGAGAGAGAGAGAGAGAACGCGCGTAAGAGAGAAAGAGAGAGAAAGAGAGAAATGCGCGCGCGTGAGTGTGTGTGCGTGTGTGTGCGTGTGCATGCGTATGCGTGCGTTTGTGTGCGTGTGTTTTTGCGTGTGTGCGTGCGTGTGTGTGTGCGTGTGTGTGCGCGTGTGTGTGTGTGTTTGGGGGGAAGTTATTTGCCCTCTGTTTTTCTTCGTGACGTTAATTTACATGGTACCGCTGAATTGTCTGCAAAATATTGTCAAAATATTTCTCTCCCGACGCTATTTTCCAAACTCAGCCAAAATGTTTTCTATCGTCTGTCCACACAAGGACGTGACTGTTCCTTCACAACCCCAACAAAAGTTTTTCTTGCGTGTGTGTTTTTTGCGTGGTTCGCTTACATATCGTTCGATTCTATAATGGCAGGAACCAAATTTAACAGATATATTTAAAAAATTATACAAAATATCTTGAAATACTAAAGAGTAGATTTATTTAATAAAATCGCCATTGGCTCCAATCACAGCCTCCAGATGACTTCGGAATTTCTTGCATGTCTCCTTCTTTAAATTGGTGAATACTGCCATAATTCTTTAGTGTCACAATGAGTTTTGTTGGTCTCTCGCGTAACTGCTCCCCACACATAATAATCAAGGGGGGTTGCAGTCTGGCGAGTTAGGTGGGTTAATGTAAGGGATGATGTGGTCGCAGAAATTGCCTGACAGTCGTGACTAGGTCCTCCTGCTTGTGTGGCATGGGGCAGAGTCTTGTTGCCAGACAGAGTCTTCTAACAGCCACGCACTTGATCCAGGGCAGCACTACCTCCTCAAGGCACTTGATGTAGGCATTCGTGTTGAGTTACAGAACGATCTGAGTACCTTTGTAATCACCATTAGACTCATCCAACTCGTTCCGAATCCTCAGCACTGTACTCAGACAGACATCTAAACACCCTGAAACTTTCTTATTGCAGCTTCCGGCTCCAATGCCAAGCAGCACAACATGCTTTTTCCAAATTTTGGGCGGAGTGAATGGCGACATGGTGCTCTTTTTCTCACAGATGGTGCCCAACTGACCCGACTATACTGTGCGGTCGACAAAATAAAAAACAAAGAACGCGGAATTAAAAATATAAAATCGCGACAATTTACATTTCGCACCCTGTATATGACGATTAAAAAATGCAAACGTCTACCCCCGAGGGGGGGCAGCACAATTACTGTACACCACTTACCGTACCTCCAGTAGGCTGTGACAAATATATCCCACTAAAACTCAGTATGTTAACACAGAAATTAATATAAAAATAAAAATCAATCTGTTATGTGATCATAGGCGATCATGTGTCTTTCGATACTTGACTGACGAGGCATATTTTTCCCGCAGTAGTTTGACATTTCTATCTGCGGTAGACCAGTTGACATCCAAGGATATATACCTGTCCTGGGAAAGAAGATGTAATGCACTGGAATTCGAACTCGGCTCTCTGATTCCTCAATCCGAGCCGCTATCCATTACTCCACCGTGCCTCCCATAAAATAGTAACACAAATTCAATATTCTATTAACGCTAGAGTACAGTAATTACAGGATAATGAGTAAATGCTTCCAAAAGCATGAAGACTTTAATAATTTACCCGGTTGCTAGTAGCAACTGCCTTGTTGGTCCGTCTATTGTGATAGGGACTCATTAAACGGATGAGAGTCTGATCGGAATGTCGATAGAGTAACGGACCCATAGTTTCGCACTCTGCCCCATGAAGTTGTTGACGTCACTGGTTGTTTCTTTACATTAATGGTGGATGAGTGATACTGTGTTTTACAATTACGTACGATACGTAGCAATACTATCAAAAAACAATCTGGTATGATGTGTAATCTGAGGTATTAATATTTTATAGGTGTTGATGTTGACTATAATATGTTTATCAGTAGGCCTGAAGAATTTTAAATGTTCACTAAGTTATAACGATACAATATACGGTATGTTGTAGATTATTTGCTATACAACACATATGGAAATATATTAAGATTAGTGTCTCAGTATACAGGTAAATGATGTGACCTTATGTAGTTTTAGTACAGGGTATCGTATACTTTAGCCTAACTTCATTTACTGGTAGGATTAAGTTTTTGAATCACTGGTGGCCTACAGTATGTTTGGGGGTCGTACTATACTGTAGGTATAGGTATAAGTCAGAATTTTGAGCGAAAAATCTGGAGGGCGACTTGTACGTCGCAATTTACGGTATGTGGACACAAAAGGTTCCTTCTGTAGAGAGCATCGCCCCATTAACAAAAAAAAAAAAACAAAAAAAAAAAAACAGAGAAAAGAATAATTGACCACATATGGAGAGAGAAGGGAGATCACCGCCCTCTGTGGGATCAGGTTGAGATCATAGACAAGGAAGACCATTGGAAAATTCGTATACTTAAGGAATCAGCACATATGCTAGGCCACAAAAATCTCCTGAGCCGACCAAGCATAGAAATGAATACAATATGGGAACCAGTAATAAGGAGTGCCAGAGAAAATAACAACAAAAGTTGCAATATGAGCTCTGGTAAAAACGTGTGATGATAACAGCAAAAATTGCAATATGAGCACTGGTAAAAATGGTTGCTGAGACATTAGGTTTATAATACTCAGAAATTCATACTCAAGGACATATGGCGCAGTGGATAAAGTCGTTGGTTAGATCCAGTGACAGGGCCCAAAGAGTGTGAGTTCAATATCTGGTTAAGGCAGTGGAGAACCTTCAGAGGGAAAATTAACAGCAGATAACTGACATCTATTAAAACATGGAACGAGGACAGTCTACCCCAGCCAGCGAAGTAAAGGGTTCAGTTCAACTTGAAATTACTAAAAAATGAGAGAAAGTATAAAATTTACAACGAAAATTAAAAGTCGTTAAATGTTTGTCCTGGAGACGAACGGATTTGTAGATTCTAAGTTTCATTTTGAAACGCAAATCTCACAGTAAATCAAATTGACAAAGGAAATTCATGCTTCAGATATTTTTCCCATTTTCAATGTACGAAATATTATCGAATATTTCGTGGAGGCAAATCTGTGTGTTTAGCTGTTACTGCATGCATGTTTTGAAATCACATGATTAAGGAATAAAGAACTTAAATGAAATATTGAGAATGAGGCTGGGTGGGCATTTGGCATTGTGGGATTTGCTATTTTTTCGCTGGAGGGAATAATAATAATAATCTAAGCTTAACTATATTTGCGTGTGTATATATATATATATATATATATATATATATATATATATATATATATATATTATAATTATAAAAGAGAAAACTGCAAACGTTTTTGGTTGTAATGTGGATTTTAAAAAAATATTATACTTTATTTTCCATAATATTGCTACTCGTGTTTCCGGTCGCGCGACCGTCATCAGGCGAAGGTTGGAAAATAAAGCATAATTTTTTTTTTAAATCCACATTAAAACCAAAAACGTTTGCGGTTTCTCTCTTCTTTTTAATATACACACTTTTCTCTCGTTGGAACTACTATAAACTCTTCCTTATATATATATATATATATATATATATATATATATATATATGATAAAATATAGTTTTAAGGTATGTTATATTTATGGGTTAAAGATCAGGGACAAAGCATATGTCAATATAAAAGCAGAAACTTAGGCCAAGACCCAGCAGCGACAGCCTATTAAACTGGATGTTGACCTCAATGTCCACTTTATATATATATATATATATATATATATATATATATATATATATATATATAAGGAATCGTATTAGTTGATTATGTGAAGTGCAACTTTGGAGTAAATCCTTCTTTCACAGGTATTTGCATTTTCTTTAATTTTGCTAATTTCGCCCTGTTTCTTCTCATGAATTTTGGAAGTGAAAAGTCTACTTTTTTTAGGATACTATATTAAAAAGAAAGAGCCCCAAATTTAAAATTCTTTTTTTAATGAATTCCTTAACGACCCTTCCTCTAGCCTGTAGTGGTGGAGGTGGTGGGGGTGGTTTATCCTATAAAGGTTGATTATTAGCACTCGAACTGGCCTCGATGAAATTAACATATCTCCAACTTTTGATCAGAGGAGTCACTGTAAATTCGCTTGTCTTAAATGTAAGCTGTGTGAACTTTTATATAATTAATTTGAATATTTTCCTTTTGAATGTGATTAGTACAATCTTATTTCCCCTCTCACTTTCTTATCTAATAATGGATATTTCGACTTATATTAAGTCAAAACTTAATAGTCATAATAATACCATTGTCGGTTCCCTAAATAAGCTACTGTAATTCAGGTACTACCTGAAGACAGTAAGCAACCTTAGACGCCTACAAATGACTCATGTGTTTCATGGGCAAGACCAGCTCTTTAGTTGTGATCTACAGTTATCCTAGAAGTGGTATTTTGAACAAAACTATTCCTTTTCAGTTAAGGATAAAACTCGAAAAAATAATTCTCAATCTTTACCTGCATTATCTACATTTTTAGGACTGTTATCCTCGTCTTCATCGCCATATTCACAACGTTTCGGCGGTTTTAAGCTCCGGCCTTCTTCAGGTGATTGGAATTTAGAACAGAATCTTTTATTTCGTCCACCGGGATAGATTGTTCTAGTTCCACGTGCCAAGTCTCTTCCGGATGTCCCAGTTATTTCCCTTTAACTCGACACACCAAGTTTTGGTTCAACACTGCTGTGACCTGGTATTCAACTCGCAACTCTTTGGGTCTAGTCACTGGATTTAACCAATGTGTTTATCCACTAGGCCATCAATGTTTACATATAAAAACTCATAACAGATCGGTTGTCTCCCGGGTCTCGCAAATCCCCAATGAAACATAACGGATCAAATATACCAAATATGGACAGATATGATAGGAACTGAAATAATCTCGACACAACTATGCTATGAAGATGAATCAAATGAAATTAGAGAATAATACATTGAAAATAACAGAGTTCACAACGTTTCGGTCGTTGTACGCTCCGGCTTACTTCAGGATCTGTGTATATTTCTGACATGTGATATAACTAATGACACTATTTACATTGTTCGGAATCTTGTCCTCAACTTCATTGTCATATTTACGACGTAAAAATGCCGCTATCTTTTAAAGAAGTGCAACAATTTTGGGAAAATATTTGGATAGACTAAAGGAATATAATCCCAATACAGGGTGGATCAAAAGGGAACAAGAAAGAATGAAAGAAAAACATGCACAAGAAGGGAACAATATAATCAAAAATAATGTAAGGCAAACTCTAGGAAAAATCTCAAAACCGGAAATAACCAGAAAATGAAAGGTACGCAACTTTAGTTTCTGCCATTTGTCATCAATCCATAAAACCCTTGTCTAAGCTTTATCAATGATAGTTAATAATACAAAATGGATCACTGATGGTATGACACATCTCCTGCCAAAAACGATTGAAATAGATAAACCCTCAAATTAAAAGCCACTCTGTCTACTAAATATAAATTACTCACGTCTGTACTGATGAACTATACTGATGAACTGTACGTACTCTTTTCTCGATGAATAGACGAGAGACTTTCCCTGGAATAGACGAGATGTCGAAGAGGTTCATATGGTTGCAAAGAGCAAACTATTAATAAATAAAATGATCCTGGAAATTACAGAAGAAAGATAAAATTCTCAGCTCAGCTTGGATAGATTTACCCTAAAATCTTTGATCTTGGTGCCACATTCTTGGATCCTTAAAAAGGCTTTGGAAATAAACAAAGTCTCTTCGGTGATAGTAAATTTCCTTAAATATAACACAGGACTGTGGAAAGCCGCATTATACCTTAAGCACAGCAAAGGCATTGACATTTCCAATCGGTTGAATATCCGAAGAGGAATTTTTCAAGGTGACTCCCAAGTCAATCCTTCTGCTTTGTTTATCCCTAATCCTCCTTTCATATGAACTAAACATTAATCTAAAGGCTCTAATCAACTACGAATTTATTAAACATCTCACTTCACACGACCTTCTTTCAGATAAACAATATGGCTTTTGTTTCTCTAAGTCAACCGTTGATGTGTTAATGTTTATAACTGAATTTGTCTATCTAGGTTTAGATAAGAACGACGAGACTTGAGCTGTGGCAATAGATATCTCGAAGGCGGTTGACAAGTTTCGGTATGTTGACCTTCTTCACAAGCTGAAGGGCTTTTGTGTCTCTGACTGGATATTTGAGTTGATCCAAATGACCACCGAAAATGAGCGATTTTTAACTGGTTAATCATCTGAAATCGGACAGCCTTTTTTCGTATAAACAATATGGCTTTCGTTTCTCTAAGTCAACCTCCGACTTGTTAATGGTTATAACTGTATTTTAAGACATTTTTATGTTTAACATTCTTTTTATAGATACAAATATTTAAGTAAATGCTCTTTTTATAATAAACAATATTAAACAACATTTACCGGCCTGAATGTCCGAGAAGTTTTCACAGAAAATATTCGTCCTCCGACAGGATTCGAACCTGTATCCTATACGGAAACATCATTTAGCTTGACGCACCTTTACCGATTTGGCCACGAAGGAGCGTTCGGTTAGCAAGGTCGAATTTACTATTCATAATGTGTGACGTCATAAATGAATATGTCTATCTAGGTTTAGATAAGAACGACGAGGATCGAGCTGTGGCTATAGATATCTCGAAGGCGGTTGACAAGTTTCGGTATGTTGACCTTTTTCACAAGCTCAAAGAGAATGGTGTCTCTAGCAGAATATTTGACTTTCGTTCTTAAGAAATCGTGTGTTGTATTGAACGGGCACACTTCGAGATCATATCACAATAATGAGACGATGCCCCAGGAAGTTGTAAGTTATCTTCATAAACGACCTTCCCGATGTCACCAGTTGCCAATTACGTATTTATGCTGATGCTAACTATTTACTCCAGCTTTAATAATCCGATAGATCCGACAAACTAAAACTGGCAGTTACTCTCGAAAATGTCCCCCAGTCAGTTATTAACTGAGGACCGATGCTAACATCAAAACATTGTACGTTCTTGGTCTCATGTTTTTCACTGAAATTAAGTTGGAAGATTATATTGAATCAATTGGTAGACCTGCTGTTAAGAAAGTCCGTTCACTGTGTCCTGCTAGATAATTTTTCTCCCCAGAATCCATCTTGCACATTTATAAATTTACCATATGTTTGTGCATTGAATATTGTTGCAATATCTGGTCTGGTGTTCCTGCTATATATCTCGATATTCTCGACAAAATCCAAAAAAAGGGTCTGTAATTTTATCAGTTCTGACCCGGCATCTCGGCTTCAGTCACTTTCCCACCAACATAACGTTGCTTCCCTCTGTCTGTTCTATAAATATTTTCATGGTATTTATTCTAATCAGCTATCTTCCGTGCCCGAATTCAAGCGCATTACTAGGTTTTTATCATTTTATAGACAAGAATTATTCGGACGAATGGTAGATTTATAAATATACAACATGGATTCTGACGTGAAAATAAATGTGAACACTTCCAAAATAAAACTGCTCTTATTTGGTCACAAGAAGGGATCTCTTTTTTTGTCTTCAGTTGGTATGGATGATGCTAGCCAATTGGAGAGTAATCTATTTTGTGTTCTGGGTTTCACTTTTCCCGCCAGCATGAAGCTAGGTTTGCTGAAAGAAAGGTCGGCTTACTGTGCCGTGCAAGACAATTTTTTTCTTATTCGTCCGTGTATTGAATATTGCTGTCATATTTTTGCTCCTGCTATATATCTCGATATTCTCAACAAAATCCAAAAAAAGGGTCTGTAATGTTATCGGTCCTGACCCGGCATCTCGGCTTCAGTCACCTTCCCACCAACATAACGTTGCTTCCCTCTGTCTGTTCTATAAATATTTTCATGGCAATTGTTCTAATCAGCTCTCTTCCTGAGTACTCCGACTGCATTAATTTAAGCACACTACTAGATTGACAACTAGATTTCATACTTTTACTGTTGAATTATTCTCTTCCAGTCTTCCCTGTCACCCATGTTCTTTAAAAATTTAAATGCAACGTCAATCGCCATCTTCTGTCTTTCTGAAGGCTATCCTCCTTCCTTACTGAAATTCTTCCTTATTCTTAAATTAACTCGGTGATAGCACACAGATCCTTGACAGATTGCACAGGTACTATAATGATCCTAAGCCAAAGAAAAACTGGGCGACAAAAGCTCTCTATCGAGCAGGATCCTGGGCTCATTCTGCATTTTCCTTCCAGGACAACCCCATCTGTGGCCTTCCTCCTGGTATTGAATAGTTTACCATTTTGTCTATGTACTCCATCCGACTTTCACTTCAAAAAGGTTCTCACTGGTCTTGTCGATTGTATCCGCAACATATAACCGATCATCTTGCTTCTCCGCACTGCGATTCCGAAAGCACTGATTCATAAGTAAATAATCCTGTCATTTTTATGGGTAGTATGCTAGTAATAATAAAACCGAATACGTCGCGAATACTGAGAAAGACGCTGAGATTTTTGTAGCGGCCGAGATAGCTGACACCGGCTTCATTTGCCCAATGTGACCCTTCATATCTAATGTGGATTTACAAAGCAAGCAGAACCGATTTACAAGATTAGCGTAACATAATCTTCCCATCTACATATTCTACCAAGGGACGGAATGAGCAACGTTTAATAAATCTACATGTTTCTTATGCATGTGTTTATGATTTTACGTCCTCTACAGAATTTATTTTAAGACATAATCTTATTATACTAGATACAACTCACACTAATAAGGTTTGGGAAAGGCATGGATCCATTACTCTCTTCCAAATTAGGGGTTAAATAGCAGGTTAGAATGGCTTCTCTAGATTTGGTGACAGCCAATTTAAGACAAAAATGTTCTGAATTTCAAACTGTGAAAAAATAAACGGGAACGAATCCACTACCTTTCGCAAGAGGTCATGGCAGTTTTTAGATAATTAAGAAAAAAAAGCTGTGGAGAGTCATGTCTTGCTATGTTCTGAAGCTACATGATATTAACAAAAAAACAAAACCTAAAATGGATATAAAGATGGCGAATGGTTATTGTGTGAAACATGGAACCAACAGAGTTCAAATTGCAGCCAAGGCTCTTGCATTCCATTTGCACTGATGCCATTGAGAAAGGTATAAGCCCGTCTCTTCTTCTGACAAAGGGATAAATTATTAGGGTGAACTGGGATCTCTAGTTTTTATGCAAAAATTAATCTAGGGGAAGTACAATTCTAAATTCAAAACTTGTATAGAAAGCGATGGGTAAACACTCCATTATGTTTTTCTTTCATGTACAGTTTACAGATATTAAAAAAGGAAACTGTGGAGAGTCATGACTGTCTCTAATCTGAAAGGACACAGCGTTTAAGACAAAGCTAAAATGTCTATCAAGCAGCTCGCGCAACTCCTTATCTTTCAAATGCAACTTCACCGTCAGCCACCAACATTGACCTATTTGCCGGCATTTCGCTAATCAGACAAGACAGTAAACAAATTCGATTAAATCCACTTTTGAAAAAAATTGGTCTGTTGGAGTCGACATGGGATGCGTGGCTTGGCTTGAAAGGATATCACAGTGGCTTTGAGACTTCAGCGAAAACCTCGACAGATAGAACCTCTTGTTAGGTTTTGGCTAAAAATGTTTTCAGATTCATGCAGATCAGATAACACCAGCTGTAAAGTACAGGATGATTAAAAAGTAAGTCCCTATGTTATGTATGATGGACTCTCCGAGTAATTATAATTTTTACAAGTCGGGAGAGTTCATCATATATAAAATAGGGAGTTACTTTTCAATCAACCTGTATATTCCTGAATTCGGCTCGGATTTTTAGTCGAATTCGAATTTCAGTCGATTCGTTACATCCGTTTACATGGGAAAGATATATCCCCTCCACCCACTACCAGCCACTAACAGAAGGGAATACTGGGTCTTATAGCATTGGGTGGCAACCGCCAAAATAACCAAGGAAGGAATTCTTAAAGTCAAGAATCTTCCATCCTCTATCTTAAAAACAACTTGAAAGAGGCCGTTTGACCAACACAAGGCCTGAACAAAATTAACAATAAAAAACAAATGAAAACTGCAGATAAAGTTCACTTTCTTCAGAAACAGTCATTCACTCCTATAGTTCACTGCTACTAACAAGCAGGAATTTTTTTCTCCTGATGATGGCCATGCTAGCCGAAACTAGTCGAGGAACCTAATTGAAATAATAAAACAAAAAATGTTAATATTCAACCCAGTGTGTCTGAAAATATTAATTTTTTAATATGTTTTTATTGTGACACCCCCACATATATATATATATATTTATATAAACAAACGTTTTCTAACACAGAACTTGTAAGTTGTTTTGAACAAACAAAACAGCATTTTTTTCCTTTAATGTAAGCTTTTCTGCTAACAACTTACGAGAAGAATCTTTGGCAAGTTAAATAGAATATTAACGAAATTCACAAAGTGACAAACAGCCTAGGATGAAACGGGGAACTACCACTAAAACTGATTTATTATTAAAATGGGAAAAATAAAAAGGGAAAGAAAAAAAAATAAAGGGGGAAAGAAAAATGGCAAAAACCTGAATAAATAGTTCCAGTGAAAATAAAAAGTCAAAATCAGGATCCATAAGCCGCCTAGTAAAGGAATTGAACAGACAAATTTCTCCTTCTATCGACACAGAGACGCGGTTGATGTGATTTGATAAAGACCGCCTCCAAAACAGACTAATGCTTTGCTCAAAATGATAAACGTTGAATTCGCATATTTGTCAGCGCAACCTGCGCTTTTGTTTGTTATATATATATATATATATATATATATATATATATATATATATTATGAAATGTACAAAGTCCGACAATTATTTTAAGACATTTTTACGTTTATACATTCTTTTTATAGATACAAATATTTAAGAAAATGCTCTGTTTATAATAAACAGTATTAAACAACATTTACCGGCCTGAATGTCCGAGAAATTTGTTATAAACAGAGCATTTACTTAAATATTTGTATCTATAAAAAGAATGTATAAACATAAAAATGCCTTAAAATAATTGTCGGACTTTGTCCATTTCATAATGTGTGACGTTATTTGTTTACATTTGGATACGCCATGAGCAGATATGAATGTACGTGAGAGATTCATGGAAGATTAAAGTTTAAAGGCAGTAAAATCAACCTTGCCAACCGAACGCTCCTTTGTGGCCGAATCAGTTAAGGGACGTCAGGCTAAATGACGGTTCCGTGTAGGATACAGGTTTGATTCCTGTTGGAGGACGAATATTTTCTATGAAATGTCTTTTATATATATAAAATAAACAAATGCGATAATTGATGAGTTCTTTTGGATTAAGTATTTTGGCCGAAACCTAATACAGATTTTTCTCAAGATATTTCTATCGCAGTGCGAGGGACACATAGGGTTTTGAATTCAAAGTTGTCCTTCTACACTGATTATCAACTACGTCTAGAGAACTCAGTTTGACCTGCTATTTAACATATCGCTGGGGGAAGGAGAGGTGGATTTAAGGGTTTTTTTGCGTGTAATTGGATGTAATGAATTCGACTGGAATTCGATCTCGACTCTCTGAGTTTTCATTCTAAGCCGCTATCCATTATACCACCCGCACATCCATTATTCCATGGCGAGTTCTTTACGTGTTAGCCTGTCATGTGGTTACAAGAATAGGGAGCAACTAGTGAGGATCGAGCTCCCCACTTAGATAACTAGACCAGAAACATCATACTATTGTAGGTACCTATTCTGTCTGCCTCTCTCTCTCTCCCTATTTCTTTCTCTCTCTCTCTCTCTCTATATATATATATATATATATATATATATATATATATATATAGTGGACACTGACACGATGGCAGTCTGTTTCATGCTTGAACGCAATCTTCAGACCAGATCTCTGATATTGAGCACTTTCAGCCATAAATAGCGTACCTTAAAACTATATTTTTATCACATACACAAATATGGCGATGGACTCTCCCGTCGTATTTGACGTATGAGAGTCAAGCAGATCAGTTCTTATGAAACGACAACCCAGAGACCAGCACATATGATTTGATTATAGTGGTGAAGGCATAGTGCAGAACCAACCACACTTTTTGAAGGGCCGAATACAGAGACCTGGTATACCACATGCCACAAAATCCCCAAACGACCGACTGCAGGTTTTGAATTCAGAGTTATCCTTCTCCTAGACCAGTTGCCATCCAAGGCTATAGAACTGTCTGTCCTGCTATTTACCCATAGCTGGAGGGAGAAGAAGAGGATTAATACCATTCACAAGGGTATTAGCACGTAAGTAAATGTAATGGATTCGAGTGGAATTCGAACTCGGCTCTCCGATTCCTCAGTCCGAGTCGCTATCCACTACTCCACATGTTGTTCGGAAAGTAATGACCGATTTTAGAATCAGTTTTTATTCTTAAATTTAAACAGTGTTTAAATCAATCAAACTAGGAACCCCGTACATCCCTGCCTCTCTGCCATTCGAGTTACAAAAGGTTATTTATGCCTTTCGTATAACGCTCTGAAGGTTTGGACACCAAGAAACCTTTGAATGCAGCTTTTTCATCTTCTTTGCAACGGAATGTCTTTTTGATTTAAAAAAAATGTCAAGATGCCTGAAAAAGTGGCAGTCAGTGGGCGAGAGACGTGGTAGATGTGGCAAAGAGTCATATCCCAAGTCGGTGATCCTGGCAACATATGGTTGGGCCTTGTCATGAAGCAGAATTGAACCTCGTCGATTAACCAGTGCCAATGCCAGTAGTATTTTGATTAACTAAAAATGCATTTCATCAAAGCTGTTGCCTATAAACTTAGACAGTGATGCTCTATTTAGAATCCAGAATATTGTAATGGATAACGTCAATGGCGCACATCCAGACAGTCATCATAATCTTCTGCTGGTGCAATTTCGGTTTTGGAAAGTGTTTGGGTCCTTCGTCAGGATCAAGCCATTGAGTCAATCGTTTCCGATTGTCATAAAGGCTCAATTTCTCACTACAAGTTATTATTCGATCAAGAAATCAATCATTTGCAGATGCAACATCAAACACACTTTAAAATGTTGAACTCTTTGACTTTCGTTGACTTCCTGTGGAATCAATTTATCAAGTCAACTTACCAATTTTCTTGAGATGGTCCGATATTATTAAAATATTTATCTGAAATTACTGAGACATTTCACTGACGTTTTGACGTTACTTTTTGTTCGCCTTGTGTTTTCAGATGTTGATTGACAATTGTAGGTGGACGTCCTCTACCACCTTGATCTTCAAGACTCGTATCCCCACTGCGGAACTTCTGAAACCAGCGCCGTATTGTCCGATCACAAGTGGATCCTCCACCTCAAACTTTGTTAATGTTGATAGTAGTTTGAGAAACATTATGATCAAGTTTGAACGTATGTAAAAAAAGGTAAAGTTATCTTTTCATTTTTCATGTTCTAGATGAAATTTTGAAAGAACTTGATATAAAATTAACAAAGAGGACATTTTAATCATTAGGAATGAGTAATATATTTTTTGTGCAACTATTATAATAAAAATATATTTTAACATAGTAAGTTTATTCTAAAATCGTATATTATTTTCCAAACAACCTAATATCAGGTGGGCACTGAAAGTTTATCGACCCGAAAAAGCAGCTTTTCCGAAAAACCGCGATGTTTGATCATTTGGTCAGATTTTGATAATTACTTTAAGGCAGACTATGGCAATTCCGTTCAAGAGGGGGATGCTATTTTGTTATTAATAGTAAATGACTAGTTTCTTTCCGGGCACATTTTGCGCATGCGTGTGACTGTGCATGTTTTCTCCTTTCACATTTTGGATGTTTGAAGAATGTGAGAATTTGAAACATCGAATAACCTACCCAAGGAGTTTGTGTTAATGGATGGCAGAGTAGTGACTCAGAAAGATAATAAAGTAACAAAAATTGCTTACAGCTTCAAATGACAGGACGTTGTAGAGAGCCATGATCATCCAGACCCTGATGGAATATGTCACATTAAAGAAGTTACTCGTATTGTTACTTAGTTTAACGGTCGAAATGCACCGTGTGCAAAGAGTCACGTGGTCTCATCAACGCCATTCATGCACTTGCCCGATTTGTGTCATTTTTTAAAATGTTATCTGGTCAAAATTTTGTGCAATTGTTTTCTGTTATTTCTCTCCTTTAAATATTTCAACATTTCTGATTTGTTTTCTGATTTTCTTCAATTGAATAATTAAAATTGATTGAACAACAGATTAGTTCTATGTTCTGTAAGTACAATTTATTAAAATCCAAGTCGATGTGTCAAATTGTCCCTCTCTTGTCGAGCGACACGTTCAATTTATAAATAATCGAACGTGTCGCTTGACAAGACAGGGACAATTTGACACATCAACTTGGGTTTTAATAAATTGTACTTACAGGACATAAAACTAATCAATTAATTTTAATTATTATAATAAATCAAAACATTATAAAATTATTTAAATACGTAAATATATTATGTTGTTGAACTGATTTTTATTATCCCTAAAAACATTAAAAGAACTTCTATTGCAACATAATTTTCTGACGGCTATTCGGTCAATAAGCTAAATTATATATAATATATCTAACAATTTCTAAAGAAGTGATGGATTTTTATTTATTAACCCGACAGATTTTTATGACTTAAACTTTATTTTTTAGTGGATATTCGTATTTGAGTAGACATTCCGTTTATTTATTAAATAGTATATTTCTTTATTTTCGTCTACGGCCTGAATATTTGAGAAATCTTAAAGAAAAATATGCACTCTCTGGTAGAATTCGAACCTGCGTCGCCCGTAGAAGGAGAAGCCGTTTTTAGATACAACGTGCTTTAGACCGACTTTGTGTCGTCGAGCAAGTAATGCTGAATTGTGTCTAATGAACGCAAATCTTTCCCAGGTTCTCTAAATATTCGTATCTGCTCAGTTTCTTATCCTAACGTAAACAAAACAATTTCTGAAGAAACGATGGATTTTTTCCCGACAGATTTTATTTCTTAAACTACTCAAATATGAGTATCTACTAAAAAATAAAATGTTTAAATAATAACATGATCTATTTATCATATAAATATAAGTGATAGCGACTCGGACTGAGGAATCAGAGAGCCGAGTTCGAATTCCAGTCGAATCTATTACATTCACTTACGTGCTAATACCCTTGGAAAAGATATGAATCCACTTCTTCTCTCACCAGCTATGGGTAAGTAGCAGGACAGACTGGATGCTATAGCCTTGGATGGCAACTGGTCTACCGCAGAAAGAAATGACACCCTACTGCGGGAAAAATCTGCCTCGTCAGTCATGTATCGAGAGATACATAATTTCCTAAGCATGTATCACGCATGGCACATAAATGACTGAATATCTTGAAAACTTTATTGTGATTTACCGAATCAATTCTGACGTTGAGTCATCGTACTCCAACCACCTTCCTTAGAAAATTCTAGATCAGGGGTCGGCAACATTTTTCTAATTATGTGTCGACTTGGGGTTTTAAAATCATTCAATGTGCCAACAGCATACGTATTTTTACACAAGTCAAGGTCAATACACCTGTTCTACAATATATTTTATATAGTAATATGTAGTATATATACTTTAGTATGTGTTAAAATTGAGACCGTAAAATATCTTCTTTGCGGAATTTGGTGATGTCATTTGCGGCTGGAAATTGGTTGACGTGCCACGTGTGACACTCGTGCCACAGGTTGCCGACCCCTGTTCCTGGTGTTGCATATGTTGAATACTTACGAGCAGAAGCGTTTTTAGTTGCTGAGGGTGGATAAAGTATTATTATAATTCAGTACATTACATCGACAATTCTTCATTGTAGAACTTCAGATAAATGATTTCATTGATACATTAAACTCCAACCATTTATGTGTTGATGGTAACAACAGTACCACATACTCTGCTCATGTCACATGTAGATAACGTTTTTCGCAACTTTAATATTTATAGTTTTTAAACTTGTTTTAATCATTTTACAACAAGAAGGCGGTAAAGCCACTTAGACGAACGGGGTTACTGAGTGTGGGAGAATATGAAAAAAAGGAAAAAACATTAAGGAGCGAGGACAATAAAAGAACACGAATTAAAAAAAATAAACAGAAGATAATTGACATCGAATTTAAATTTTGGAGGATCAAAGTTGGCTGGAAAGCAAGAAGTCGGAATAGAATTCCACAAGTGAGAAGTGCGAGAAAAGAAATTGTTAGCATGTAACTTACGTTAACTGTAAAATGACCTTACCGTCAATCTAGTACTGAGCTTAAATTCATAAAGTCTAGGTAGCAAACAGAAAAGTAATATTTAAGTAATGTTTATTTTGAATGATACAAAAATGTGGCACAAGGCCAGACGGAAAGTTTATCAGAACAATTACCATGAAAGTATTTATAGAAAAAGCACAGTGAAGTTACGTTACAGAGGTGGGAAAGTAACTGCAGCCGATATGCCAGGTTAAGACCAATAACATTGCAGATTATTCAATGTATTTTATTAAGAAACTTTAAATATATAGCAGAAGCACCAGGTTTGGCAGCAATATTCAATACATGGGCAAGTGGTAGACTTATAAATGCGTAAAATAGATTCTGACGAAAACAAATTGTCCAGCACGACACAGTGAATCAACTTTCTTAAGTGCAGACTTAGCAATGGATTCAATATCATCTTTCCACTTCCTGTTATCTGAAAACGTTTTTGTTTTCATCCCGTGACCCGTAGGGTCGTAGGGGCACCATGTGTACTACAGCCGCAGTAGATGTGGTGTTTTAGGGCAAGATAGTCTGACGGAGTCCAACCTTTTCCAGGCCGGTTTTGAATTCAGAGTTATTCCTTCTCCTAGACCGGTTGCCACCCAAGGCTATACAATCTAGTCTGTCCTGCTATTTACCTATAGCTGGGGGGGTGTAGAAAAAGAGGATTCATATCTTTTCCAAGTGTATTAGCACTTAGGTGAATGTGATGGATCCAACTGGAATTCGAACTCGGTTCTCCGATTCCTCAATCGTTGTTCGAAACTCAAATTTAATGGGTTATTTTCCCTCTAAATATCAATCTCGTATCTCTTACATATTATAAGATGACAATCAGTCTATCATCATTAATTTCATTGGTCTTCAGCGAATATCATGTCTTTCTTCCGTTTCCAGGCCTTATCGGCCCCTAAACGACCAAGGGATCTGATTTGTATTATATATTGACCTGATCTGTGTTATATATTGTAATGACACAAAACTGATGGGTGCATCGAAATATTTCAAATGAAAGCCCACAAAATTGTTGTTAAGTACTGATTGTTAACAAAGATAGTTTTCGGAGTTACATTTACCACGTATCTGGGATGAGGCTGTGTTAATCTCTTCATAATTCAACACTTATTCATGTTCATCTTAAATTCAAACTGTGAAGAATTTATCTTGATTTCAAGAGAAGATTCCGGAAAGCCATATTTCATAGTGGAAAGACTCATCCATCAATATTTGAAGTGGGGAGTGGTTTTCTGCGGAGGGGGTGGGCGGAATGGCGCAAACTGGTGAAACTGCTTCTCAATGGCAGAGAGCATGGCAAACAAAGACCGCATTTGGAAAGCGAAAAAAAAAAATGGAAAAACAAGGAAAGACTGGAAGAGAGCGAGGGGGGAGGGGTTAGAGTGAAAGCCGCATAAACACGTGATGTGAAACGAACCAACAAAAGGAAGGAAGGAAGGAATATAGGTTAGATTACTTATTCGCGATAAGGAACTGAAAGATGCATAGCATTTTTACCCATCCCTTCCTCCCTACAGTGTCTGAGATATAAACCTATATCTATATTAACATGTACATATCTCTGTTTGTGCACACCTTTACGCAGGTACATACATACGACATTATCTGAACACACACGCATCTCCATCTCCCTCTCTCTTCTCTCTCTCTCTCTTTCTCTCTCTCTCCCTCCCTTTCTCTCTCTCTCTATATATATACATATATATATACATATAGAGGTAAAATGAGAACAAATGGAATATAATTCCACTGTACGTAACATTTAATTAAAAAGCGGGGCTCAATGCAAACATAATTGCCATTATGTAGCGATTTTTAACTTTTTTTAATATCCTAAAATAATACACACACACACACACACACACACACACACACACACACACACACATATATATATATATATATATATATATATATATATATATACACACACGCAAGTAAAAGGTTTGGCACTTCTTTCAGCATCCCGACTCCAAACTTTTGTTGACGGACACTCGGGAATTACTCCGTCCACTCATCAGTGGATATTAGCAATTGATTGCTCATACTTCTCTGTTTTTCTTTTTTGCATGCACTTTTCATTGATGCAAATTTTTTCATAGTGTATGTGTGCGTGTTTGTCATTTACGTGTTTTTTTTTTCATTTTACCCTCATTCCTTAACCTTTTCTCTCTTTTTCTTTTTTTTCCTTTTAATTGTTGCCATTTGACTTCCGGTCTATATATATATATATATATATATATATATATATATATATATATATATATATATATATATATATATATATATGTGTGTGTGTGTGTGTGTGTGTATACTTGAGTATACACACACACATATATATATATAGTGTATATTTATTCATCAATTTTTCATTAATGCATGTTTCATTAAATAATATAGACAAGTTTTGTCTATTTATTTTAAGTTCCTTTCATATTGTCTGATAAGCTTAATAACATTATCATTGAAAGACGAAAGGAAAACACCATATTGATACATGTTTAAATCCAATCTAAGCTTTCGGCTTAGACAAGCCATTATCAAAGATGACAATTTCAATAAATCAAACAACAACAGACGAAACAACAATGATAGTCCGCCCTTGCTGCATGAAAATTTCAACATGTCTGCACGCATACTCAATTCCGAAAAATCCTTGTTGACAACACAACTATACTTAACATGAAAACAATAAACAAAAATTCTTGAAGCTTTATACAAAAAACATTTGAAACCTAACCTGAACAAAATAAACTATGAAATCTGCACAAATCTCCTTAAATGCCTATAATTTATAACAGAACCCATTGGTTTATACCAACGACTTCCCATACTTAATATTTCTCGTTTTTCACTCTCTCGTGGTCATGTGTGACGTCACGAGCTGCGACGCGATTTTCGCTTCCGCGTCTCGTATATACGAGTTTGTCGTTACTTGAAATTTTCATGTAGCAAAGGCGGACTATCATTGTTGTAATGTAAATTATTTTTGATAAAGAAATATAGTCTATTAGTAATTAAGAGTAAAAATATTTTAAAATTGTAGTTAAATAAAACGTATTCTAACCCTTTAAACACCCCTAGAAAGAATCTTTAAGTATATACACGTAAGAAAAAAATGCCGAAAACTTTTTGCTGTTAATAATAATAAAAAACAAACGATATGCATTTAACGGATGTCAGAATTCGTTGAAAAATACACCCCTACCATCCCTAAACTTAAAGACTTTTTCGAACGTAACTCATAATTGATACAACAATAGTTAATAAAAATAAACATGCTACAGCTCCTGTCTGAATGATTGGATTTCTCTGTATCCTTGGAAACAATAAATTATGAATTTATATGTGCGTTTAAAACTCAGTAAATTTAAAAATAAGTTATTCCAATATTCGCATGAAGATGAAACAGAACTAATGCTTTTAATTTAATTATATAATTAAATTTAGAGTTTTTAGCTTCCATTTTTGAAACATGGTTATTTCTGTGTAGCGAAAACAAACATATTTTAAATCAGTTAATTTATAATATTATGTATATATATATATTTACATCTTTACATACCTAAAATACATAAAAAAATTAAATTAAAAATTTCTAGCGTCTCGCGTTGGAGCACATATGTAGTCGCATTAACGTAAACAAAACTTGTCCAATGAAGGATGAAACATATTAAGCACACACACACACACACACACACACACACACACATATATATATATATATATATTTAAATTATCATATTTTGTATTATTATCCATACATCATCTTGCTCTATTATTATTATTATTATTATTTTATTTATACTACTATTATTATTTATCTGTATTTAAAATCCCTTAATTTATATTTGATATTGCTATCAATATTGTAATTTTTATTTATTAGACTAACTAATTTGGAATTGTGTTGAGTTGTCCTGCCTAAAATAACGGCCCATATCGGTCAATTTGCTGTATAACTCGATGTACAAAGTTCCACACTTTAAGGAAAAAAATTCTTGACCGGGTCAGTCTGTTTTAGGCTTACTACTACCCATTCAATACTTCCTTTTTCCCTTTCCTTTCCTTACCCTCTATTTATCTCACTTTTTCAAAGAAATTAACCATCCGTCACTTTTCTTATTCCTCTCCTTCTCTCTTGCTTTCCCTTCCCCCCTATCAGTCTCGGGAATTGTCTCCATTTGCTAAGAGATTTCGGCCTGAAAAGATGAATATATAGATATTCATGAAATAAATTATAACCGAAATGAACCCTTAAGGTTTTCTTCTTTATTATTATAATGCTCTGTAGCTTACAATAAGCTCTTCTTGGATTAATATCCACCATGGAATTATCCCTACCAGTCGGAAATTGGTTTTATATATATATATATATAGATATAGATATAGATATAGTGTGATACAGAAAAAATATTCTGTCTGTAGATGACTATATATAGTCATCCACAGACAGAGTATTTCGCTGTATTACAGCTCATAGGTGTAGCTAGACGATTGCTTCAAGCCGGGATTGAAACCCGACCGATTTGGCATCAGTCAGAGATTCTACCCGCATGCTATCGTCGCACAGCAGAGCTGAAGGGAAATTTTAACGTTTTTACTATGTGAAAGACGTCTAGGAGAGCTCGATTCGAGTAGAAGAGCATTGCATTAGCAGCAGCAGCAGCCATTGTTTGTAAAATACCCCTTACCCTCTCTCTCTTTCTCTCTCTCTCTATTTATCTCTCTCTCTCTCTCTCTCTCTCTATATATATATATATATATATATATATCTTCATATAACACATCTATGTATGCCTATGAGTGTATCCACGTAAGAGTGCATATGTATATAAATGTATATAAATATATATGTAACTGTATATATCTAATAGTATGTATATGTTTATGAAATCTTTATAAACTTACATAAATTAATATACGTATACTCTTAAATATTTCTATGGAATCAAAGGATTTATTTTTAATCCGAATTTATTTCTCATTACTCTGAACGTTATTATTGTGTATACACATATTTGAGTAGACGCCCTGTTTCTCTCTCTTTCATTTACAGTGTAAATGACATTATAGACTAAAAGTTTGTTAGTACATTCTGGATTTAATGATTAGTAAATTTTATACCCTGTCGTTTGCTTAATTAAGTCCTACTAAGCTAGGACGCTGAAACTAACTCATTAGTGAAATGTCGTGTAACTTTTTAGAGAGAGAAGGGTACTTAGAATTTTAAATCTGCCAGCACTGAGAATAGCATGAGAGAGAGAGAGAGAGAGAAAGAGAGAGAAGGAGAGAGAGAGAGAGAGGAGAGAAAGAAAGTGAAAGAGAGAGGAGTGAGAGAAAGTGAGAGAGAGAGAGCATCTGCTTAGAACATAAGTATGCACAGAAATAATCTTTAGAACAATGGAACATTTTCATACATACACATACACACACGTATATATATATTTGCATACATATATTTTTAAACCACATTATATATATATATATGTGTGTGTGTGTGTATGTGTATATATATATATATATATATAATCACTTCACGCCAAACAAGGTGATAATGCCACTAAGATCAGTGAAAGAGAAAGGAAAAGACTTTAGAAGGAACCGGAAATCCAATCCTAAACAGGAACTTCTGTATCTATCTATCTATCTATCTATCTATCTGCATAGGTGCTTGTGTGTGTATCGGTGAATTGCAGTTTATGCAGTTTATGATATTTTTTGTCAGAAATTTTTTCCGTTTCTTTCAAGATATTGCTTCCTTTTTGACATTTTCTTCTTTCATTCCAAATTATTCTTTTGTCATCAAATTGAATGAAAAAAACATATAAATATATCCATGTGTTGGGGAATATTGCAATGTTCCCGACCAGAGCAGAAAAAGATTCCAATATTACTTTTAATGTTTGGTCACTTGGTTAGATTTTGGTAAATAACAGGCAAGTTGTCTTAATTCTTTGTGTATAGGACGCAGGTCTTTTCATCTGAAATTGTGTCCAAAATTTTGCAGCATATTATGCTTTAGTTTGGAACTCAAAGGAGGTACGGTGGAGTAATGGATAGCGGCTCGGATTGAGGAATCAGAGAGCCGAGTTCGAATTCCAGTCGAATCCATTACATTCACTTACTTGCTAATACCCTTGGAAAAGATATGAATTTTCATTTTCTAAGCGACAAAATAAAACTGTAGACGAATATAATTTGATCCAATAAATAATAGAAAACCAAATATGCCTTACAACGAGATATCAGTGAAACCTTTGTTCTGTCTTCTGTTGCCGGCAAATTGTATCGGATAAACGGGACATGGTTGAAAAATTTATAAATAAAAAAGATTCATTCTACCTTTTCATTGCTAAGTTTATAAATTTACTTTTCTCAGAGGAACGCTGGGAAAATGTCACCATGTCGCATCGAGGCTTTTCGTAAGCTTTATTTGCATATACCTGTCGCAGTATCTCTTTTCATCTGTCTGACATGGCACGTCTTATTAATGAATATAAACCAAGTGGATGGCGAAAGTTCAGTGTAGACAGAACTACGTAAAATAAACTAAAAATATGTATGGACATTTATCTATATGAGCACTTCTATTCTTGTATTTGCGTGTATTTGTTTCTAGGTCACGATGTTTTAATGTAATTTTGTAGATATCGCATATTAATAGGACACCCAATTGGATTGAACTCAAAAACAATTATTATTATACAGCAAAGGGTCTTTCATTTGAGAACTTTTAGATGAATGTGGTCTGCAAAGTTTTACACCAGATAGAAAATTAGATTTCTCAAGATCCTTCTGTTTAGAGGATGTATATTGTGGTGTCATGGGTATCGGCTTGGGATGAGAAATCGGAGTGCCGAGTTCGAATTCCAGTTGAGTTCGTTGCATTCTCTTACGCGCAAATACTCTTGTGAAAATTATGAATCCGTCTTTTCTCTTTCCAGCTATGAAATGAATAAAAATTCTCATACAAGAGCATCATATTTTGTTTTCATCAATAAAACCACCACTTGCCTTAATGACTGCTTTACAAATTCTTGGCTTTCTTTTCAACAGATTTTGAAAAAATGTAATGGCAGGCCTTTCTAATTATTCTTCAATCATTACAAAAAGTGGATAAAGGCGTTAGTTGGATCCAGTGACAGGACCCAAAGAGTGTGAGTTCAATACCCGGTTAAGGCAGTGGAGAACTTTCAGAGGGTAATTAACGAGAGATAACTGATAACTGACATCCATTAAACATGGCATGTGGAACTAGAACAGTTTATCCCAGTGAGCAAAATAAAGGGTTCAGTTCAACATTCCAATCACCTGAAGAAGGCCGGAGTGTACAACGGCCGAAACGTTGTAATAAATATGGCGACAAAGATGAGGACAATAGTCCGAATAATGTAAATAAGAAACACTAATATTTAAAAAAGAATTTTGTATTTTTTTTTGTATGTGCAAAAACGTGCCCATTTTTTTTTTAGATACGGGCGACCAAACACGACATAAGAAGATAAGAGCGATAACTATAGTAAATTTAAAGTCAGAAAGTATCTAAAATTCAATAAAACAAAAATTAAAGCGAATATTTTTTAAATTTTTAAGATTACTGAATACTTAAAAATTATATATAACGGCACTAGAATTATATTAGATAAACGTCAATCTCTCAAGTTGTCAAATATATCAACAGCTTAAATAAACAGCTACCGCTGTGATTAAAAATGCGTTCTGCAATATTTTAAACTTAATATTATTTCTTTCAAATGAGATTAATTCTACTTTAAATCAGATAAAATTCCTCAAATGAAGTTTTAGACAAGCATATTTTATTTTTGTAAGATTTTTTTAATAAAGAGAATTACATTGCGATGAAAGATGACTAAAAAAAAGGGCGCTAATCAGTTACTTTAGAAAAAAAAAAACTCATTCCAATCAATTTAAATTCGTTTTAGAATACAAAAAGTATATTGCTTATTGAAAATATTATATTTAGTCTATTAGCTTGAAATTAAAACTAAAATAAAAGCTTCAAGAAAGATTTTTCATTCTTAAAAATTAATTTTAAACCTTAGGCATTGCTGTGGTGGTATTTATATAATCTAATCTAAAAGGGTGAGATTAATACAGAATTTTAAAAGATTTAAAATTTAATAAATTATCTTAATTAAAATTTAAAATAATGAAAAGATTGCTTGTAAAAATTCATTAACCATTGAAAAATATTTTTTCTTAAGACAATATATTTTATAAAATCGGTTAAAATCTTTTTTAATTAAATAATGTCTTAATTTTATTACATTTTTTTTTTATTTTATGATTCAGAGCAGATTTTCTTAAATGGTGTTTCTGTTTGACAAAAACAAATTGATGATTTAAATTCTCCAAGGTTCTAAGTAATATAAATATGAATGTGGGGAAATTTTAATTTCTTGAAATTTCATAAACTTAAGTAAGTGTCGGTAACAGGTGTAAAAAATATTTTTATCAAGTTTTTCTAAGAAGAAAAATTTGAAAAATAATGTCATTTATTTGCGTATAAGTCCTGAAAATTACATTAAAATCCAACAATTATTTGATTTTTGGAAGAATCAATGTGTTTTTACCGTAAAAATCGCTAAAATTTCCTATACTAACTTTTGAAGTTGAAGCAAGAAAAACAAGATTTTTAACCAAAATTTCGAACGTGTGAGAAAGGATTAAAAAATTTGATAAAATAATAAGAACAGTACTTTGATCATTTTTCTTAATAATTACATAAACATTTTGACGATAAAACATTGTTTTTATCAAGTTTGCTTTTTTTCAGCGAATTAGTAGTGGTATCTATATAAGTAATACAATATTATTTTATACACCCTTTCGACAAAAACTCGATTCGGTGAGTGAAAAACAAGATTTATTTTTTAGTCTGTTTATGTTAAAATCGACTTAAAAAAGCAAATGGGACTGAATGTGCCATTTTCATTTTGTTCCTGTCTTCCATCTTGGATTTATTTATGCTTTCTCATAAATTTTGTCTTTCTATGTCACATTTTTTCATGTTGACTGTATTGTTCTCCCCGTGAGTCAATGGCAGGGACAACATTTCTCGTTTGCCAAACAAGAAACCCTGTTTTCCTCACGAACTGCTTTGTTTTGTTACAGGCACAGATTGAATCTGATTTCAAGAGTTGCTTGTTTGTCAAACTAACAGCAAGCGGCAGATAGACGCTCTTATGTGATGGATTGTTCTGTTACAAACTCAAACAAGTCACAAGCCGGCCAAAAGGTAGAGGAATAGACTGAGTGCTGAGAGGAGAATTTCTGTCCTAAGTATACAACGCCGATACACGATCGGCCAATAAACTTACTAAAAGTCATTTCATATCAGCAAAACCTTTTTTTTTTCACTGTCGTGTGAAGGTGAAAAATTTCTTCAGAAACGTAAAAGCATTGCAGGCATAAACCCCAACATTTCAGCAAAGGACAAAAAGAAGACAAATCGCCAATTCCCAAAAGCGGGACGTTAATTAACATCAGTTAGCGATTAACAGAGATTATGTTAAGAAGTTTAGATTAATTTGTTACAAAGTCAGGGGTCACCCAGTGAGGATAGAATTCATTAACAAACTAATCTACTAGCTTGTTAACCATCACACTATGTTCCACGAATGTTATATTCTTGTAGTGTCCAGTTTTCTTGTCTTTTTTATAAGAATCGAATAAAACCATTCCCAGCGGGCTAGCTGCAAGAGAAATGCCTTAAATCGACGTTTGAAGGCTCAACTTTGTGATCCCGTTTAGCGTTATCAGGGTATCGAAAAAAAAAGGCGATTTAAATTTGTCATTTTAGGTAGTCATTTTTTTTAGCTTATCCGACGCATTATGAGTTGTAGAATCGAATAAAACCATTTCCCGGAGGCTAGCGGAAAGAGAAATTTCTAATTTTCTTAAAATACAGTAAAGTTTTGGTTATTGAAAATTCCAAAAGATCTTCAAATATGATAACAGAGTTTAATGTATATGTGATGAAGTCAACCATAGTTGTCTTCCCTTCGAACTTCTTCTATGTGTCGTGTTGCATCGGGACGCTGGCGATCATGCCCAATTTCCTGTCCTTTTTAACTTTTAAGAAATTTTGTCCTTTTGTTCTCTCTCCTAAAAATTGTTCCGCCATCCATGTAATCAAGCTCGCTATGTAGGTTATGCGTTCTTCTCCTTTGTTCGTCTTACCTTCAATCTGTTGTGTGTATCAAATTTTCTAATCCGCCTTTCCTCATTACGTGTCCTAGAAATTTCAACTGTTTCTTCCTGATATTGAGTATAAGTGCCTCTTTTGCTTCCATTTTCTCTAAAACTTCGCTTCAAAGCCTCTTCTTCATTTGTGAGGAAATTGTCCAGCATTCGCTGCCACATACGTGACAGTTCAGTACTCTTTTCTTTGTTTATTCAGAAATTTTTCTATTTTTTAAATACTTTACTTAGCTTTTGAAAGACATATTTCGCTATCCCAAAATACCTTCAGATTTCAGAGTCACACATTTCGTCCTCTGTTAAAACACTTTTTAGATATTTAAATTGTTGTACTTGTTTGATTATGGTCGAACCTCACATATGTGGTGCAGTCGTCAAGTTGCATGGGCTTAGGTTAGGTGCTTGTATGACATTTGGGAGAAGCTACTTAACAGCAAGGCGAGTAAAAAAACAAAACAAAAAACATTTTCAACATTTAACAAAAGTAATTATCTATTTTAATTATAAATATTTTATATTTTTGCAGGTCTACATAATTTAAATCGGAGAAATTGAAGAGCAGAGTTCAAATACTGTTATGCCATAGTACCTATTCTATTGTAATGGACTCTCCCATAGATAATAAGTAGGAGTAGCAGTGGCAAGTCTGGCAGAATGGTGTTGAGCGCGTCAGTCGAGATTCGGACATTTGAAGTACCAGCCATCACAACTAGATTGCTGCGCCATTGACTCTTATTTTCCAAGTTCCTAACGTTTTGTACGTCGGACCTAATTTAGGACGACTTATTAGAAATGCAAGCCTCCACTGTGAAAATACTCCCCAACAAATACCAATAGGGTTCATTACATACACTTACACGCAAATATCATTGGGAAATGTATGGATTCATCTCTTCTCCCTATCTATGGGCTAAATAGTCGGACTTGTATCTGGAAGAATCATTTTTATTCTTGAAACATTGTTAATGCGATATTCACTCTCAAAAACCTACAATTCAAACAATATGGTTCGGGCATAGGGTTGATAAAGCGGAAAAAACAAATCACACGATGTTTTTTCAGTCTTCATGGTTGAGTTTTCGTCAATAGGCCGCCTTGTCATTTTAACGCCATACGAACATTGAAAAAGAAGACTTTTTTGTTAGATTCAACGTATTTTTGAACTAGCATCTCCATCTTCCTTGTTTTTTTTTCTATCACTATCTTCCGGCCGATAGAGTTTTCAGCCTTAATTATGTTTATGTTGTACGTCGTTTCGGAAATGTGTGTTTTTCTTTGTCTTTATTTTTCTAACTTTGGTATTCCTCTTGAGTAGATGATAAAAATCGGTTAGATGCAACATACATTTGAGGAAGGTGGAAGAATATATCGGCCTAAACACTCTGTTAAAAAGAAAGTTGTCTGAATATTTGGTGAAATAAGAGCAAACGTATTTGTGTATGATGTAAAAACTCAAAATAGGAAGATTTTAAAAAGCTTTTTTCAATGACTTAGAAAGAGCGGCTCTCATCAACCCAGCAATTGTCCTACATAACCTCAGATTCCCCAAATGCCAACCTCTCAGGTGTCTTCTATAATCAGTTTATTAAGAGTTGTACTATATACAAGGTTATCTGAGTCTACTTGCATTCCACCAACCAAATTTATATTATTATCAGCTCTAAAGGTAAAGATAAAAACCTTCTTTTTATGACTTAATTATAATGATTACGATTATGATACTTTGTTTAACCTTTGCCTTTTGCTGAAAGGATTTGAGGGAAATAATTATGTGGGCACTGAGACACTTATCTTTGCAAACATTCCCTTTGTGTGATATATGAGAGAGATCTTTTGTAAAGGCTATATCCAGTACGTAAAGGAAAGCTCTTTCAAAATTTTTTTCTTGTCTTTCTTTGAAAATAATCAAATAGAAATTTCTTTATTTCAGTAGCAAGAATTAATTGCGCAATTTACATTATTGACGAAAAGGTTTCGTTATTTTACAGTCGAAATGGTCAGATGTAACCGTAAGTTCTATGATGAGAGTTTCTTCTATCACACTTCTCATTTGTGGATGTCTCTTCCGACTTCTTGCTTCCCATTCAACTTTAATCTTTAAAATTTAAATCCAATGTTATTTTCTGTCTTCTTAATTCTTATTCTTTTATTGTCCTCTCTCCTTAATAGTAGTTTTTCTTATATTCTCTAACAGTCAGTAACACCTTGCATCCTAGTGGCTTTATTGCCATTGGTGTTCAAAAATTTAAATGCAATATCAATTGTTATCTTCTGTCTTCTTAATTCTTATCCTATTATTGTCTTATCACCATAATAGTAGTTTTTTTCATATTCTCTAACACTCAGTAACCTCTTGCATCCTAGTGGCTTTATTGCCTTTGATTTTTAAAAATGTAAATGTAATGTCAATCATTACCTTCTGTGTTCTTAATTGTTGTTCTGTTATTGTTCTATATACTTATAAATGTTTTCTTTTACTCATCTTTTCTCACACCTTTGCATCTTAATGGCTTTATTGCCTTGCTTGGAGTGGAATGATTAAAGAAAAATATCATTGACGTGCATGTCATGACGCGATCGACATACTGGAAAAAACTCATTAATTCAAACGATATTGAATGCATTACTTTTGTATTATCAGAAAACTGATCAAATATATTGAAATAACTTGTAGCGAGGCCGAACTTAAAACTGTTTACTGAGATAAAATCCTTTCTCGGTGAAAAGATGGTAACTCCCTTTCTCGAGGATTTTGTCTTAAATGTTGGAATAGATCCAAATGAAGCGACGCCAGACAGTACCGAAAGCTTACTGATTCACGCCTACCGACTGCAGACTGTCGGAATCCATTATCTCCAAGATTAGCAAAGAGTTCTTCGTAGTTTCCTTAAAGATTTTTATCTTCATAGAAGCAAAATTTTCTTCTATATTTTCTTTAACTGACGCAAACAGTGAATTGTATAATCGCCCGTTATATTTCCCGTACTGCTGTTTGTTAAAGAATAAAAAAAATGGCGTTTTCTATCTGCACAACCGAAATCCGAATATTAGTATTTACTGAACTCACGATTACTCTGGCAAAAGTTCACAATTGAGAAACATTCAGAAGCATTTTGTTCGAAAGAACATTTTCTTTATTGAGAATTTCCGAATGCACAGGCCGATAAACGTAATGGACACTGTTTCAAATAAAAATGGGACGTCTATTTCAAATACGAATATGTACTATAATAACGTTGAAGTAATCTATCTATCTATCTATCTATATATATATATACATATATATATATATATATATATAGTTAAACCTAGAGAGCCAGACAAACCTACCAAGGTTTCACCTAAGCGGATCATCAGGGAAGGCTGGACGATTATTTCGGTTAACGTACATGTTCTTGATTCTTTCTTTTTTATACCTTTTTTTCCCTTTGGTATTGGCTTCTTCTATTTGCAAATCAATATACCTAAGGTTTTCCTAGCGAGTATAGTTTCTTATACTTATAAGATTTCTATTAAGAATACATACATACATACATACATATATATATATATATATATATATATATATATATATATATATATATATATATATATATATTTGCTTCTTCCCTTAGTTTAAATTTAATATAGGTCATATTTGATTGGTTGATCTAAGCAATATATATATACCAGGTACAAAATCCGTGGGTAAGTAATTCAAGTGCATCCTGTTAATATAAAATATTAAAACAGATCCACAAAACAGTACTCAATATAATTTTTATTGTAGGTCATATAAGTGAATTACAGTTAATGAGATCCAAAAAATTTACCTCATACAGATGACTATTTCGTCCATGAGAAAGAAGTTTTTCTCTGGATATATACATATACATATATATATGTGTGTGTTTGCAGTAACCTGAAAGACGATCTCGATTTTAACGTGGGTACACTGTGCCGATGCTGAAAGATAGTACATATTTTAGCAAAATTTCTTATGTCTGTGGTCCTATTGCCACATAGTAACACTCAAGGCCGGATTAAGCGAGTACGCGTTGTAGAAAATGTTATAAAGGGACACTAAAGAAAAAAAAACACATGAATATTAAATCATAAATTATTTACTTGGAGAGTGTTAAATCTTACAAAGCAGATAAACGTTTAACTTTTAGCGAAACAATAAGTAAACTTAGACAAATATAAAATAAATCATTCAAATGAAATTTAAATTTAACGAATTCGATGTAATGTAACTTGAAATATTAAATCATTAAAAATGCAGCTTCCTCGATATGTAAACATTAACGGATTTACGGTGGATGATCTAGCGATTAAGGCACTTTCTATACATTCTCGTCTTAGTGAATTATCTTCTCTTTTAATTAAAGTAGTATTTTTTATGTAAAAATTGTGATCAGTTTCGTTACAGTGAGCAACAAATGCATTTAAGGAGAAAGTATATAGAAAGTGCTTTAATCGCTAGATCATCCACAGTAAATTTGCGTTTCAGATTCTTACAATGTTTCATTATTCCTGACCGCTCTTCTATTATCAAAACGTGGGATATTTAATAACAAAAGGGATGGAAACAAAAAAGTAAAAGATAAATAATATGAATTAAAATCGGTTACATCATATACATGAAACACATACTCTCTCTCTCTCACACACACACACACACACACACACACACACACACACATATATATATATATATATATATATATATATATATATATATATATATATATATATATATATATAAACCAATTTGTGACTGGTAAGGATAATTCCAAGGAAGATATTAATCCAGGGTGAGCCCAATGTAAACAACAGAGAATAATAATAATAAAAATCAAGAAGAAAATTTTTTCACTTGAATCTTGAAGATTTTCTTCTTTATTATATAAACAGGCGACATGCTGTTTCATGCTAGACACAATCGTCAGGCCTGACGATTGCGTCTAGCATGAAACAGCATGTCGCCTCTCAGTGCTGACTTCAATGTTTATATATATATATATATATATATATATATATATAACGCTTATTAAAGTGGCTTCATTAACAGATCGTACTGGTATAGAAAACTCGCTTTGCCTGCAATGTTAAGAAATCATCATTTGAATGGAACGCTGAATTCATTCCTTCATGTAGAAGATTGCATTTATCTGGAGAAAATCTGTCTACTTACTTTGTAAGTGAGAAAATAAAAGATATCTTGTTACTGACGTCGGCATCAAAAAGTATCTTTTTTAGATTGAAAAGCGCCATTAATTTCTCTGTGTAACGAATATGAAGTACTTTGTTTTATTTTCTCTAGAGAGAACATTTTTGTGATTCCAAGTCTTAAGCACATGTCAAAAAGAAAAGGGCCTTTAACGATTATTGAATGCAATGTAAAAAGAAATGTTTGCTTAATTCTTTTGCATACATATAGAAAATGAAATTAGTAAATACACACAAAGAGGAATGAACGTAAGATAAGACTGAGTCTTCTCACCGTGTTTATTCAACTTTACAGCGATCCTGGGAGAATTAGAAGACTGAGCAGGATTCACCATTAGCAGTCACAATCGTAATAACATAAGAAAATCAGATGACACAGTGTTGATAGCAGACACAGAAAGGAAACTACAGGATCTCCTGCAGAAAGTAGTAAAGGAAAACGAGAAGAAAGGACTGAACATCAATTATAAGAAGACAGTCTCTTAGAATCCAAGATGCCACTATTAATAAAACGTATAACAAAAAAGGAACGGTCCTCTTCATTGATACCATTTTATGTAATAGCATGAGAACCCTGAGAAAACATAGAACACAACAGAAATTCGGTTTAAAGCCATGAAACTAATGTATGGATCGTATTTTCGTTTTCGCAAACCACAAGACAAAAATGAGAAATTTGTTTCGTATCAATTAAAGCTCTTTAAAATATTCCGACCAAGATTTTTTAGAAGTTTGTTTTATTCCTGGGTAAAGTGCGCTCTTGCCTTTTACGGTCAGTCTAGTCCTATGCATATGACACAATGCTGATAACAGACATGGAAAGAAAACTAAAGGATCTCTTATAGAATGTAGTAAAGGAAAGTGAGAAGAAAGGACTAAATAGCAATTATAAGGAGAGAGAATGATTGGTTGTTAGCAAAGGGACAAGCCAAGATATGACACAATGCTGATAACAGACATGGAAAGAAAACTAAAGGATCTCTTATAGAATGTAGTAAAGGAAAGTGAGAAGAAAGGACTAAATAGCAATTATAAGGAGAGAGAATGATTGGTTGTTAGCAAAAGGGACAAGCCAAGATATGACACAATGCTGATAACAGACATGGAAAGAAAACTAAAGGATCTCTTATAGAATGTAGTAAAGGAAAGTGAGAAGAAAGGACTAAATAGCAATTATAAGGAGAGAGAATGATTGGTTGTTAGCAAAAGGGACAAGCCAAGATATGACACAATGCTGATAACAGACATGGAAAGAAAACTAAAGGATCTCTTTATAGAATGTAGTAAAGGAAAGTGAGAAGAAAGGACTAAATAGCAATTATAAGGAGAGAGAATGATTGGTTGTTAGCAAAAGGGACAAGCCAAGATATGACACAATGCTGATAGCAGACATGGAAAGAAAACTAAAGGATCTCTTATAGAATGTAGTAAAGGAAAATGAGAAGAAAGGACTAAATATCAATTATAAGGAGAGAGAATGATTGGTTGTTAGCAAAAGGGACAAGCCAAGATGTGAAGTATGAATTGGAGATGACAAAATCAAGCAACTAAAAAATTTAAACAAATAAATAAATTTAAATGAAAATCTAAAGGCATGTTAGAACAGAGAAAGACGCCTTCCAAAACAATGTATTAAGAATCCAGAAAACAGCCATAAACTATTTGGACATTAATAAAATTACCTAAGTGATGAAATATACAACAATGGCAAAACACTTGAAGACCAGTAGCTCATACTTCTTATAAATAAAAAATAAGAGTTTTTTTTTTCAATTTGGTAGAAAATAGTAAAGGAAAGTGAGAAAGCATGACTAGCTATAGAATTGGAGACACAAAACTCAAGCAACTACAAAATTTAAATATCAAGGAAGTGAAACTGAAATCAGTTTGGAATAGCGAAAGATGTCTTCTAAAAAGAAACAAAAATATAGATCTACAGAAGGATGCTGAGAATACCATGGACTGAACCTATGAACAACGACGACGTTTTAAGAAAATTGGAAACAAAAGGACACAAAGAATCAACTGATATTTCTAATACACATAAGGCGGAAAGAGGGCTTGGAGAATTTGACACTCACAGGACATACTGAGCGAAAGAAGGTTAGAGGAAAGCAACGAATAACTCCTGCCTAATGAGCTCATGTAAATGGTTGGCAGAACAAGCATTGAGGGATAGCAAAAGTCAACCTTTATTGAGAGCTACAAAAGAGAGGAAATTGTGGAGAATCATGATTGCCATAGCCTCAAGAATAATAATAATTATTATTTTCTTTCACTGCAAGGAATGTGGCTAGTTCTTCAATCTAATGTCACAGTTCGCATGTGCACTAGACAAGCTTAAAAGTCCAATTAATTAAGCCTACCGTCGTTCAGTAAGTTTAATATTCCGATCACTTCACAACTAATATAAATTTGATTTTACTGGGAGATACAACAGATATGCCATCGTGCCAAGACGAAGTTAAACTTCGTTGACAGCCATATTTAGAGCTGAATTTAAAACTAGATTTACCAAATTACTTATACGTTATTTATATTATTTACATAATTATAATTAATATACTCATCTTTGTTGTTATCATAACATTTCGGCTGTTCTGCCTTTCCGCCTTCTTCAGGTGTTTAGCGATTTGGTTAGTCTTCAGGGGATTTTGAACTGAAACACTAAATATGGAGATTGTTCTGTCCATATCTAAGGTCATCTCGGCATTACAAACCTTGTTTCCACTGAGTCTGAATACTACACAACCCAGAGATTGAACTCACTATTACTGTCATCAAATTTAGAAACCAACTCTTTAATCAACTAGGCTCTTGTCCGGTGGGACAATCCTGAGTCTAGAACTGGAAGCCTTAAATCTAGTAACTGTGCAATACTAAAAAAGAATTGAACGAGACATCTGTGAAAAATGAAACGAGAAAAATCTACCCCCGTAGGTAAAATAAAGTGTATTTGGTCGCAATCCCATGAAGATTATTCGGACAGACAAGCGGCTGAAATATTTGCTGGAGTGTAGAGCGGCTGAAATATTTGCCGGAGTGTAGAGCGGCTGAAATATTTGCCAGAGTGTAGAGCGGCTGAAATATTTGCCGGAGTGTAGAGCGGCTGAAATATTTGCCAGAGTGTAGAGCGGCTGAAATATTGAGATAATAACATCAAATATTTGAATTTGGGAACTTGTCGAAAAGTAAGGGATAAAAAAAACAAACTCTAGGGCATGGGCTCATTCAGTATCGTTGTATTAATTACAATATGATTTGCTTGTAAACGTAAGCGAAAATATATTTCACGTTTCATAACTGCAAGTTCAGCATCGGTGAATTTTTTAATTGAATGTCTGTGTGGCGCAAACTGAATAAGTAAACATACCTTGACGCCTATGGGATTACCTATACATATGTGCGCAAATATATATGAATATATAATTAAGTGTCATAGTATCCATCAATTATTTCATATATCTTTGTCTGCTTAGGACTGTTCATATTTGTCCCCGCCACTCTCTCCTATTCTATATATATATATATATATATATATATATATATATATATATATATATAAATATATATATATATATATATATATATATATATATATATATATATATATATATATATATATATATATATATATATATAGTCGTTTTTAACGAAACTTGCATAAAAATTAAGTCTTTTATTTAATTATTTACTTAACCCCAGTAGCTTGTTGTCGTTTTAACGAAACTTGCATAAATACACTATTATATATATATATATATATATAAAAGAAATATGTTGTAGTGGTTCCAATGAATGTATATTAAAAAGAATTGAAAAATGCCATGGTTATAATCCGAATTTTCTTTTAGAAAGAAAATTCGGATTGCCAACACACAAACAGAATGTCTCATATCGAGAATATTCCACATTGAACATGAAGAAAATTTAATTATTTTTAATAATATGTAAAAATCTCCACTTTCACCTGAAGACGGTTGTGAGACCAGACCAGAAACACGTGTCGAAATTATGTAAAACAAAGTATAATATTTTTTCTCAATAAATCCACATTACAACTAAAAAACGTTTGCGGCACCCCCTTCTTTAATATATATATATATATATATATATATATATATATATATATATAACTTGTTTTAGGATATTAAAACAAAAAAAGTTAAAATTCGCTACATAAAGGCTATCGTGTTTCAACGCATATCAATGCGTCTCCTCAGGCGATTGTAAATTACTGGCGAGTGAACGATTAATTTAATTTGAAAAATAAAATGCCTCATCTTTTTTTTCGTGAAAAAAAACAAGCAGATGCACATGCATACAGAGGGGCAAACGCACGAATAAATTAAACTCACGTGCATACCTGTATATATATATATATATATATATATATATATATATATATATATATATATATATTGCTTCCTAAGCTTAGTTTAGATGTGGCACAAGACCGAAAGTATGGAGCACTCTATGAATATCGAACTCACTACTCAGTTCTAATTGTTCTCACGTGACAAACTCGCTAACCATTACATTACGTCCAGGTGCCCATTATATGTATGTATACATGAGAGAAAATGATATATAAATGTCTATATACGAAAGCAATGTTAGAAAATTCATGACAACTGATTAACCCATAGTTGAATGTGGAAATCAGTTCCAACCTCTCCCGTGGTTATTGGGGCGTAAACAATTATAACGATTTCAATTGGAACTGGAACGCGTTTTTCTGATTTCAGATTCTGTGCAGTTATCCATTACACCACCCGCACATCCAAGCTTACAAAACACGGTTTTTCCAAGCGATCCCCCATCTAGGCACTGACCAGGCTGTACGTTGCTTAAATTCGTTGATCTTATGAGAACTGTTGTTTCAACGTGATATGGCTGTGATATGCTTTGACCTTTTGATTTAATGTTGCTTTGTCATCGACGCACTCTGTATAGAAGAGGTCAAAGCACGACAGATCTAATGACGGTTTTGCCTAGGGGAACGCTGGTTCGAATCCTGCCGGAGAGCTCATATCTTTCTCTAATAAGATTTATCGTATATTCAGGCTGGCATACGAAAATAAATAAATATACTGTTTAATAAATAAATGAAGCGTCTACTCAAATACGAGTATCCACTAAAATAACGTGTATATATATATATATATATATATATATATATATATATATATATATATATATCAGGTCATCCCATAAGTTTTGTTCGAATTTTACCTTTTTTAAAATTAACAAAGTTTAAAGAGTATTTTATAATAATGGAGCTGAACATTATTTTTATGTTTAGATGCATTTAAACTGATCAAATTTTATTTCAGAGAACAATAAAATTAAATTTTGTTTGATTAAAACCCTGCTAACATGGAAGTACCCAAGAATCATTTGAGGCACATAATGCTTTATGAGTTCAAGAAAGGAAACTCAGCAGCCGCAGCAGCTAAAAACATTCACTCAGTTTATGGAGAGGAATGTGTGAATGAAAGAACTTGCAGAAGATGGTTTGCAAAATTCAGAGGTGGAGATTTCACCCTTGAAGATGAAGATCTAACAGGACGGTTGAATTTGATGAAAAGCTTCTTGAAGCAGACCTTGAAGAAAATCCTGCTTTATCAATTGAGGAATTGACAGTGGTTCTCAGTTCAAACCATACAACTGTTCATCGTCATCTTCAACAACTTGGAAAAGTTCCTAAACTTGGAAAATGGGTGCCTCATGAATTGTCTGAAAACAACCTCAAATCCCGAGTTGACATCTGCTCTTCTCTCCATTCTTGGCAACTTGTTTCACCTTTTTTGGATAGACTTGTGACTGGCGACGAAAAATGGATCTTTTATCGAAATGTTAAGCGAAATGGCTTGGTAAAGGGGAAGGACCCCAGCCACAGCCGAGAAGGGAACTTCATGGGCAAATGGTTCATTGTTCAATCTGGTGGGATCGCCAAGGAATAATCCACTTTGAATTCTTACAACCTAATGTAACAATTAATGCTCAAATATACTGTCAGCAATTAGAGCGTTTGAACCAAGCTTTGAGGAAAAAAAGACCTGCTCTAGTGAATCGAAAAGAGGTGATGTTTTATCAGGACAATGCGCGACCCCACACAGCAAGAATCACGTCACAAAAGATCAAAGAACTTGGTTGGGAGAAAATTCCTCATCCATCTTATTCTCCTGATCTTGCTCCTTCAGACTACCATTTGTTTCGTAGCTTACAGAAACATTTGGAAGAAACAGCTTTTGTAACACAGGAAGAGGTTAAAACTGACATTTGTGAATTCTTCAAATCAACGCCAAAAGAATGGAATTAGTAAGCTTGTTAATAGATGGAAGGAAGTCATAGATAATCAGGGAAAATACATTGTTGATTGAATCTGTAATTAAATGTAACATTTGGTCACTTGTTTTCTTTATTAAAAATTCGGACAGAACTTATGGGATGACCTGATATATATGAATTACATAAAATTTAAAAATTAAAAAAAAAATACCCAAATTTAACCCATTTATATGGCCATTTCGCTCTGAGTGTTGACTTCAATGTTCACTTTTATATTTATATTTACATACGCTCTATTTCTGATATTGAGCACTTTATCCCATAAATATTGCTTAAAACTATATATATATATATATATATATATATATATATATGTATGTATGTGTGTGTGTGTGTGTGTTGCCTGGCTCTTTAGGTTCATAGTTAGATTTGCTCTACTTAGTGTATTGAGCACTTTACTTATTTTTGCTTTACTCGTGTTGGAGTTTTTTTTTTTTTTTTTACTCTTAGATTGGATTCTGGACGATTGTTTTCGCCTGAATTACATGCTCTTAGTTCTTTTTTTTTTATTCCTTATTTTTCCTTGGGTATTGGTTTATTCATTTACAAGCCAAACCTAAGGTTTTTCCAGACGAGTATAATTACTTTTTATATATATATATATATATATATATATATATATATATATATATATATATATATATATATATATATATACACACACAAGGATAAGTCACAATTTATCTGCACTTTCACCAGAACATATCTTTGGAAACGAGTGCGGATAATTTTTGACTATCCCTAGTACTATATGTGCGCCCGCGCGCGCGTGTGTGTGTGTGTGTGTATCTGCATGTTTACACATATAATCATCTATATCTATATTTATGATATTGTTGCATGTCTGTGCACACGTGAATTTAATTTGTTTGTGCCTTTCTGCCTCTGTATGTATGAGCATCTGCTTGTTTTTGTATATTGACTCTATATATCACTGCTCTTCTTCTTCTTCTTCTTCTTATTATTATTATTATTATTATTATTATTATTATTATTATTATCATGAGAATCACCGTTGTTATTCTTCTTCTTATTTCCGTTTTTACATAATTGTCTCCTCTTTTACTTTGTAATTTGTCCCGTTTGACTGCAGACGTCGCTGTGCCCTACTTTTAGGCTGACAGGAATTCCTTTGAGCCTCTTTGTCAATTTCTGTAAGCGATCCTTCGACGATAAAGGTGTACACGGTGCCCAGTCGAGAGGTAGCTCTGTCGAAAACGAGACCATGATTCATGGCTTCTTCTCAGACAAAAGAAAACAATTTATGTCCTCAACAAAGGATCAGGTTTATCTTAAAAACTTGAAACTTTACACTTAGTAAAAATCTGTCCCTTAGAAAAATAGCTTTTCTTGTTCTTGATGCTTTATTGAATATGTTGGGAAACCAAATCTACAGCGATACTTTAGCGTCTGAAAAAATGAATTTATACCTTGTGAATTTTTTGCATGTACATTTGTCTCAATAAAACTGCTTCAAATATAATATCTAAGTTTGTTGTTAATATGTTAACATTGTTCGGTACTCTCTCATATTTGTATATTTGCAAGGCAATAAAGCCACTAAGACGCAAGGCCACGATAATGTGGGATGTAATTTAACCGGTTCATGTCTAAATTAGGATCACAAAATATATTAATTCTTCGTTTTTTTTTTTAATCAATTTCACACCAAGCAAAGTAGTAAAGCCACTAAGATACAAGTTATTACTCGGTATGGAAGAATTAGGAACAGAAACATTAGTAATGAGCGGGAAGCGGAAAGTGTAATCAAGAGGACAGTAGATTGCGATTGACATTGCATTTAAATTTTTGGAGATTAAAGCTGGCTGTAATGCATGGAGCTGGAAAGGAGTTCTACAATCGGGAAGTGCGAGAAAAGAAATTGTCAGCGTAGAATTTTCGGTTACATCTAGCCTGCTCGACTTGTAAATTGATGAGATCTCAATTTTATTGCTATGCCAAAAATTTGTCGGAACCCAGCGAAATTCTAAACCTATTCTCAAATTTCACTTTAGAGTTCATAACCAGCAAATTCTACAACAAGGTCACAAATTCCCAGCTTGTGTAAAGGATAGAACCAGTAGTATTTCCGAAACACTAACCAAACACACTTGAGAACATTATATTTCTAAAGCATTCTCCTGATAAGAATTACCACTTTTCGAGGTCTACGAATTCATAGACATGTTTATGTAAATGAAATAAAATCTTTGGGGGCATTCCGTAACTTGGTTCTAAAGAAATGAACGTTCTGGGTTGAGGGGGGCAAATCATCAAGGGCGATATAAAGTAGGTTTCGTTTCCCTCTTGTCACCCCCCACTGCGCCTCATTCTGGGGTTTTGATCACGCCACTGGGCCAACCAGTGCTTCAGGAATGAGTAGCGTGAATTCGCTCCTCACAAAATCTCCTCGTTTTGTGGCGAGCAAAGCTCCCTTTGTCACTGTTTAATATCTGAAACACGATACTCACGTCTTTTTCAAAGCTGGTTTAAATCATATATAATTTAATTACATATCATTTAATTATATCATAATTATATATATATATATATATGTGTGTGTGCGTGTGTAATTTATCTGAATCCTAGAAATAAAATCTAATTATATTTAAAAGGAACAATTAGATCAGAACTCCAATCAACAATTTGTGTATGTAACATTTTGTGCTTAAATTCGTGGAGGGCGCCTGTAGATTGAGGGATGGTAATTTCGCCTCGTTGGCTAGTTCGAATGTGTAATGGTTTCTAAACTAAATAAGTACCCCATTCTTGTGGCGTTGTGCCAATCTAAGGAAAACTTTTTAATGAAAAAATGTATTTTAGGTGAGATAGATGGGCCAGTATTCGAACCGAGGCAAAAGCCATGATTACGTATGCTGATTTTAAGGTGAGTATGTACACTCCATGTGAAAAAAACATATTTCTCCGGTGTCGCCCAATTTGGCATTAGACTGAACAAAACTAACCTTTTGTTAAATATATCTTCGTTAATATTCTTAGCTTGGTATAAATAAACTACTACAACAAAAAAATTTTCAAATTGCCATATCAGTAAAAAACGCACTCTATTAAATTAAAAAAAAAAAAATTCAACCTTAGCGTTGCGACTGCACGCTCCAAAAGTTTGTATCCGTTAACAATAACACATTTAAAAAAAAAAAAAAAACATGTTTCGATTCGCATTTAATTTTTTCCTCTCGGATGCTACTTGGATTTTACTAAAAACAAAATAATTTCCATGCCTGAGAATGACTGTATGTACAGTTGAAAGTACTTGCAGATTAAAGAAAGACCTTATACAGCTTGCATTTATTAAAAACAAAGATCATAACATTCATCGAGTGGTTCGTAGGTTAACGCAACTTTAGAATTTTGTTTGCGAAGAGTTTTCGCCATTTTATATCATTAACTTTACTAATCTACTTTTTGTATGAATGATTCATTGTAATATATATATATATATATGTATATATATGTACATATGCTTTTTGTATAAATGATTCATTGTAATATATATATATATATATATATATATATATATATATATATATATATATATCGAGTGTAACAGCTAAATCGTCCAAATCGTGTAACAGCATAATTATCCATTCCACAAAATATCTAAAAAAAACACTAAACTTTCCCTTTTTCCAAGTTGTCAGATAAGAAATTTTGCCATCTTGACACCATTTGTCGTAAGAATCACTGAAAAACATTTTGAGTTGTTCATCTAGAAAGAGAACAGGTTAAAATCGTTTTGTGTTAGCTTCACGCTCTTCCCAAATGAGCAGTGTTGAGAGGAAATATATCATTTAGGTCTTTAGTAATGGTACCAACATTCTTTGCATTGTAGTAGTTATTGATTCGGACTTCTTGAGGTCATTTGCGACTGCGTACCATTGGAAATTGCTTGGCGTGCCACGTGTGGCACGCGTGCCCTAGGTTGTCGACCCCTGCCCTAGAAGATATTAGTATCCAAAATAAACATCCCACGTTAAATATCATTCACCGCAGGAGCAGGGATCTAAAAGTACATGATGTAATTAATGCGTACACACGCACACACATATATATATTAGCTTCGTCCACCGGAAGGAAAGTCAGCTCCCTGTGCCGCGCCAGGAAATTTTCTCGCCAGAGTCGATCCTTCAAATCTACAAATCAACCATTCGCCCTTGCATGGAGTATTGCTGCCATATATGGTCTGGGGATCCTTTTGTTTGTCTCAAGGTACTTGACAAAATCCAAAGACTGATATGCAATGTAATTGGCCCTGATCTGGAATCTCGTCTGCAATCACTCTCTCACAGACGTGCCTTTGCCTCCCTCTGTCTTTTTTTTTACAAATAATTTCCCGGTAACTGCTCCGATGAGCTGCTTTCGCCTGTTCCCAGACTTCATGAATTTAAGCGTTCAACTAGGCTGACATCTCGCTCTCACTCTTTCACTGTCGAAACTGTTAAATATAGCCGTCTCTTCCACTCCAATAGCTTCATGTCTCGCACCTCTCGCCTGTGGAACTCCCTCCCCTTTTCTTGTTTCCCTGATGGTTATAATCTCTAATTATTCAAATGTAATGTCAATCGACATCTCCAGATGCCCTGATCTATCCCCTAACCTTCTCTTCATCCTTTCCTCTATCACTCCTCTTTGCTCTCGCTCCAAATCCTCTGTAACCCCTTGCGTGCTAGTGGCTTCCCGCCTTGCTTGGGGTGGAATGCTTAAATATATATATACTAGCAGCATGGCCCGGCGTTGCCCGTGCTTGATTCAAAAATCGAACGACTCATACAGCAATCGCTATCACTTGATTTAAAATATTTTTGCCCTTCCTTGTCTTTGCCGTGCTGATGTTGCTACATGCCTTACTTCTTGCCTATCTCACACTGCGAATTTTTTCTAAGCTCTATACTAAACATTAAATCTGTTACGAAAAAATATCTAAACAAAATAAACACAAAACGATCAGCTTTAAAAAAGGACTCGTAACTGAAAAAACTGAATGAAAAAAGAATGTTAACAACAAATACTTTTTCACACCCAACCCAATTCTGCGGAATCAACGTTGAGTTTAAGCAAGCGAATGAGCCAATTGGAGTAAAGTGCCATGCAGATTTAAATTTTTTCCCACTTGTGACGAATGCAGCTATCGATTTTTTTTGCATGCTAGCATGCTGGTTAACATTCGTGTCAGTCAGCTGTTGACTCTCACGCTGGCCAATAGAATCTTCCTGCCTATTCGTGGCAGCCAGCTATTGTCTCTCACTCTGGCCAGTACAAAATGGCCGCAAACTACATGAAAACTGCCAAGAAGCATGAAAAAATCGATTATTTCCACTATCGATAAGAGTTGGGAAATGCAAAGTCGGTCTTGGCCTTCCCGCTAACTTAGAGCATGTGCATGTAAATTTTGGTGCAACTCCGTCGAAAATTGCGGCCGTACATTCGTTACACACACATACACACACACGCATCCTGACTTTTATATATATATGGGTCATATATATGGAGAAGTTATCTAAAAGTGTATATAATATAATTAATGTGCGCACATATTTTATTATAATAATAAAGTAAAATAAAAATTAAAAAAAATTGTGCGGCCTCGTTCTAAATAACTGTTACACATGACGTTATACTAGACTATTCCAAACATTCGGCTTCCCAAAGAATTTCCAGGATGAAGATAAAGGAACTCTAACTGCTACACAGACATCACATCGGTTCTTGATAATGACTGCGAAAGTTGAAAGTACTTGAACAAAACAATAACAAAATATGAACTTCGGAGAGCTTATCCACAACTTCGAACACAATACTCAACACCTTATTCGAAAACTGGAAAAATACAATAAAAATGAAACAGACAGACCTTGTCGTTTTTTTTTTAATCAAACTTGTTTGGATGTGTGTGTGTGTGTGTGTGTGTGTGTGTGTGTGTGTGTGTGTGTGTGTGTGTGTGTGTAAGCGTGTGTGTATTTATGTGTGTAAAAATTCAGTGCGTGTGTGTCTGTAAAAATTCAGGTATAACTAGAAATCTATCTGTAAAAAGACAATATGAATAAAGACAAAAGGAAAACTTTTTTTAGTCGACGCGTTTCGTTCATCAGACGACTAAGAAAAAAAAATTATATGCTTTGTGTGTATGTAGGGTGAGATAGAAAAAATTTTGATATACAAATGAAAATAACACAGAAAATGAAAATAACACAATAAAAATTATTATCGTACAAAAATTTGTTACAAAAATCACATAAAAAATCACCGAAAACAATTGCAGTAATGAAAATTTTGGTAATCCAGAATTTCAGGATTGCGGGGCAATCCGGCCCAGAGTGATTTTAATTTGCTCACGGAGTCGGCCTGATTCCAAAATGGTATGATATATATATATAGGCTACGGCTTCTAGGAGTAAAGTTGAAAATGTGTGACACACTGACACATTGACATTCACATTTATTATATAAAAGATATTGAAGTGGTAAATATCGCTTATGTACCACGTACCATGTGACTTACCTCTCCAGGAGGTGGGTGATCACGGCTCTCCACAATTTCCTGTTCTTTGTATGTCTTAGTAAATGTCTTTTCGCTCCCTCTCCTAATCCCGGTTCTGTCGACCATTGACACAAACTTATGAGGTATTTTTATATGCAGTTTTCTCTATCCCTCTCACCTTTAATCTATCCTGTTTGTGTGAAATTTGCCAAACCCTCCTTCCTCATTATTTCAACTCTTTCCGATCCTAATTATGAGTGGGTTTTTTGTTTGCATTTTCTCTAGAAATTCGTCATTGCTCACATGTTCAGTCAACGGTATTCTCAGCATTCTTCATTAGAACCACGTCTCCGTTGGCCCAAGACTTTTTTTCATCTGTCATGGGATTGTAGTGAGCATTCACTGCCATACAGGAGGACCGATATTATATAACACTTCAGGACACTTTTCTTTGTTTCTAGCGAAATTTTTTCTTAATACTTTGCTTAGCTTTTGGAAGGCATCATTCGCTATCCCAATGCACCTCCGGATTTCGTTGTCGCACATTCCGTTCTCCGTTACAACATTTCCTAGATATTTGGGCACCTCAACGCAGTGTAGTGATTAACAAGCTTGTCTCGTAAGCACAACTACGACTTAGTAGTGAGTTTGATCCTTACTGGGTGCTCCCAAACTTTCAGCCTTGTGCCACATCTAAGCTACGCTTAGAAAATTACCATTTCCTAGATATTTAAATTTTTGTGCTTGATGGATTTTGTCGTCTTCAGTATGCTGGCGCAGTAAGTCTGTTTTGTGCATCTGTTTTGGTCGCAGAATGTTGCCATATGACCATCTTGACTACATCTGTAACAGATAAATTCCAATACTGTACTCATTGAAGTCTTTCATGACACATGAAGCACTGACTGCTAAATATCTATCTCCTTCCTCTTGGCGCCTCGCCGCTAACAGCTTGTCACCTTCTGTCACTCGATCTAACCCCTACCGCCATCTCAATGTGTTTCATCTTATGAAGAGTCCGTATCTTAACTCCGGTTATCACATCAATAATGTGCATAATTTTTTTTGTTTTTTTTTTATATTTGATAACTGTTGAAGAGTTACTAAGATGCGATCCAGGGAACTAGTTTACAAATGTCATCTTCACCAGCCTCTACAACTGTTTACCTTCGAACTCGGCTCTCATTGTCGTCCTCCTAATCTCGTTGGTATAAACGTATATACAAAGTATTATTTGTTCGCTTGTCCACGTCCCCCTTCCCAGCATTCTACAGGTTAAAAAATACTTATTCTGTAAATCCCTCCTTTAATCTGGTCTTAATCTTTTTCGTTCTGTATTTTATTGGTCTCTACCTACCAATGTCTGTCATTTCAAATATTAGAATTGTTTTGCAACACGCTAACGCGTGTAGAAATCCTCATTGTATTTAGTATTGTTGAAATTTGTCTATATACCAGGCGGCATTTAAGCTAGATCTTGCGGAGGGCTCTTAATCACAATAGGCAGGGAGGAGTAGATGCGATAGGCAAAAATAAACTAAAAAAGAACTCCAAATTGATCGCTGCATTTAAGTATCGCATTAATATTTAAGCTTACCTTTTACATGTTCATCGATAATTCTTCTGTCTCCACTTAATTTAAAGACAATTTGATGTGCGTAGGTCCTTACTTTCCATACAAACAATTATTTTTACTTCATGGGTGACTTGAATTTCGCAATTAATTTCGATTATTCCCAATTTGTTTTCCAAGTTACAAAAAATTCGTCGCAAAAAATTGCCTAAAAAAATAATCGCAGTCCTGAAAATTTGGTAAACGAAAATTTCAGGACTGCGGGTCAGGATCCGGCCAAGAGTGATTTTAATTTACTCACAGAATCGGTCTGATTCCAAAATGGTATGATATGTTGGGCTACGACCTCTAGGAGTGAAGTTGAAAGGTGTGACACACTGACGCACTGACATTCGCATTTATTATATATATATACACAGACATGACAGAATTGAATAGACGCTCACAGAAACCGTTTATTTTATTAAACAAGTAATTTATACAAATGAAGTAATTATAAATGGTCATAAATTTAATAACTAATACTTTGTTGACATCCCTTTTGCTTAATGCAAGGACCCTTCTAGGCATGCTAGCGATGAGTTCACGAATATCATCTTGAGGGATTTCTTGCCATGTTTGACGCAATAATCCTAAAACTTCGGGCTTAGAAGATGGCTTCCGGTTCTTTTTGCGGAGTTTTCGATCTAATATGCCCCAAAGATGTTCAATAGGGTTAATATCCGGCCATAGAAGTTTATTGATCCCATTTTGTCTCAACCAATGTTGCGTTGCTTGAGCAGTGTGACATGGAGCTCCATCTTCCATAAATAGGGAGTCAACTTTGCTCATTCTACTGCTTGAGAAAATTGGAAGGAGCCCTTTCTTTAATATAGAAACATATTTAGTTGAATTAATGTTTCCTTCACACTCCACAAGCACTGAGCGACCATCACTCCAAATTGAACCCCATACCATTACTGAAAGGCCCCCACGTTTCACCATTGGCTGCAGTCTTTTTAAATCAAACTCTTGACTACAGAGTCTCCATACCCATACTCTTCCACTGTCAGAAAATAATGCGAGAAAATGACAGTGGTCCAAAAGGTCACAGGTCCCTCCACCATCTCATGAGCCCAATTCTTTCTGCGTTTGATATTGGCTGGACGAAGAAGTGGTTTCCTTCTTGCGGCTCTGCCATAGTAGCCCAGCTTGTGAAGATACCTGACAGCTGTTCTGGGACTGACATCAACTTGTGTTGCTATGTCAGAGGCCTTGAAACGTGGATCCTGTTCAACATTTCTTTCGACAAGACGCATGGTTCTTTCAGATGGCCCAGGGCGACCTGGATGAGGTTTTGTACACTTCTTGCCCTGTCTGGTGAATTGTATGATCACTCTATTAACAGTAGAAAGGGGTATTGAAAGATTTTCAGATATTTTTCTTTGACTAAGACCACCTTCATGTTGGCCCACGATACGTCCTCGCTGAAATTCGGAGGGGGTCTGATGCTCCTTTGGTTCGTGGCATGTTCCAGTATTGTTATCTGCAATTTTAATCAAATAATCGAAGTTAATTTATCTTGGTTATTAAAAAAAATCAGAAATAAAATTTATCTTGGTGTCTATTCAATTCTGTCGTGTCTGTATATATATATATATATATATATATATATATATATATATATATATATATGTGTGTGTGTGTGTGTGTGTGTATGTGTGTCTGTATGTCTGTGTGTGTGTATACACATGTATATGTGGGGAGTGTGTGTCGATGCTGTTTGGCATGGTCTTAACAAGACCCCACTTGGACTTATCATTTTTTCCTTTCTTGAGATCATCTTTGCTTATCTTTTTTGACACAATCAAATTAGATTTTTTGAAAACCAAAAAGTCTAACCATTTTTCATCTCTTAAGAAAGCAAATACAGGTGGGAAAACGATTGCACTTCGACCAAGATTCAAGATGAACTCTCAGGTGGGAATAAGGCGTCGATATTTCGGTGCGCTAACAGAAAATGGGCGGGAAGAGGACGTTTGGAAAAAAAGAATGAAGACGAAGTTGTAGTATAAATAAGGAGAAAAGGAAGAGTGAGACGACAAGAAAGAAAGAAAGAAAGAACGAACTGGACAGAGAGAGAGAGAGAGAGAGAGAGAGAGAGAATTGAGATTAGAGAATGCTTAGCAACAGAAAAAAAAGTTGGAAAATGCGAGATAGCAGAGGAGGAAGATTAACAGATAGATAAAAGTGATGTGGACCCAAAGTTGGGACCACGGAAGGAAAACACGGAACACGGATTAGAGGTAAGAAAGATATATTAAACAAAAAGGTTACAAAGATAGTGTAAGTGTAAGCGGAGCTTACTATGTGCTAGTGTCCAATATTGGTAGTCGTACGCGGCTGATACTACGGTATTAGAATACTCTCTCTCTCTCTCTCTCTCTCTCTCTCTCTCTCTCTCTCTTTCCTCCTCTTCTCTTAGAGTATTATGTCGCATACTTTATATAATCCTGGAAGAGTCCATATTGTAGGTACGTTACGGTCTCACAACAAAAAGATTAAATTCGGAAAAGAAAAGAAGAAAAGCAGGAAAATAAAAATTGCGAAAAAGAGGAGACGAAAATCGGGGTGTGGTATTTAAAAAAAACTTGATTATTACTTTTCTTTTTCTTAATACGACCCTCTTTCTCTTTTCGTTCATCTACATGTGTCTTATTCCTTCAAGTCTCATCTCAATTCTCTCTCTGTCTTTTTCTCTTTATTTCTCTCTCTACGTGCAACTTATTCCTTCATGTCTTACCTCTCTCTTACTCTTTCTTTCCCCTTTTACATGTGCCTTATTCCTTTTTATCTCGTCATAAAGACATCTCTGTCCGTTTTGCTTTCTTTTCATGTCAAAGAAGAATTGAATAGATTATAGAAGAAGAACAAAGAAGGATTGAATAGATTATAGAAGAAGAACGGAGAAGAATTGAATGGATTATAGAAGAAGAACAGAGAAGAATTGAATGGATTATAGTAGAACAAAGAAGAATTGAATGGATTATAGAAGAAGAAAAAAGAAGAATTGAATGGATTATAGAAGAACAAAGAAGGATTGAATCGATTATAGAAGAAGAACAAAGAAGGATTGAATGGATTATAGAAGAAGAACAAAGAAAAATTGAATGGATTATACAAGAAGAACAAAGAAGGATTGAATAGATTATAGAAGAAGAACAAAGAAGAATTGAATGGATTATAGAAGAAGAACAAAGAAGAATTGAATTGATTATAGAAGAAGAACAAAGAAAAATTGAATGGATTATACAAGAAGAACAAAGAAGAATTGAATAGATTATAGAAGAAGAACAAAGAAGAATTGAATGGATTATAGAAGAAGAACAAAGAAGAATTGAATTGATTATAGAAGAAGAACAAAGAAGAATTGAATCGATTATAGAAGAAGAACAAAGAAGGATTGAATGGATTATAGAAGAAGAACAAAGAAGGATTGAATGGATTATAGAAGAAGAACAAAGAAGAATTGAATCGATTATAAAAGAAGAAAAAAGAAGGATTGAATGGATTATAGAAGAAGCACAAAGTAGAATTGAATGGATTATAGAAGAAGAACAAAGAAGGATTGAATGGATTATAGAAGAACGAAGAAGGATTGAATGGATTATAGAACAAAGAAGGATTGAATGGATTATAGAAGAAGAACAAAGAAGGATTGAATGGATTATAGAAGAAGAACAAAGAAGGATTGAATGGATTATAGAAGAAGAACAAAGAAGGATTGGATGGATTATAGAAGAAGAACAAAGAAGGATTGAATGGATTATAGAAGAAGAACAAAGAAGGATTGAATAGATTATAGAAGAAGAACAAAGAAGAATTGAATGGATTATAGAAGAACAACAAAGAAGAATTGAATGGATTATAGAAGAAGAACAAAGAAGGATTGAATGGATTATAGAAGAAGAACAAAGAAGAATTGAATGGATTATAGAAGAACAAAGAAGGATTGAATGGATTATAGAAGAACAAAGAAGGATTGAATGGATTATAGAAGAAGAACAAAGAAGGATTGAATGGATTATAGAAGAAGAACAAAGAAGAATTGAATGGATTATAGAAGAAGAACAAAGAAGGATTGAATGGATTATAGAAGAAGAACAAAGAAGAATTGAATGGATTATAGAAGAACAAAGAAGGATTGAATGGATTATAGAAGAAGAACAAAGAAGGATTGAATGGATTATAGAAGAAGAACAAAGAAGAATTGAATGGATTATAGAAGAACAAAGAAGGATTGAATGGATTATAGAAGAAGAACAAAGAAGGATTGAATGGATTATAGAAGAAGAACAAAGAAGAATTGAATGGATTATAGAAGAAGAACAAAGAAGGATTGAATGGATTATAGAAGAACAACAAAAAAGAATTGAATGGATTATAGAAGAAGAACAAAGAAGAATTGAATGGATTATAGAAGAAGAACAAAGAAGGATTGAATGGATTATAGAAAAAGAACAAAGAAGGATTGAATGGATTATAGAAGAAGAACAAAGAAGGATTGAATGGATTATAGAAGAAGAACAAAGAAGGATGTTAAAGGAGGAAAAGTTACTGAGAATAGTAAAAGATAAGAAGTCGTGTAGAGCCATGATCGCCTTCTTCCTGAAAGGTTAAAGCACATAAAAGAAGGTACGAATTGATTGTAGAATAAGAAACAAGGTAGGTGGCAAAGGAGGCAAAGTTACTTCGGTTAACAAAAGTCTAAAGTTGTGGAAAGTTATAATTGGCCACATTTTAAAAGGACGTGGCATATAAAAGAATCTGAAGCCTGATCTTTAAGTGAATAATTTGGAAGTCATTTTCTGGGTAAAGAACTTCGCATGTAATCAAATTTAAAAAAAAAAAAATCTGGAATTTCTCATAAAGCAAAAGAAAACCCAATAAATATTTGGGTGAGTTAAAAACCAAATATGTCACTAAATAAAAGTTTATTTACTTTAGTAAAATCTTGATTTTGCCATCGTCGAAGTTTTGACAGTGGCACCTGCTTTCTCAGACAACTTGTTCTGAAATCTTTTGCCTGTTGTTCCAAATTAAAAGAAGCAGACTTTGTCAAAACAAAGACTATCACTCGATCTTGTTATCACTCGATCTTTCCATCAGTCCAAGAGATAATTTTTTTAAATTTTCTATCCTTCTCAACTTTACAACTAATCACATCGATATTGCTGTCTTTTTTGTGCTAAAAGAAAGGAAAATGTGCTTAACAATCTTCAGACTTCATTCAGTAGACGCTCTTTGGTGTTTTTCTTGCGAAATTCTTCGAAAATATCAATAAACCCCGAGTTAAAACTGCTGTCCGAAGCTGAATTGTTTCGTGTTCCAACTTGTCGAATTGGGTGGTACATTGTGGGGAGCGGACACATCAAAAGAATTAATTACATTTGGACTAATCTGCGTCCCCACCCCCGGGCAGAATGAAACCGTCATTTGACCCAACGTGCCTTAAACATTATTTTTTCTTTTAAGTGGATGCTCATACTTGAGTAGACGTCCCGTTTATTTATTAAACAGTACATTTATTTATTTTCGTCTGCCGGCCTAAATATTCGAGAAATCTTAGAAATGAAAAATATGCGTTCTCCACAGATTCTTCTTTAATGAGATCTTTCAAATATTCAGGACAGTAGACAAAAATGAATAAATATAGTTTAATAAATAAACGGAACGTCTACTCAAATATGAGTATCCACTAAAAATAACGTTGAAAGTGATAAAAATTTGTTGGATTGATAAATAAAAATCCATTACTTTTGATTACAAAACTGAGCAAATATGAAAATTTCGAGGAATTTATGACGCGAAGGATTTCTCTTGAAGGCCCTGTTCAAACTTTGCTTGATTGGGTGAGGCTGGTCCGTGGCCAAATCGGTTAAGGCAAGTCGGATCTATTTGGACTAATGTACTCACTATTTCTTTCTTTTTTTTTTAAAGATTGTTCACCCAATAAAAGGCCCAAGAATCCGTCAAGGTAGAAGGTTACTGAATGAGGTCGTTGTAATGAACCTACGAGGAGCAATTAAGAAGTGCATATTATGAAGATATGTAGGAAAGATAAAGGTCGACCATAAACTTGAAGCAGTTAATATTGTAGTGTTTGGGGAAACATCCCTCGGGAGCATGTTCCACAAATAGCCTTTCTTAGGAAGCAGCTGTTCGAATGGAACTTCTGTTATACTAATAGGATACGTGGGAGACTGAAATGATTCATCCATGTATTCGTGACATGGCGGGCCTTAGATGTATAGGTATGAACTGATTGCACTAATGAATGTAGTTCGTTCGAACATTTGCTTTTGATATAGCGGGATAGTGAGAAAGGAATTGCAGAGTAAAAAATAATTCATCACGCACAAGGCCGTGTAGATGATTCTGAACTCTATGAAGGCTGAAAAGTGAGGAGTGGGCAGCTCCAACGCAGATATGGTAACAGAGATCCATTTTTGGTCTGATCTGGCTCTGGTAAAATTAGAGCGGTGATATTTAACCCTCGTACCCCCCCCAAAAAAAAAAAACGGTATGTCAAAAGGACGGTTATTTCCCTGACACCGCTATTACTGTATACACTTTTGACTCCCTCGGCAATGTTTATTGATTTTAAAAAGTGGTGATTAGAATTTTAATGAAAGCCAAATGGTTTTGTACATTTGTTTATTTTAAACGGTATTTACTTTTTGAGATTACTAATTTAATCTGTCGGCAGGTTTTCCAGGTATTTTAAAAAAAATTAGAGACGATTTTGTCGAGAAAATCTCAACTCAAGAAAAAAACAAAAAATCCGTGACGGTGCAGGCCGTGAAAATGAGCAAAGGTACTTACCTTAAGTTGCAAAAAAAGTATCCACTTCCGCGACGTCGCTTCGCCATTAGATAACTTGCATCGTATAACAAAAGTAAAAAAAAAAAAAAGGAAAAAACATTTCTTTTATATAATCACTTCAGTGATCACGTGATGAGAAGACCTTTTAAGTATAAAATGAAGGTGACAACTTTTAATGTCCCAGGTAAGTACCTTAATCCTCCCACCTGAACCGTCAATTTTTCCACAATATAAAATTTTTTTCAAAATTATGTTTTTCAAAAAGAGTAGAAAGGAGGCTAACCTATAATGACTGCTGTTTTTTGTCTTTTTTGTTTCTATTGATTGGTCATCTTTTATCCTAAGTCACGATTATAAAAAAAAATGTAAAATTAAAACAATATATAACATAATTATTTATATATAAAGTAATCTGAGAGGAAATTGTATTTTATCCGGAAAATCGTATGATTATTCAAATTTTCTTGTTCTATAGGTCATAAATACTTTTTATAAAAGTATAAATAAAAAAACAAAACAAAACTTGTTTTCATTGTTACTTATATATAAATATAAAGTAAATATTAAAATGGTAAACATCTTATCCTAAAATGGTAAAATAATAACAAAACGTGTCTATATTTTTCAGATGAGGTATTATGTACAGTATTTACATTATTCGGACTATTGTCCTCATCTTTGTCGCCATATTTATTACAACGTTTCGGCCGTTGTACGCTCCGGCCTTCTTCAGGTGATTGGAATTTCAAATTGAACCCTTTATTTCGCTCACTGGGGTAGACTGTTCTAGTTCCACGTGCCATGTTTTTTTTAATGGATATCAGTTATAATTTATCTCCTGTTAATTCCTCTCTGAAAGTTCTCCACTGCCTTAACCGGGTATTGAACTCACACTCTTTGGTTCCTGTCACTGGATCTAACCAACGCTTTTATCCACTGTGCCACTGAGTGTGTGGATAAAGGTGTTGGTTAGATCCAGTGACAGGAACCAAAGAGTGTGAGTTCAATACCCGGCTAAGGCAGTGGAGAATTTCAGCGGGAAACTAACAGGAGATAACTGATATCCATTAAACATGGCACATGGAACTAGAACAGTCTACTCCGGTGAGCGAAATAAAGGGTTCCGTTCGAAATTCCAAACACTTGAAGAAGGCCGGAGCATACAACGGCCCAAATGTTGTAATAAATATGGCGACAAAGATGAGGACAATAGTCCGAATAATGTAAATAGAATGAATAACAAAATGGTAAGTAATAAATATTACATTGAAGTTGGTTTACATATTTTGATATTTTTATAATTTCTTATAAATTTTTTAATTATATTTCTGTCTATATTTCCGATATGAGGTATTGTAACTATATACATTATTTACATTGTTAGGACTATTGTTATCATCTTTGTTGTCATATTCACGACGTTTCGGTCCTTGTACCCTCCGGCATTCTTCAGATGATATACGTTAGAATTTCGAACCGAAACCTTTATTTCGTCCACGGGGTAGGTTGTAATAGTTCCACGCCTTTTCTGGATATCTCAGTTTCTGTTAATTTCCTTTAGTAACCGAATTCTCCAAGTTTTTGTTCACCTCTGCAATAGCCAGGTATTAAACTCGTAACTCTTTGGGTCAAATCACTGAATTACTTCAACCAACACTTGTATCCACTGGGCATCGGGAACATCAGTGTATAAACTTTTTAGAACTTATAAACCTAATGTTTCAGTTATCATTTTTTATCAGAGCTCATATTACAATTTTTGTTATTTTTTCTTTTTCTCTATCTCTCTGTATTACTGATTCCCATATTCATTTCTATGCTTGGCCAGCTTGGGAGATTTTTGTGACCCAGCATATGCGCTGATTCCTTAAGTTTTCGTATTTTCCAATGATGTTCTCTCCCTATTATTTCAGCTTCATTCCACTTTTCCCTCCATATAGGGTCAGCCATGCTTAATTTTTCTATAGTGTTACGGCTTTACGGAGTTCCTGCAGTCTTATCTTAAGGGGTCGTCCCGTTTCTCGTTTATATTTCTTGCCACAGCTGCATGGGATGAAGTACATACAATCCTTAGTCATATTTTCCTCTATGGGAACTAGAAAATCTACCCCCGTGGACTAAATAAAAGGTTTGGTTTGAGATTCTAACGTATGTCGCTTGAAGAAGGCCGGAGCGTACAACGACCGAAACGTCGTGAATATGTTAACAAAGATGAAGACAACGGTCCGAATAGTGTAAAAAAAATGTATTTCTTTATAAAATGATAAAAATTAAATCTTTATAAATGACAAATATTAAATATCGCATTGTACTGGCTTCACATATATTTATAATCATATAAATAAACATTGCCGAGGGAGTCAAAAGTGTATTCAGTAAAGAAACAAAAATATGGTAAAAATGAAATGCTAGAGACTAGATGTAACATTTGGCTGAAGATGGCGGGAGAACGTATCGGCAAAAACGTTGGAACAAGGAAGACTAAGATAAGAGCCTAAGAAATGTGTGGAAATCGGCAGTGAATTTTGTTTTCCGAGAGAAGTTCGCTTTCTAGCGGGAATGTTATTCTCGTCTGCGCACTTTGAACTGATAAAACAAGCATCAGTTTAGATAGCAGCCGACATGTTGAAGATCTTGGTTTACAATTTACAATGCCAATAAAACGTGTCTTGGTAAAAGAAAAGACGGAAGGAGAAGAGCATATGTCTTCGTTTAATTTAGAAAAAAAGAGCATGAATAAAAATATTAAGTTACTCGCCCCGTTCATCAAATAAAAATGACACACACACACACACACACACACACACACACACACACACACACACACACACATTATATATATATATATATATATATATATATATATATTATCATTATCAGAAATGCACTGATGTAGCCCCGGTAATTCTAAAAACAAACTCACAATAATAAAATAATAACATATGTACTTTTAAAATGATTTAATACCAGTTGCACTACTACTTAGATTATTAATAAGCAGGATTAACTGAATTAAAAATTATCGATGGATAATCGCGCGTTTCAATTTCATTTTTTAAAAACATATTTAATTTTCTGTTTGCTTCTTTGAAAAGGAATTTCGACTCAATCGATGACGATGCGATGTAACAGAATTCGCTAATTTTTACAACAATTTAATTTCAATGCAAACTACAAGAAAAGCATAGAAATGTAATTTAATATATATAATTATGATATATAATTAGGAATTACTGAGAATAAAGAATAGTGACAAAACGTTACAGTCTTCTTCTTCTTCTAAATGGCTCTCTTCACTCTGTCACTCTTTCCATCAATATGCCACGCGAGGGCTAAGCTAGTTTTCCAAGCACTTCTTCATTACCATTCCAATGAATTTCAGATGTTTTTTTTCCTGAGTTTTGAATATAAATGTTTTTCTGGTACCATTTTCTTTAAGACTTAATTGTTGCTCAATCGCGCCGTCCATGGAATTTTCAGAAGCACATTTCTACTGCCAATAGAGAAATTGTTCAACATTCAATCCCATAGATGGGGATGGATATCACATAGAAGCCCAGAACTCTTTTTTTTTGTTTCCGTTGTAGCATACCTACGGACAATAATGGAAAATGTCCCCATTCACATAAATACAGTTGTAATTGCTGTATGTTGGTCTGCAGTTGGGGATTCATTGTGAAATTCACTTGACTCACTTCTAGCAGTTCACTACTTCTTTTACGCTCTGCTGGTGAATCTTATATGTGCTGTTCTTGTCCTAAGTATTATCGTTCATTACTAACCTTCGTTTGATTATTCTATTCAGTAAATTTCCCTAGGTTATAACATTTTGCCGACGAGGATGAGATAAAATTACATCAGTTTCTAAGGAAACGTTTCCGTTTCTCAACATCTTATTTAGATTTTGGAGTGCTTATTTCGCTAGAGCAATATTTATTCGGATCTCGATGTCACATTTTCCATCCCCTGTTTAGGAAAATGTCTAGATATTTGAACTTCTGCACTTACTTGATCTAAAACTCGAATCTTGGGCTTTTTCTCTTCTGATGATCATATTTTCTGGTTTTTTCTTTTCTTTTTTTGCATTTGATGGTTTAGGCCCTTTTTTTCTCGTTTTCTTCTATCCAGTCTAGGAGTTCGAGTCAGCCATCAACACAGTGTCAAATGCGTATTTTATATTGTAAAGATTACGCCGATCAAAATCAATGTAAAGCCTTAAATTTTATTCTTTTCAACTGTTACCCATTTAACACCTTATCACGATGACCTCCTGAATGCAGTCTCGTCTTCCGTATCCACATATGGCACCGCTCAGATTTACAGACGGCCCTAGAACTAAGCATATTTCTTCACACGCTTCAGCACATCTGTCCCAACATTAATTTTGCCTCAGTTCTCCACCCACCCGCAGTTTCACAGTTCCTTTCTGTCACGGCGTCTGGCAAAGGAACGTTGCAGAATGCGAAGTCCAGGGCCAGAATAGTCAGTGACTGGCCAGGGTGGGCGGGGCATTCTGACAGTGATGGATTGCCTTTGTCTGGGTTTTGGATATAAGTAAAAAAACGTCGCAAAATCAACAGATGATCTCAAGAATTCTAAAGCGTCGATATGCTTCCCACATCCAGGTTAGCAACCAGCTAAAACTACCCGCGGAGGGACCCTGAGCTAACGTGCAACATGCGTTCCTGTGACGTCATTCCTCCCACTGCCTCTTAGAATCCAAGTTGTCACTCTTAATAAAACGAATAGTATAAAAGAAATGGTCCTCTTCCTTGATATGTAGTAGGGTGGAGACCCAGTGACAGCACAGAATGCAACAGAAATTAGATCTGAAGCCATGAAACTAATTTATGAATCGTATTTTCGTTTTCACAAACCATGAGACAAAATATGAGAAATTTGTCTCGTATCAATTTAAGCTCTTTAAAATATTTCGACCAAGATTTTTTATAGAAGTCTTATTATATTCCTGGGTAAAGTGTGCTCTTGCCTTTTACGGTCAGTCTAATCCTATGCATATGAAACAACGTTGATAGAAGCCATGGAAAGGAAAATACGAAATGTCCTACAGAAAGTAGCAAAGAAAAGCGAGAAGAAAGGACTAAATATAAAATACAAGGCAGAATGCATGGTTATCAGCAAAAGCCTAAAATGCAAATTACAGATCGGGGATACTAAAATCAAAGAAGTGCAGAAATTTAAATATCTGTGGAATAATGTATTATTCCATCTACTACATTTTACGCGCGCGCGAGTTTCCTCCCTTTCTTCCACACTCGCGGGTGCGCGCGCGCGTTTGACACCCCTTTCTGCCTCTTTCGGTCTAATACAGTAGTAACTGTTTTGGTCGGCAGTCAAAACGACCTGCTATTCCTGTTTATGCAAATTAGATTTTTGAAATCTTCCCGCGAAAAATTTGTGACGTCAACGACAAACTGTTGTTTCAGAAAAGTTAGTTGTGATCCAGACTCGGACCTAAGCAGACTCATTTTGTCCATGTCAATATTTACTGGTTGACTGACGAAGGATATCTTACGATGCGAACACAAATAATTAATTCTCCGTCCCTTTTTGGCTCGTCATTCAAAGTCCTCCTACGAGACGATGCGAACACCAAATAATTAATTCCTCGTCCTTTTGGCTCGTCATTCAAAGTCCTTCTACGAGATGATGCATCACCAAATAATTAACTTTTCGTCCCTTTTTGGCTCGTCATTCAAAGTCCTTCTACGAGACGAAGTAACTCCAAGTATTAACTTTTCGTCCCTTTTGGCCTCGTCATAAATCTGTTTTGAACCAGTACAAAAAAAGAAAAAGATATATATACATAACATTTCACTCACATTAACAACAAACTCGCAGTGAGTATTTTTCCTTGTATGTATATTATCATGTACATTGACTTATCTGGAACCTTCTTCTTCTTCAAGAACTTTCCCGCCTTAGCCATCTTGGTTTTTATTTTGGCGCGGAATATTTTCATTGATCCCTACTACGGGATAAGTTACTTGTTTTTCCTGCATTTAATAAAAATTACTCTTGTTTGAATCCAGTCTTTTTCTGTCATTCTGTGTCGGCTATCTTAATATATTTTATTTTATGCACGTGTGGATTAACCACATTTCTTCGTAGTTCATTCACACATTTTTATTTTTTTTACATTGCTTGTAGACTCGGTAGTTTAGTGTGGTGTTTGGCACAAGGCCACTTCGTAATAAACCAGCACTGCACGCTGCCGGGTCTGCAACAAGTCCTTCAAGTGTTGTAACAGAGGACGGAAAATGCGACACTGAGATCAGAAGTCACATTGAGATGACCAAAGCTCATTCCAAAAACTAAGCAAAGTATTAAGAGACAGAAAAATTTCGTTAGAAACAAAGAAAAGAGTACTGAACTGTTACGTGATGCCTGTCTCCCAGTATGGCAGCGAATGCTGGACAATATTCTCAAAGATGAAGAAGAGACTTGAAGCAACAGAAATGTAGTTCTACAGAAAGATGCTGAGGATACCATGGATCAAACATTTGAGCAACGACGAAGTTTTGGAGAAAATAGAAACAAAAAGAAAACATGCTTAACGTTAGGAAGAAGCTGTTGGAATTTCTGTGGGACCTAATGAGGAAGGAGGGCTTAGAAAATCTGATACACACAAGAACGATTGCGGGAAAGAGGGTCAGGGGAAAACAGTGCGTAACGTACTTAATGAACTTGAGCAAATGGATGATAGAACAGGGTTTGGAAGAAATAACAAAAAGATAAAACATATTAAGAGCTACAAGGGGCAGGAAGATGTGGAGGGCCATGATCGCCTACGTACTGAAGGGAAACGGCACCTAAAAGAAGAAAATGAAAATACCGGAAACTTATTTGATATAAATATCTAAGAGATTATTTTAGGGCTCAGACAAAGTTCTTTATGTGCTTAGTGTTGTAATCGACTGTAAATAAGAAAATTGGGCTAGGAGTAGTTTCTCACAATACCACGAATTGATACAAAACTAAAACATTAGCCTAAAAACTCGAGTCATATTCTTAAATAGCCTCGTCAGATCGAGATTTTCATATCGATGTTACAGGTGGCATTAAACGCGTGCAAAAATATCTAAATTGTCAGTTGTATATAATCTCAGATCAATGAGTAAAGACCGCTTTGATGAAATGAAGCCTGTAGGTATTAGTGAGGACAATCCTCCTTTGAAACTCGTGGAATGGCGCTACAGAATCACAAACATTGTACCAGATAAAAAGATACAACATTACTTGAGGACATTTAACGGCTTCAACAAATGAAATGGATAGCACATGTAAGTCAAAGAGAAAATAATGACATTCTACATTATGAGTATTAGGGAGAAACTCTCTTTAATAGACTATCCTTCTTTGAACATTATGGACTGGCGCTTCACAATCAAAAAGGACTTGAGAAGATAATAGACGCCATAGCACTTGAGGACTTTCAATAGCAGCAACAACTAAAATGAATAGCACGTGAAACTCAAAGGGAAAATAATGACATAATCAAAATATTGACATTCCACACTACTTTGAGAATTAGGAAAAAAACTCCCTTTAATAGACCATCCTTCTTTTAACCTTGTGAACTGGCGCTACACAGTCACAAATAACTGTATCAAATAGCAGCAACCACATTAATTGAGCAGCAACAACTAAAATAGATATCACGTGTAACACGAAGTGAATACAATGACATAATCAAGATGTTGATATGACACACCACTTCAAAGAAAAGGTTTAAAAGGAAACCCCCACCAACACAATGGAGTTAAAAAAAACTTTTTTTTCTAAAGAATTGTTTTATAAATGCCAAGCAAAAGTAGAACTGACTGCTCCGTTAGTGAATGCCGAATGTTTCCATATAAGGAAATCGCTAATATTACACTTAACGATTAAAAGAACAGATACTACACTTTGAACCCCTCCCAATCGTCAAGGAGTGAAGAAAAGCATAACTCGAGAAGCGCTGGCTGCTTGGTCAGTGAATACAGAATATTACCATTGCCATTAGAGATGCGAAAAACATATAATACACTTGTTATTTTACTCACCATCCCGGTGGCAGTATATGGCACGAGGCCGGTTTAATATGGCGCGTGTCACTTTGGCTAAGGCCCAAAATTAACTAGTTCCCGCAACTAACGTCGATTTAGTATTTCCCCGACACTCTATCTTTGGCGCAATGAGGGAGGTGCTGCTCCAGGGCTGGGATCTCCTGGACCATGTATCACTCATTTATTTGCTGTGTTTTGTCCGAAGAGAGATAAAAAATGTAGTTTGTGCGTCCGAAAGTAGAAAGCGTCCCGATGTTTTAGCCTTCATCAGATCGAAACTTCATCTTCTATGTGCCGATTTCCTTCAGGACGTTGGCAATCATGTCTCACCACAATTTCCTGTCCTCTGTAGCTCTTAATAAATATTCTCTTTTTGTCACCTTTCCTAAACCTTACTTTGCCATCCATTTAGAATGCTTTTCTTTGTTTCTAACGATTAGTTGTTGTTTCTTAATACTTTGCTTAGCTTTTAGAAGGCATCTTTCGCTATCCCAATGCACCTTTGGGTTTCAGTGTCGCACTTTCCATTTCCGTACTCAGTTAAAACACTTCCCAAATATTCAAATAAATACTGGATAATAAAACAGAATTAGGAAGAGAATCCTCCACAATATTGGAAAGAGCGATAAAAGACTTCAGTCAGTTATGAACCATGCGTGAGGCACGCTTAGGCAATCATGTACCTTTCGATACATGACTGACGAGTCAGATTTTTTCCCGCAGTAGGTTGCCATTTCTTTCTGTGGTAAACCGGTTGCCATCCACGTCTATAGAACCCTGTCTGTCCTGCTATTAACCTATAGCTTGGGGGCGAGGAAGAAGAGGATTCATACTGTTCCCACGTAAGTGAATGTAATGGAATCGACTGGAATTCGAACTCGGCTCTCCGATTCCTCAATCCGAGCCGCTATCCATTACTCCACCGTGCCTACTTAAGAAACCTATTTCCCTGAAAAATTGTTTTCAGAGAAAGATTTTATATATGTCAACCGAAAGTAGCACTGACTGCTCGGTCAATGAATGCCGAATGTTTCCTTATAAGGAAATGGCTAACATTATGATTACTATTTTAGCCTTCTTTGGGTAGATACTAAATAATAAAACTGAAAATTAAGAAAATGGAGAATGACTCGCTAAAAAAATATGGTAGCAAGATTAAGAATATCAATTAGTCCAACTGTCAAAACACAACGTGGAATCTTAATAATTTTGATCAAAGTTATTGAGAATTTAATATACGTGTTCGTTTTTCTCGGTGTCATAAAGAACAATCACAAAAAAGGGAATTGGGTGTAGATTCGTTCAAGTGTTTTATAATGAGACTTATTTAGTTTTATACAAATGTTTTTTACAAAATTTGTTGGCCTTCTATAGAAACAGAAATAATCAATTGTTCCCGTGTCAGAAGAGAGATGACCCGTCAAAGATTCAATACTTTAAAAAGATCTTTAACTTTCTGGTTCTTTTGTGAGAAATTAAGAAGATTTGTTAGGATTTGAAAACTGTTAATCCTCTGAACCTCTTCGAACTTAATCGTAACTCGTGTGCTTTACAACTGCCAAAAATAACCAACGCTTATAAGGAATGATGATGACTTTGCCGTCAGCAAGCGACACGCCTTCTAGTTATTTTCATAGTACTAGTTTCAGGGGTGACAACTCAACATGATACCTTTACTAAGTATTAAATATTAAAATATCTTAATAAGAAATGCCGCTTCTCAGTTGCGAATTACAATATCACTTTCAGCGGATTTCTTGTATTGAAAGCATAAAACTATTTCTTGTTTTAAAAGAGATTAAAACCACATTTTTTAAATTGGAAGAGCGTAGAATCACAGACTGATCCATAGATTGATAAGAATTATAACAACAATCTTATTCTTTTCATACAGTACATTCCACCCTGTACAAGGCCCGGTGGCCACTCGTGGTAGTGAGTTACCTTTGTGGGTAATTTATATGAATAAGAGAGGGAGATAACGGTTGACTATAGACTTGTACAGGTTAAGATTGTAGTGATCGGAGAAACAGCCTCTTTGGTTCCACCGGGCAGTGGTTTGCGAGAAGCTGCTAAAGTGGAACTTACTTCTCGCCGATGGAATACGGAGAGAATGTGGGTGGTTTTTAAGTGGCATGGCGGGTCCTAGCAGTGAAGGTCAGATCTGATGGAACCAGAAGATGCAGTTCATCCGAGCACCTTTTAAATTTTTGAAGATTGTAGTTATCAGGGATCAAGTAAGCGGAAGGGAGTTCCACTGTCTGGAAGTGCGAGAAAAGAAACTGTTGGAGTAGTGGTTACATTTAACTATTTCAACAGTAAAAGAGTGGGAACTAGATGCCAATCGAGTAGCACGCTTAAATTCATGTAGTTAAAAAAATTTAGAAGCCATTTCCAGCCCTAGTTAACCACTGATTGGAGGTCCTTTTCAAGAGCAGCGGCCAGATTACCTGTCAGCTCTGACGGATTTACTATTGAAACAGGAGTAAATGGTAGTGCCATCTGCATAATTGCGTACTTGGAAAGTGATGACATCAGGAAGATCATTGATGAAGATCAGAAACAGCGTAGGACGCAGATTAGAGTCTTGCGTGTACACCAACTTTCGTGTGAAAGGATCTGGGAGCGAGCCTGTTCAGTACGACCTTTATTTCACGATATGATATGATATGAATGATTCGATTAAATCAAATAATCGTCCTGTAATGCTATAGACCTGAAACTTACGTAGAAGTATGTTAAACCCTGTCAAATGCCTTTGAGGTATCTAGAGCCACAACACGAGCTTTACCGTTGTTTCATTCTATGAGCAAACAGTAACTTCACTTCATTGAGAACACGCTCGCACTCGTTACGAGCAGAGACAAAGAGACGTCCGTTGCAATCAGACGTGTCGCTCTGGTACAGACGGAAGAAGAGTTATATCGGCCGAGTATGCAAATGAGAACCAATGAGATGAACACGGATTAACTTGGTATTTCCTTGGTGGAATGAAAGCATCGATACCGGCTTTCACCCAAGAGAAAACATCAGACAAGCTTTTTGGAACAGGATGATTACAGACTTCTTTCCATGGGACATCACGAAGGAAATGATGGAATGAGTCCCAATCTGCCCGTTGATAACAGAAAGATATTCTGTTTGTAGGAGGTTTCTTGGCTGGTGGGAGAGTGGAAGGAGATGTTTACAGGCACTACCGCATGATCAGAGCTGCCAAGAGAGCAGAGTTGCGTAGTACAAGAGTCACGACTGAGATTGTGCTCAGTGGGAAGTTCGAGAGGTTATGGCCTTTGTCATCTAACGTTGAGTGTGAGTCAAACATCGAGCTTCGCCTTGTCGAGAAGGATATGAGCTCCAGATCATTTATAATAGTGGGCACAGCCGCTTTGCTTCTGTTTGTAAATTGCAATGGTTATAATGATATTTATAAGGAAACATCTGACAGTTTAGATATATCTGAACGAGTTTGGCATCATGCATAACATCGATATAAAATTCTCGATGTGACAAGCCTATTTACGATCTTGACTCAAGTTTTTTGTTTAATGTTTTTGCTGTATTGGGCGAAACTACCCCCAGCACGGCCCTATCCTATGATAAACGGTGTTCAAATAACTTAGACTGATTTTAATGTGAATTAAGTTTAAGCGTCTAATGAGTTTTTCTTTTTCTTTCAGACTTGGCGGACATTTGGGTGATATTATTTTCCACACATAATTGCCATGAATTAAGTAACATGATCCAATAGAGAAATAAATAAATCTTCACCAATAACACTGATTTATTAACTGCTGACTTTGATTCACTTATTATAAACTTCTTATTTATTTCATTAAAAGAAATTTTGACTTTAAGAATAGTTAAAGAATAGATTAGAGATAAATAGACAAAGATGAGAATAAAGAGTTATGATGAAATGTTCATCGGATTAAAAGGGGGTCGGACTATGGTGTTAAAAGAATATCAAAGGAAGTTTACCTGTAGAATGGATTACTTTTTGGCACTTCGTTAGACCAACAAAATGTCTGGATTGGTATCTTTGATTCTAGTTCATTTCTTTACCAAAAGAATCATATCGCAAAGTCGATGACTGACGTCTGCAATTTCAATTCGACTTCCTTCGTATTTTTCCTTCTCGAACACAGGAAATGCGGATTTTACGTAAGACCGACGGGTCTGCATTAAGCAAGGAAACTCATTTGTAACGAAATTCATAGAAAATTAATTAAAAAGAAAAAAGTAATGTTAACTTAACATTTCCGTGCGAACATGCATTTAGGATCCATAGAGTTTCCTGTCGACATTTTGCATATATACACTTTACACTTTTCAATATTTTTATACATTAACGTATAATTATGCGCGCATGTCGTAGAGCAACAAGTAAAAACTCATCATGTACTGCTGCTGTATTACGTTCGAATCTCACTGGAGTACCCCCTTTTGCTACTCAAATGAAACTGTTTAATAAATATTTACATTCTCTTATATAAACTGAAATGTTAAATTATAAAGATATCTATGTAAAATGCAGCTGATCTTTTCCCCTAAATAACCACGGCTACACGATATGTGTTGGGTATAACTATCCATATAGATTCCTGGGTAGTTTATATCTGAATTCTGCTTGCCTGGTGTTGCTATAATAAGTACTAGCAGTAGAGCCCGGCCAGAGCATACAACAGCCGAAACATTGTGAAAAACATGGCGACAAAGATGAGGACATTAGTCCGAATAATGTAAATGGTGTACAATTCACCATTTATTAATTTTTGTGATTTTGAAATGAATAACATTGTTGAAACTACCTATATAAACTAAAGCATTTATGAGAACTTTATTAATTTTTACTTCCAGTATAATTTTAATTAAACAGTTAGGAAATGTATCTGTGATAATAGCTACTAGCAGTAGAGCCCGGCGTTGCCTGGGGATGTAACAGTAAGAGATAGATCAAGTATCGACCATCATAAAGACTGAAAAATAAAATTGACAAAGATTATTGTTTAAGGTTGACGGACACGCATGTCTTAATTAGATTTTTTTTTTTAACGAATTGGTCAAACCCAAACACAAACAAAAATATTGTTTTCAATCGTTATGAGTCTACCGATTGAATAGAATTTTATTATAAACAATTGTCTTGTAAATGGAATTTTTAAAGCATTCTGAATGTAAAAATAAAGAAAAAAGTGTGCAAGACAATAAGAAACACTACCTGCCCAAAAAAGTGAAGTTTTGTTGAAATTGGTTGAAAAATGTAGGAAATCCGATCCCATAAATAAACGAACACACACACACACACACACACACACACACACACACACACACACACACACACACACACAACCTGGGTTTTATAATAAGTATAACTCGATATGAGTTGTCACCCTTTCTTTTTCGCGACGCCTCTTAATCGTGTTTTCAAATTGATTTTATGCAAAAACAATTGTGTTTTTCCAATTTTTGGCGCTGTCAGAACCACCACAACGTAATTTTACGTAGTCCTGTGAAGTTTTGTTGAAATCGGTTGAAAAATGTAGGAAATCCGATCCAATATATAAACACACACACACACACACACACAACCTGGGTTTTATAATAAGTATGATACTGAAGTCTATAACATTTCAATTCGTACGCAATAGGGTTTTGATATGCCGGGCTTAAAAGCCAATTGAGTACCTTTGTGTTACCATCACCACTAGAAAACATAACAATTAAGAATGAATACAAATGCTCTGCAACAAAACATGTGTATATCACACCTGCCATGACAAACATTTTAACTAGTAGTCGATTTAAACAACAAGAGAATACAGTCCGCAGAATCACAGCACAACTACCAGTTTACACAACAACCTGCCATGAAGCGGTGTCCTTAGCCTTATGTAGTTTTCTAGCACACAAAATCTACCGTTTGCTACTCCTCCACAGCGCAATGGAAACGCTTTCTGACCCAGATGAGCCGCATTAAACAATACCCTGTAAGGTATCAATAAAAGTGTGCCCCTCAATGGTCGACTGCAAATAGACAATGTTCCTTTTCTTTGTCATCTTTGTCAATCAACGGTGGGTCTCTTTCTTGCACCATTTTGGATGCCCGCAGCATACATATGCCGCTGACGTCTATCCAGAATTCTAATTTCCTTGGCATACCGTTTCTATCATTGGCTGAGACAAACCTAGATCAAAAGCCACGTTGAAGACAGAAACACGTGGTTGTCACAGCTCATCGGCCCCAAACTATCAGAGATAACACAACACTTTGCTTACATGATAGATCTTTAGCCTCATGTTCCCCTTCGTTGTAGCTCGATGATGGTTACCTGTTGATGCCCACATTGTCCGCTTTTTAAAGCTATTCATTCAACACAAGGCCCAAGAGCCTCACAAGATAAAGGATTACTGAATAGGGTTTTTGTTATGGACGCAAGAATAATAGATTATTAGGATATGTAGGATATATAACGATTGAGTCTAGATTCGATTTTAGAAGTAGAGGAAGCTGTCAAAATGGAACTTCCTCCTTACCAATGGAATACGAAGCGGATGAGGATTGTTCGTTTATGTGTATAGGGCACGAGGAGTTTCTTATCTATAAAAGTCTGAACTGGTGAGATTAGGGACTATAGCTATTTCCATGGAAATAGAGATAGAGTTGCGAGAGGCTTGCTACATTGCATCTGTGCGAGAGGGGTTTTCGATGGAAAATTATTCACCGCCGCGTAAACGCTTTTGAATTCTATCGTGGCTGGGAAGCGAGGACTGAACAGTTTGGAATGAACTTGAGTCCCATGAGACATTCAAAGCAAGAGCCTCTTTCAGAGTAGAAACATTGATTGTGACTGGTGAGAATTTATGGTTAGCTCAATGGTGAAGAAACGTTACTAGCTTGGGTTTTAAGGTCTTGAAACTTAAAAACCAGTTTTCACCAAATGAACTCTACTGCTGATGTATGTCCGATAAACCCTGCCTTCTGTTAGCCGTTACCACCTCGAAAACGGAATGCACCATCATTCTGAACCCACCGTCATATTACCATCAAACGTTGTTAAATCCTGTTCACGTTCCAAGGCTGCTACAAAATACTGCCACATATACACTACCTCTTTACCTATTTCGTAACACATCCGGTTAAGTTCATTTCTACAAATAGGGTAAGCACGAAACCACCCAATGTCTATTTGTGTATTTACCTTTTGGAGCGCTTCAATTTATGAACTTATTTGCTGAATGATTTTCAGATTCTTCATCATAAGATATTTAACATTTATGACAGTTCTCGTACGCTCACCGAAGTTAAGCAACGTTGATCTTGGTCAGTACCTAGATGGGTGACCGCTTTGCAATACCAGGTGCTGTAAGCTAGGATTTATGGTGTGGTGTAATGGATAACAGCTCGGAATTGGAAATCGGAGAGCTGAGTTCCAATTCCAGTCGGGTTCGTTATATTCACTTACGTGCAAATATCTTTGGGACGGGTATGAATCCGCCTCTTCTCCCTTCCCCCCAGCTATGGGTTAATTAGTAGGACTAAAAACCTTTATCTTCCAAAAGTCATTACTATCTAAAAATATTTGCTGGCATTAAAGAACCGGTAAATGTTGATAATCCGGAAGAAAGAAATCAATAAAAACAATCGATTTATTGATTGTCCGGTGTACTGGCTTTAGAGATGCGATAATAAAATTTCCACACAAGACAATGATAACACTGTCTTTGATTATTCCTTTATTTATACTTTGGTTTATCCTTGTTTTTTAATTCTAAACACATCTTCAGCGAAACTATTTTTTTCTTATATTGCAACTGTAACCTTCACACACGCGCGTGCGAATATGTAAATAAATAAAATAAAGATATACTTTCAGGTTAGCCACAAAGATAATAAAAAACATGAACAGCAAGAGGGGGGTATTTTCTTCTTCGATATGTAGTCACGTGATACTTTAATATAAAAGCAGAGCCGAATTCTTCCTTTTCGGACCCGCACAAACACGAACTTAATATGGATGAGTATTAAGGTAGGAATTAATTTCGTCAGCTTGCCTTCTTACTTTTGTCACACACACACACGCGCGCACACACACACACTGAAACATTTTTGATGCCAGTGGTACTAAAACTAGTTCTCTGCAGTAAGGTATTCTTGTCTTTTACCTTCATATTTCCAGTTTAGATTTTTCTTATTTCTTTGAATATGTTTACGATGCATTCCCTAATCGAAATCTCGTACCGTATTTGAATATTTTAATTTTAATTAAAATTCTTCCACATTTACTCAAATTCTTAAGGATTAAACTTGGTAATAGTGATTATGTTATATCTTTTCTGTGTACATGTGTGCGTGTTTGTATGTATACAACGTCTTATAACACTAACTTCCGTTATTATCGACATCTATATGGGTCCTTTAACCATTATCATGCATCAAAGAAATATTTTTCTGTTCACAAATTTTCTATTTCTCTGAAATTGAAAGGCGAAAGGTGATTTTTTTTAATTTTGTAGTTGAGAATATCATTGACAGTTTATGAGAGACACGAAGATATTTTAAAGAGGATAGGAATTGCAACGAAACTGTTGCTAAAAATTAGAAAGAGACAAATGGAATTCTTGTGTGTCACTTATTAGACTCGGGGAATTTAATTCTCATTGAGTCCAATGGAAGCAAGAGAGGAAAGTAACGGACAAAATACACTCGGAAAGTTTAAGCAAATGAATAGAGGAACAAATGCCACAAAGGCAAAAGAGGAGACTAACAAAAAGGAAGATGTGGAGAACTATGATCGTACACGTTCTGAAGATATATGGCACGAGAAGAGATTAATCACTACAGTTTAATGTTGAATGTTTAAAATGAGCTCTCGAAATGCAAGATGCGAGTTTGAGCCTCTCTATGAGGGTGGGACTGAAAAGTTCAGAAACTATGAAGGATTGATGCTAGAACTGTGAAATCTTACAAGCATTAATTTCAACTTTTCTTATTAACAAATTCATTACTTCTTTCCCGGTACGAGGGTGGGCTGAAAAGTTCATAGTCTGACTATGAAGGAGTGATGCTAGAACTGTGAAATCTTACAAGCATTAATTTCAAATTTTCTTATTAACAAATTAATTGCTTCTTTCTCGGTACGAGGGTGGGCTGAAAAGTTCATAGGCTGATTATAAAGGAGTGGTACTAGAGCTGTGAAATCTTGCATGAATTATTTTCAGCTTTTCTTATTAATAACTGCATTGTTTATTTGAAACTACGACGGTGGGCTGAAATGTTCATAGGCTGACTATGAAGGAGTGATGCTAGAACTGTGAAATCTTACATGCATTATTTTCAGCTCTTCTTATTAATAACTGCATTGTTTCTTTGAAGGTACGACGGTGGTGTGAAAAAGGGATGATGCTAGAACTGTGAAATCTTGCATCCCTTGATTTCAACTCCTCTTATTAATAACTATATTGTTTCTTTGCAGGTACGATGGTGGGCTGAAAAGTTCATAGACTATGAAGGGATGATTCTAGAACCGAAATCTTGCATGCATTAATATCAACCTTTCTTATTAATTACTGCATTGTTTCTTTCCAGGTAAACTGACATCTGAGAGTTCGAATAAGACTGTTCACCTTGTTGGTCAACTCAGAAGAATAGTGAATGTGATTAACTAGTTGAAAGCTATATCACGTATTGTATCAATTGAAACCAAGAACTTGTATGCTGGAGCATTGTTCTGATGAAATAAGACCACTTTCTTCAATTTTCATGAGCATTTGGTCTTGATAGCCTTTCGTAACTGCTTCAGCAAGTTGTCTTAGTGCTCTCCATTGATAATGTGGCCCTTTTGAAGATAGTGAATAAAAACAATGCTTTTTGCAAGGTTACCACTTTCACTGCAGACGAAACGAACTTAGCCATCTTTGGAACAAGTGAGGAGGGATATTTCCACTGCATGGAATATCTCTTTGTCTCTGAAACAAGGTGATAAAGTCGTCCTGCGCTAGGAAACGTTGAAAGAAACCAGCTGCAGTATCAGCCTAAAACAATGTCAGATTTTCCCGTGATGTGATCAGCCTGGTGCACTTTTGATCAGGTGTCAGAAGTCGTGGCACCCACCGAACAGAATCCTTCGTCATACCAAGTTCATTGTGCAGCATATTATCAACTCATAGGATATGCTAATACCATTGGTTATTTGATTTATAATCAATCGCCTGTCATCTATCACCATGTGGCGAACACGATCAATGTATTCCTCCGTAATAGCAGTTACAGAACGTCCAGACCTTGGGTCATCTTGAAAACTCTCTATTCCCATCTTAAATTCAGCTGCCCACTTTTGCACCGTTGATAAAGCTGGGGTGTCATACAATGTCAGAATTGAAGTCCTTGGGGGAAAAATCCTTTTTCTGTCGGTACTTGATAAAACCAAGATGCCAAATTTTGTCCATTTTCAAGAGAAGTCAATATTTTTTGAACAGACAGATATCAGTTTACCTGGAAAGAAAGAGTTATTAATAAAAAGAGATGAGATGAATGCATGCAAGATTTCACAGTTCTAGCATCACTCCTTTATAATCGTCCGATGAACTTTTCAACCCAAAACTCGTAGACGATATTTCTTAATTCTGAATTCATGCCAAAGAATGAGTCGGCCCAAAAAGCAACAGAGAAGGAAGAAAATTATTTAAAAAATATTTTGTTGAAAACTTCTGCTAACAGAAAGACTCCAAATGAAGAAAAATGTGGGTGTGTTTGTGGGAAGGGGAAACTTTCATGAACACCAGAACATCGCTAACAACTCTGAAAGATTACCAACATCCAATTAAAGTGTGAAGCCGTTAGTGAGTCTGGAAGAAAATTGTCTGTTGCAGATTAAATGGCGTTTTTTTTTTGTTTCTTTACTAAAGGAAATTGAAACCAGCTATCTTACAGACTCCTTTTTCCTTAGCTTTTTTTTTAAGTTGTTTATGTCGACACTAGTAAAAAAAAAAGAAGGATGAGTTTCTTAGGTGACGACACAACAGTAACAAATCTCATTATGAAAAAGTCTCCGGTTACCTCCCTTGATTTCACAAACACAACTCCGCTAAAGAAATGAGGCTGCTGAAAGTTTCCCTTTCTTCAACAGTTTTCAACAAATCACAAATTCGCACTTCATTTGAAAACAGTTTGTGTACGATTTTTAAAATCATTCTTGACGGGGATTGTTATTTTCCGTCTAGTTTTACAGTTTCGAGTTGTTTTCTTACTTTTTTTTTAGAGAAAATATTATTTTTGTGATACATATGAACATAACGTTTCCAATAATATTTTTTACAATAATGTTCACCCTGTACAGAATTACTTGAAGTAGAGGGTTACAGGGTAAGAGGTACAGTTTATAGGGACATGTAGGGAAGATAATGGTTAACATTAACTTGAACAAATTACAATTGTAATGAAAGGGGATCCATCTTTACAAGGTTTAAGTCAAGTCTTTAAAGAAAGAAAAATCTTTTAACTAAAATGAATTAGGGGAATAAAATTGCTCTGTTAACATGATATTAGAATGTTTTTTCAGCTTTTTGATTTTCAGAATTCTGTCCTCGTGACAGACATTTGAGTTACCTCCTCTTAGTTTTCGAAACCGTTACTAGGGGACGTTCTCCGGCACTATAAATACTCTGCGATAATTTCTTTTATCACTCTCTTTTGATTTTATCCCTCAATATGTAAGTATCTTACGGAAAAACGCGTTCCCTTTTGGGAAATGCATGAACAATACACGCACACCCACGCACACACGCACACACACACACACACACACACACACACACACACACACACACACACACACACACACACACACACACGTACTTAGGCCCATTCACTAGCTTCACAATTCCACACATTCATTTTGCACATGCATCCTTGTTTTTGTCACTTGTAACTCTTTGTTGTTAATGCATTTGTTTGTACATATAAATCAATTCTTGTTGTTTCTTACATTTTTTTAGGTGGATTCATATCCCGAGTCTGCCATGTTTGTTGTGGACATTTCAGGAGACACACGTGTTCATTTCTCAACGCATACACCAACCAGCAACAGACATTTCAAAATTGGAGTTTGGAGAAGATATGCAGAATGTGAACGAGGTGTAAAAATCCCCAAATTTACGCAACGTCGGGCTTAAGGGCTGAAGTCAAAGTTTGCGCAATAAAGTTAGTATTATCCGAATGATGTTGGTAGAATATTCAGAAGTAACATATACTGCGTACGTATTGAGTTATTAGAAGACAAGTTTGGAAATAACGAAGAAATTGAACCGAAAGCCCAGAAAAATCAAAAGCGAAATGGTAAACACTAAAAAGATCAGAAGAAGAAAAAACAAAAGAGGCTTTAAGAATATAACAAAAAGAGATTTAGAAAAATTACAGTATTGATTGCTGACACGGAAAAGAAATGACAAAATCTCCTAGAGAAGGTAGCGACGGAGAGTGAGAAGAAAGGACTAAGCTTAAGCTTACAAGAAGACAGAGCGCTTGGTCGTCAATAAGAGGATGAGCCCGAAATGCGATCTGAAGGTCGAGAAGACTAGAATCAAGCAGACGCGGAAGTTTAAATATCTGGGAAGCGTCTTGACAGAGGACGGTAAGTGCGAAACTGAGATCCGTAGACATATTGGCCAAGGACACATTCCAAAGGTTTACTGCGAGACAGGTGGATATCTTTGGTAACAAAGAAGAGAATACTGAACTGTTACGTGACATATCTTTACGGCAGCGAATTTCCTCAAAGATGAAGAAGAGACTCAAGTCGACAGAGATATTCTACAGAAGGATGCTAAGGATATCATGGACCGAGCGTGTGAGCAACGATGAGATCATAGAGAGGTTGCAAACAAGGAGGAGGCTTTTACATAATATCAGAAAGAGGCAGCTGAAGTTTCTGGAACACATAATGAGGAAGGAGGGCTTGGAGAATCCGATACTCACGGGTCAAATAGAGGGAAATAGAGGCAAGGGAAAACAACGCGTGACATACTTGGCGGACTTAAGCAAGTGGATGACAGAACGTGGTCTGGGGGAGGAAGCAGAGGGAAAGAACTTGTTGAGATCTGCAAGGGATAGAAGGAGGTGGAGAGCCATGATCGCCTACGTCCTGAAAAGACATAGCACATAAAAAGAAAGAAAAAAGCAAAGGGACACTAAGCAAGAAAATGTGATCGAACAGAAAGAAAATATTTCAAGAAACTAGTGTTAGGAAATGTAAACAAAGAGAAAAGACGTAGAATATTAATAACATGGTAGTTTGGTTGCGTTCATGCCTTAAGCAGTCATGAAAACAAACAAACTACCAACTTACGTTACAAAGTTGGGTGAAGAAGTACATGAAAACTTTTTTATCAATTTATAATAATAATGAATGTTAATCTACATATACATATGTTATGACCAGATCATATTTAAACACCGGTTTCAGTACGATCATGGAAGTTAAGCAACGTTGAGCCTGGTCAGTACCTAAATGACCCCTTGGAAATAGCATGTGCTGTAACCTTGGTTGTGTAAAGGTGGTGTAATGGATAATAGCTTGGAATTGTTAATCGAAGATCCGAGTTCTAATTCCAGTTCGTTATATTCCCTTATACACAAATACCATTGGGAAAGGTATGAATCCAACACTTCTTCCCCAGCTATGGGCTAATTAGTAAGACTTATATCGCTAAATCATTATTATCTCAAGAAAAGTTCTTAAAATCTAAAAATATTTTCTGGCTTTAAATAATCTGCAAAGGGTTGATAATCCGTAGAAAACGAATGAGTTAGTTAAGTTATATAGCATGTACTGTGAGTTAGCAGTTAGGTCCTTCATGGAAATAGTCAATAAAATGTCTTAAGAGACAATAATGTAGAGTTGTAGTAAACGTTATGAGTTGTCTTCAAAACTGATGATTCAGAATAAGTGCTGAGAATTATTTGAATTTCTTGCATAAGGAATCTTTTCAGGGTTATAAGTCCCTAGCAAAAGTGATAAGCTGAAGAATCTCTTCATGGAAGGCAATACATTTTGCGAACCTGATTATTGTTCTCTTAATAAAAAAATAAAAGGTTTTGACAGCACCAAATTAGTAAAATGCACCCCTAAACGTTCCAACTATTAATCAAATACAAAACCTGTGGTTCATCATTAAAAGAGATTTATATGAGAAGTGAACACAATATTCAAGCAAACAATAAAAACAGCTGTAAATAATGTTAAAGTCGAAACTGTAGAAAAGTTTAAAAAAAGATTGAATGTTATAGAATACTAAGGAGTTCATATTAACACAAGAAAGAATAAATAATACTTTTTTTCAGAAGTGATGTGGTCTATTGTGTTAATTAAATGTTTATATGACCCTATATTCTAGGGAACTGTTTATAAATGAAATTTCATGTTGCAATTAGATTGTTTGCATAATAAAAAAATGGCATCCTCCAAAGACATTAGCATCGTTACTTTTGATAATCAGTATTATAAACTGAAACGCAAAGATTTTATAAGGAAAAAGAAAGAAAGATGAACGCGATAGAAAGAACGAATGAACGAACGAAGCAAAGAAAGGTTAAGTGCAAACGAAAAAGAAATGAAAAAAGAAAAAGAAAAGTGAAAGAAAGAATGAGGGAGACGAAGGAAAAAATAAAATAAGTTGATTGCCAAATATAAAACAAAAAAACTAAACAAAACAAAACAAATGGCAAAACAATAAGAAAGAAAGAAAAAAGAATGCAAATTCTAAAGCAGAACGCATTTAGTGAATGTTTCTGGATTGAAGTCACCTCTAATTTCCAGATGTTCCAAATCAGGCACCAAATTCTCTTTTCCCGGGTACCATTCGTGCAATCAAAAGAAACGAAACATTCCAAGTTCAAACGTTGCTTCATGTAGAACGCATCTTTTTGTCATCGACCCTTCAACGGCGCCACTCAACAAAAAGAAGGTTGCCACCCAGTCGGCCCCATCTTTTTTTTAATTCTCTTTCGTTCCTAACTTTTCAGTTGTCCCACTTATTCTTCGGCACCTGAATGGGCACGACGGGTTTTGTCACACAAACGATTTGTGATTGATTCCAGGTGTTTTTTTTTCTTGATTTCATTGTATTCCAAATACAAACACACACACGCATTAACGAGGGTACGAGGGTATATATATATATATATATATATATATATATATATATATATATATATATAATTGGGGCAGTAATCCTTCATTTATATATGTTTCATTAAAAACGACAGACAAAGCACTACGATTAAGCTTTTTTAAAAATGTTCTTGTGTTTCTTTTTTGTACACAGAGTGTGTAGAAAACTGTCCAAATGTTCTGTAATACCGAGCGCTTTCGGTTATACTTTTAGTCATTATCAAGGATGATTTTATTTTTTCAGTTTTATTGAATGTGTGCGTTGTGTGTATGTTTTTAGTGTTATAGTGAGGTTTTATTTTCAGAACACAGTCAGTACATTGTGACCGTGTTCGTAGTTAATATTATTAAGTGTCGGCATTTTCTTTTTTATTATAAAGGCTTCCATTATTTTTAACCTTTTTTTTATATATATGGATGAGGTTATTATGCTTGTATTTTCTACTAGTATGTTTCGGATAGAATCCTGTATGTTTGTATGTGGGTTTAAATGGATTCTAATACAGCTCTGGTCAGATAGGTGTAACGTTAGGCGTCTGGATAGGCATGTAATCGTATGACCGATGTAATTATTTATGAATTTGGTTTGATCAGAAACACAGTCCCTTAAGGAACATTTGAACTCATAGATAATGTTCGTTCGCGGTAACTTTGAATTTGCTGGTGTGTTGGACAGTTTCTACACACTCAGTGTCCCAAAAAGAAAACACTTGTTCGAACACAAGAAAAATGAAAAAAGCTTAATCGTAGTACCTTGTCTGTCGTTTTTAATGAAACATACATATATATATATATATATATATATATATATATATATATATATATATATATATATATATATATATATATATATGTATATATATATATATATATATATATATATGTGTGTGTGTGTGTGTGTGTGTGTGTGTGTGTACTCAATAAAAAAACGATACCAAAGGTTTTAAAGCTTTTATTTTAGTTTTAATGCAAAGATACTATAGTAAATAAATATTTCCAATAATCAAAATACTTTGCTGCATTTGAAAGCGAATTTAAATTGATCGGAATTTTTTTTATATATATCGCTAAAATCGACCATATTCACAACACAAGATATTTCTCTTTATTAAAAAATCCTTAAAAAAATAATGTACTTTTCTGAACCTATTTGATGAATATTAACTGGTTTAAAGTTTAATTAATCTGAATTAAAACAAATTTTATTTATTGTTACTTTAAAATATCACAGAAAAGCATTTTTTAACACGGAAGTGTGTGTTTTTATGAGGTGTTGACAGATTTATAGATAATGCTTGCTATTTTTAAGTAAAGGGTACAAAACTATAAAAACTGCCTTGACGAACGCCATTTTAATTTAACTTTTTTTTAATTACTCAGTAATCTTAAAAATTTAGCAACATATTCTAAGTAATCTAATATTTTATTGAATTTTATATACTTTGAATGTATAGCCTGACTTACGAAAACGGTTTTTGAAGAAATGTTTGAAAATTACCATTAAATTTTAAATTTACTCTAGTTACCGCTCTTATTTTCTGATAAATTTGTTTGTGAACGTCCGTATTTACAAAAATTGAACGTATACACAAAAAAGAATTTCAAAGTTCTTTTAAAATACTAGGGGTCGTTAATTAGTAGTAAGCTTTTCCATTTATGATTAGTTAATATAGTTTTTACTAAATAACAATACCACCTAACCATTACAAATTAGTACAGAATTTTAAAAGATTTATAAGTTTATGAATTTAATTGAAATTAAAAAAAATGAAAATAATTCTTGTAAAAATTCATTATTCATCGCAAAAAAAAAAAATCCTAAAACAAGAGTGCCCATAATATATCTTATTCATGAAAGCTATCAAAAGTCTTTAACTTAAATAGTGTCTGTTTTATCACATTTTTATTTTATGATTCAGGGCATATTTTTTTGTAACTGAAGGTTTAAAAAAAAAAAAAAAATTGATGATTTAAATTCTCCAAGGACTTCTCCTTATAATTAATATAAAAATTAAGCTCGCCACTTCACCAAAAAAAAAAAAATTAAATGTTACAGGTAACAGTCATAAAAGAAAAATATTTTATTAATATTTTCTAAAAATCAAACATTTTCGCAAATAATTTAATTAATCTAGGGATAACTCATAAAAATTTCATCAAAATCCGGCCATTACCTGATTATTGCAAGAATTTCAAAATCAATGTGTTTTTCAACACAAAAATACATTAAAAATTCCTATAATAATTTATGTTCTCCTGTTGACGCAAGAAAAAACAAAGATCTTAACCAAAATTTTGAAGGTCCTAAAAATAATAATTTAATGATGAAAAACCCTTTGGCCTTTCCTTTTAATAATAACAAAGATTTTGACGATAAAAGTTGTTTTTTTTTATTAAAGTTTTGGTCATTTTTTTCATCATGTTTGTTCATTTTTTAGCGAATATATATCTTTAATTTTTTCAAATCTCCGAATTAGATGTTTTTTGTTATCGGTAAATTTTTCAAAGTTCATATTTATTTTATATTACGTTTCCCCTTGTACTCTCGAATGTTGCTAAATTCGTGTTCAAGGATTGTTCTGTGTAGATTTACGCAACTGTCTTTTTAATTCCAGCGTTCTCACGTTTGATGGAACCGATTTCAAGGCTTTCAAGGTTACGTCATATAAATGGTCAAACTGAAATAAGAAAAATGATGAACAAAATTTGTCCATATAATTTAACTTAACATGCTTCAGAGAATTATTGCTGCCTAAATACACATTATTTCTATATTCTATTTTAATATATATATATATTTAAAATATTGTTGTATATATATTCTAATTGTTGCATTAGATGTATAATTGACTTCCAAAATTACACAAAATAAAGAAAATTTCAGTTTATAAAGAAAGATTCAGTTATTTAGTTCACTGTTCGGTAACGAAGTATGCAGACTCTCTAACGTTGATATTACAATTTCGTGTTTGATGCGCACTGACAAGATTTCAGACATAATAAATGAAATATATAACAGTGGTGAGATGTCGGAAGACTTAAGTAGATCTATCTTCATAGCGTTATCTAAGAAGCCAGGTGCAAACGAATGTGAACTTCACCGGACAATCAGCTTAATGAGCTATATAACGAAACTTATCGTACAAATTTTGATAAATAGAGCGCGAATCAGAATCAGACAGGAAATAGGACAAAAACACTACAGGTTCATTAAAGGCACTGGAACAAGAAATGCAATATTTATGCTCAGAATGATATCAGAAATAAAAGTACAAATACAAAAGGATGTGTACTTATGCTTTATAGATTATAGAAAAGCGTTTGATTAAGTAACCCAGAAAGAACTGTTGGAGCTTCTTGGTAATCAATACATATTTAGGAAGGATAGAATAATCCAGAATCTATACTAGGAGCAAACGGCCTGCATGGGGATAGAAAATGATTTCAGTAAATGGTATATACCGTACCTATGAACACTAATGGGTATGTCCCAATCCTCATAAATACGTTGGACACTATTGTAAGTGGGTGTAATATGCTGTCTAAGTAGTTCACCACTAGCGGTGGTTTACCTACTTCACGCCGCTGGCGAGTATTGTATTTTGTTGATGTTATAAAGATTACCATTTCATTTCCAACATCCATTTTGATTATTCTTCATTTAGTAACCCTTTCTAGGTTACAACAATAAATATACAAAAATAGAAAATAGGGTGTAAGACAAAGGCATGTCTTCTCATCGGATTTATTCAACCTATTCAGTGAGGTGATTCTGAGAGAATTTGAAGTCCTACCAAGATTCATTATTGATGGCCACAATCTTAACAACATAAGATATGCAGATGGCACAGTGTTGACAGAAAAGAAACTACAAGGATTCCTAGAGAAGGTAGTGAATGAAAGCGAGAAGAAAAGGCTAAAAATCAATTGCAAAAAGACAGAATGCATATGAAAGTAACGATTTAACGATGCTATTTAAGAACGTGACTCAAGTTTTCAGGTTAATGTTTTAGTTTTGCAGAAACTTGCGGTGTTGAGCAAAACTATCTTTAGCGCAGTTTATTCTGTTAAATTTTCTCTTATGCTAAATTACTTATAACTGATCAATATGCCGGGGTATTCGAAGTGTCTCGTATTTACTAAATCACCATCCTGAATTTTTAGATTTCAGGAAGAATTTATAAAGTGCTTGCTAAAGAAATGAAGAGTCGTCTAGCTACAATTGTCGCAATGAGTCATACGTGAAAGAAACCATGTAGTTTAATACAAAGAACATGGCTTGTTGCAAGATTTCTCAGCGTGCTGCCTTGCGTAAGGTAAGATAGCAGTCTTACATTGCTTAGAAGAACCTGAATAAAAGATTTCGTGAGGATAGGAAAGATTGTTTCTTGCTAGATATTTAACAATAGATGTTAATGTAACGAATTGGAGTACCGTATATCTCATATGGTTCTAATGTTGACAATAAGCCATCATAAATCGTCTGAACGTTGGACACCTCGAGGCGATGTAATGGTTAACTAGCTCGTCTTGCTAGAGCAATCACTACTAAGTAGGGAGTTCGATCCTCGGTGGGTACCCACTACTTTCGGCCTTGTGCCACATCTAAGCTACGCTTGAAAAATCACCATAATCTTCCCACCACCACATTTTTCTATATTTACAAAATAAATCTCATATATCGGCTAAATGTTTGCTGAGGAACGTTTTCCTAAAGACATCAAATATTTTGGCAATGTACTTTGGTTTGGTTTATTTTGTTTTACGGCATATCAACCTCAATGGGTTATTTAATGCTGAAATATTTTGTTTTGAGAAAAATCTGTTTCTGCTAATATAGTTCCTTCAAAATTGTATTGCTGGTAATAATTTTTTCAAAAAAGTATTGCTGGTAATAGTTAACTATTTGCCCATAGCTGGGACCCTAACAGGTGCTACCACCCTGGATCAGGGTGGACCTGGGAAAAGCAGAAATTAAGAGGTGGTTCCACGCTCCTCAAAACCTCCTGATCAGAGGCTTTGCTGCTGGACGTAGTTTAACGTCTTACCCAGGACACGGATGTAGTTTAACGTCTTACCCAGGACAATTGGTCAGATGAAACAAAAATCGGGTCACTTGGTCGCACTTCTTTTTGTCTTTAATGTTTGGAGGAACGAAATAAAACAAAGAAGCTTAAGAGCACAGTTCTTGGTGTCTAATGGCTTTATCGCCTTGCTTAGGTTGAAATGATTGAAAATAGATAGATAGATAGATAGATAGAGAGATAGATTGCAGGGCCTTGTCCTGAAGGTCAGATTCTCCTTTCTCTATAGAACTACCATCAAGCAAAGTCATTCCATTAAAATTCACTAACCCCCTGGAAATATTTGCAGAAAACTATCCTTCCAAAAACAGAAATTCTATGTCATCTCTTTGTTTCATAATTGTGTCTATAGGAACAGTCATTGGGAAATTTAGAAGTAGGAAAAGAGAAAGTAATTTCTTTGTGTCTCTTGAGACTTCGTGGGCGATAGATTAAAAAAAGAAAAAAAAACACCAGAAATTCTGATAGTTATTGTTAAAATTGATGTAGTGCAGGCATTTAGCTTCTTCAATGACCCTCGTATATTCCGTGGAGAAGATTTCGTGCAGGGCCATCAACAAAATTTATTCCAAAAGTTCTTCAGGCGACTTACAATCTAATTGTTCCCAGGAAAAGACTATTAGTAAAAACATCTGGAGTTGATGAAATGTGGTAATAGAAAGGATAATGGCATAAAACATGAAGAAATAAAAACTCAAAAAGGCGTAAACTTTGAAAGATAAGACAAGAGCTTTTAACTTAAAATGGATTCTAATCTTAATTATCTCCCTTTGAAAGACATGTTTTAAACTTGAAGCGATTTTATGTACTTCATTAAATGATTAAAAAAAAAAAGAAAGAAAGAAAGAAAAGGACGCCATAGAAAAAGAACAACAATATAAATCCAATTCTCAACGTATCAACGATGGTCGGATTAACTCTTTGGCCGTATTAACTGTTCGGTCAGATTATCAGATATAGAAAAAAGGGTCCGATGTGGTTATGTTCCAGAACACTTCCCATCTAGTTATTATACTCAACCACCTCTTTGAAGTATAATGCGTTGATAGAAATAAGTAAATGTAAATAAACATTTTTTTCTTATAATAAAAGAAGATGGGAATATTGAGAATTCGATTACAAGACTGGAGGAACGTAAAACTGAGGGTCGTGCTCATAATCATCGGAGTACTGGAACCACCCAGAAGATAAATACAGGGACATTGAAAAATTAGTGATTCCTGGAAGAAGTGAGACGCATTTGAAAATATAATAGAAACCGGTAAATTTTAAGAGATTTGATGTTGAAAATTGGGTGTAAAACATAAAAGAAATTAGTTTAAAATATTTAAAACTGAAACAAATATTGTTATATGTCATATTATTTATTCCATTTATCGGTCACTTAATCTGATATTCCCCTTCTTAGTAATGACATATTGCGACGTCATGGTAATAGAAATCATTACTCAACGCCAATAAATTAATGTACCTTGTGTTTCCATCAGTTGTGTGTAGGGGATTGTTAGCATGGGTCCCTGGAGAGACGTTCCTAGGTTCAAAATTATACCCACGGGTTGAGTGAAATTGGGTAAACGAAACTGTTCAAAAGATGACAATTATTGTGCTAGCACGAAGTTACAAGTCATCGTGACCGAGAAGTTCGAGTATAACGGTCTTGGTCAACTCTGCTCGTTACGCCATTTTGTGTGCTCTCTCCAAGAAATTTTAACTCATGCCCACTCAGCATGGTTGCTGTGTATGCCACTGGTTGACTCTTGATGAAGAAACACAAATTTACCTTCAACAGGAATTATCTTTGCTCACATGTGTACTCGGAAACGAGCAGCAGCGAGCCCATATATATATATATATATATATATATATATATATATATATATATATAGAGAGAGAGAGAGAGAGAGAGAGAGAGAGAGAGGGATAGATAGATAGATAGATAGATAGATAGATAGATAGATAGATAGATAGATAGATAGATATAGTATGCAATAGATAAATTGTTGTTTAAATTACGCAAAAATGAAAATAACACTGACATCTCATTTTAACAGAAGTATGTTTTATAATGATCTGTAAGGGGGATTGCTTTAAGATATAAAAGCAAGCACCCCCATTATAAGTTAAATCGTAGGGTAGACGATACTCTCTAGTTTTGAAAGGCAACCAGACTTGAAAAATGAAAATTCTAAATTCAAAACTGTGGAGAAGACAGTAGTAAACTCTACTCTCTTTCTCGAGATGTCATAGTAATTCACAGATAACAAAAAGGTAACGATCTGTGTAAATAAATAAATTAGAATTAAAATTAAAGATACAAGTTAAAATTGTTAATATTTACCAATACCACAAAAAATCCAGTTTCAATTATTCTAATTCTATGTTAATCAGGGACTAGATTCCGCCGAACATGTTCTTCGGAGTTACTTTAATAGTTTACATATACTTGCGCATAAACAGTATTAATTTAGGATGCACCTGTCGTGGAACGACGATTGGAAGAAGGGTTTCACACTCCATTGTTTGTTTGTTCATTCTTCCCAACGTATTTCATCATTGTGACGGCCTTCTGCTAACATTGTTTCAAGAAAAAAATCATTTCTTAAGTTTAGAGTCAAACAAATTTCAATCTCAAAGACTTTACACCTATTACTACGGTTAATTGGATAAATTCTTTAGTCAAGAAGACTTCTACTGAAATATCCTGAAAGTTAGTTCTCCCCCCACCCCAAGAAATGCATTACAGAGAAAATCCATTAACGTGAAACTGAATAAAGACATAAAAATATAAACAAGAAAATTAATAATTTAAAGCTTTTTCTACTACAAAACAGCAGCAATAAATACCGCGACATCTACAGCTGCTACTGCTGCTACTACTAATAATAATACGAGAAGGAAATTGCAAGAAACTGATATGAACATCACCCAAACCTGGTTACAGAAATAAAACATGTAACGATTTTATGGGACTTTACAATGCACACAGACAGAACAATCAATGCTAATTGCTCAAAGGTAACAAAAATGGAATGTGTTTTCTTATTAACATGGCAGTCCCTGAAGTTTGTAATCTATCGTTGAAGATCTTCAAAAAACTATCAAAATATAAGGATCTTGAAATGGAAATCTAAAAAATGTGACACATGAGGACATCAACAATTCCAATTGTAGTTGGAGACCCCGGATTAATTGGAAAAAGGTTCCGATAGACCCATTGAAGGGATTCTTGATAGCCCATTCTTTAAAGAAATACAAAAAATTGTACCCACAACTACAGCTCACACATTACAAAAAGCTTTATCTGTGTAAAATGCGAGTGATCTTAGTTATTTAATTTTTTTTTTTTTTTTGATCAATGGAAAATGACATGAAGCCATTTCTGACATTAGATGTCTGGTTGAGACCCAGAAAGAAAATGTGTATACAACAGAAATCAAAGATAATAATAATAATAATAATAATAATAATAATAATAATAATAATAATAATAACGACAACAACTTGTACTACCTGTGAAAATTTCACGGTTTGTCTATATGAATGTTTTGATGAATCCCAATTCTCAAGTTAATGATTGAATAAGCTCAAGGCGAATTCTACGGTTATAAAATAACCGCAGAGATTTCTCGATTGCCTCGTTAAATATTTGAGCTTAACCTTAAGAACCGAAAGAACATATTGCAATAATAATCATAAGTATGAATGCAGTTCATTATTTAAAGAATTAAGAGGGTACAAATGAAAAGATTAAAAATTGACAAAATTTTTCTATTTTACTCAAGTAGAATTTAAACGGATGAGAGCGTTATTGAGTTCTTTATTTTCTTTCTACTTCTTTCTTTTTCTTTTTGTAACCAAACAGCGTCCCTGGTGTGTCTTTTCTGTCTTTCCTCGCAATGAAAACAGAATAGTCCATTATTTATTAATAATGGCGTAATGTACGTGCTAAGTAACGAAGGAACAATAATGGCGTAATGAACGTGCTACATAGCTAAGTAACGAAGGAACAATAATGGCGTAATGTACGTGCTACATACATAGAAGGAAAATAACGAAGGAACAATAATGGCGTAACGTACGTGCTACATAGCTAAGTAACGAAGGAACAATAATGGCGTAACGTACGTGCTACATAGCTAAGTAACGAAGGAACAATAATGGCGTAATGTACGTGCTACATAGCTAAGTAACGAAGGAACAATAATGGCGTAATGTACGTGCTACATAGCTAAGTAACGAAGGAACAATAATGGCGTAATGTACGTGCTACATAGCTAAGTAACGAAGGAACAATAATGGCGTAACGTACGTGCTACATAGCTAAGTAACGAAGGAACAATAATGGCGTAACGTACGTGCTATATAGCTAAGTAACGAAGAAACAAGCAGAATAATAATAATAAACTTGTTAACAGTCTATAAGAATCATGAAAAAAGTAAAAACAAAATATTCCATTTATAAAGAAAACTCAAAATTCTAAAAGTAACACGTAAAGGAAATAGATAAAAAAATAATCAACCACTAAATGCTTCTAAAATCATAAAAGCGAAAGGAGGTTAAGTCACGAGGATTGAATAACTGAAAGTTGAAAAAAAGAAACGAACAAGGCCAAATTTATGAACGCAGAAGTGACGATGCCGATGTGGATGAAGAGAAAAGCAATGACTGCTTAAAGAATGCAAGGTTAAAAATTAAGATATAGACATTTATAATGGTTGCACAAGATCAAAGTCAATTCAAAAACAATTATCAGGAAAATAAAATAAAAAAATGACTCAGACCGGATACATAGCTAATATGAAAAACATGTCGAGAAAACTGACTACTTAGTGTCTGCTTGTCAAACCCTGATACTGGAGTAATGCATAGATAGAGATATGATAAGATTGGAAGATATGTCAGTGTTCCAGTATTCCGCATGCCGAAAAATTGTATAAACATAAACAGTCATTGTAGGCCAGGAGGTCACTATTCTTTGGGAATTTACTATTCATACTGACATATATATAAGACCAAAAATTCCCATTAAATAATCCAAAAGAAAAATGTCTTTTCGTAGACAGTAGAAAATATATCTGCTAAAGACTATATCAAAATAAATTTATTCTTTGGGACTTTACCATTAATACGGACAGACATATAAAAGTTAATAGACCAGACATTGTGATTAAAGACTTAAAAACAATGCCTTAGTAGTGTGCGTGTGTGTGTGTGTGTGTGTGTGTGTGTGTGTGTGTGTGTGTGTGTGTGTGTGTGTGTGAGCATGATCGAAAAAGGAAAATAAAAGGTAAAAAAAAAGAGAGAAATGAGGCAAAAGTAAAGGAGACAGACGTCCAGTCAGTGTAGGATTGTTGATAAAACAATAATAATAATGCTGACGCGAGTGTAACACTGGGGGGGGGGCGACATCTGAAAGGCAGGGAGAGGCTGCGGGCCAACTACCTGAACAGTTTGTGTGAATGAATTGTGGAAAGAGATTACAAGTATTGGCACAAGGACAAACGTTGCTAAGAGCTACAAGGGAGATGTTTGTGGAGAGCCATGGCCGCACTCGTGCTGAAGGGACACGGCACATAGAAGAAGAAGAAGAAGAAGAAGAAGAAGAAGAAGAAGAAGAAGAAGAAGCATTAATAAAAAGAATGTCATATTAACGAATAAAAGTTCAGTCAGTTTCTTTTTTTCTTTCTTTTTGTGGGTAGGAGACATTTATATTTGCAATGAATGTGAATGCTGCAGATATATTCTTACAATTATTACACGAATGGCTGACTTGGTATGTCGTTGAAGTTGTAATGGGCGGAGAAAGAAAGAAAGTGAATATTCACAAAAGTGATGTCGTGACCTTGTAGATTAAAAGGATTGGTAATTCTTGTGACGATAAATATCAAAACAAAGATATGAAATTATTTGTTTGAAATGCTTACTGCCAAAGTAAATTGTTGGTTAATACGTACAACGTCAGGGGCTGAGGAATGTATCAAGAATTCTGCTTATTTAGTCAGGAAAATTATTTTCTTTATGCATTTTAGCCGCACAGTCTGCGTTTTGATTGCTTCTTATGGCTCTTGCCTACTTTTCTCGGCTCATATCATGTCTATCTCTGTCGTTTCTGTCTCTTTTCGCGTTCCATTCGTCTCTTTTTGTCTTGCATTCCCTATGTAACCTTTCTTGGCCACTCCGATGTGGTGTAAGGGCTAGCAAGCTTGTCTTGCTAGAACAATTCCGACTGAGTAGTGAGTTCGATCCTCACTGGGTGCTCTATACGTCCGGCTTCGTGCCGCATTGAAGCTTCGATTAGAAAATCATTTTGAGCGCTTCAACCTGGTGTAATGGTTAACAAATTTATCTCGATATATCAATTATTAGTGAGTTCGATCCATATTTTCGACCTTTTCATTCTCTTCCTGTCCAGATAACCAAAATCATTTCTTTCCCTTTGTTGACCTTCTTTCTTATAATAAAGACACGTACACACATTTGATTGATTTGTTTAACGGCACACCAACACATTATGGGACATTTAATGCTGAAATTTAATTTCCTTGGGAGTTTTGAAGTAATAAATAATACGATTTATATTATTTTGCTTTCACAGTTGAATACATGGTAAATAATACTCAGCTTTTGCGCAATACATGTTTGTGTGGACATGATTACTAGAGGTGGTGATATGTGTGCTTTATGTTGAAGTTATATTTTGGAATCCATTTCGATTTAAGAAATTATAGGATTAATGTCATGAAAGATTTCTTTTATGTTGTTTGGTTGATTTTGTTTAGTGGCATATCAACATCTATGGGTTACTTAATGCCGAAATCTAAATATTTTAAACAGAGTTATATGGATATTATTCAGACTATTGTGCTCATCTTTGTCGCCATATTTATTACAACGTTTCGGCCGTTGTACGCTCCGGCCTTCTTCAGGTGGATGGAATGTTGAACTGAACCCTTTATTTCGCTCACTGGGGTAGACTGTTCTAGTTCCACGTGCCATGTCTAATGGATGTCAGTTATCAGTTATCTCCTGTTAATTTTTTTTCTGAAAGTTCTCCACTGCCTTAACCGGGTATTGAACTCACATTCTTTGGGTCCTGACACTGGATCTAGCCAACGCCTTTATCCACTGTGCCATGTATCCTTGAGACACATGGCACAGACTTATACAGAATTTTATGGCTTCAACTACAGATAAAATGTTAGTCATTTTGCTATAAAATGTTTTGTTGGTAATTCTGTTTTACAAATATATTGTTGGTCATTTTACTATAAATATATATCGTTGGTAAATTGTTTTTATATAAAAATGTGTAGCAGATATTTTTACTATAAAAATGTATTATTATAGCTTCATAGATTTTAGGAGTTCACCATTTACCCATAGATGAGGCCCTAACAGGTGCTACCAACCTGTGTTAGGGTGGGACCTGTTAACAACAGTAATTAAGAGGTGGTTTCACGTTCCTCAAAACCTCCAATCTCCTGATCAGAGGACTCACACATATTTAGATTAAAACAATATATATTTTTTCCTCCTAATATTTTTCACTCTCACACATGTCTCTTCGATAAATTGATAAAAAATAAGAGATTAGTGAGAGGGGGGATAGAGAGTGATAGGGAGATATGGCGAGGGAGAGAGAGAAAGAAAGATATATATATACATACAAATATATATATATATATATATATATATATATAATATTAGTGGTCAATATATATATATATATATATATACAGGGTGTCTCAAAAAATTTGATATCCTTTGAGATGTAAATATCACAGAAAGTACATGATTAAGGCAAATGAAATTAAAAAGTATTAATGTTGAAGATCATAAGATTTATTCTTCCAAATCTGAATGAGAAATTCAAAAGCATGTGGATTATGTGACCGATTTCACAAATGTTCAATATGCGCACCGCCTGAGACACGGCATTTTTATACCTGGAAAGAAAAAGATTAAAGATTAAAGAACATAAAAATACAAATAAGAAAAACACAAAAACATAAAGACATAAAAACATAAAACAAACATTAAACATAAAGATGCTATTAGAATTTGAAATCATTTGAAGGAGATCTAACAAAGTTATTAGATTGCGAAATGATATCAAATTTTTTGAGAGAGAGAGAGAGAGAGAGAAATTTATATATATTGAACTCTCCAGTCATTTTCAATGCATGAGGATCAAGTAGCTCATTTCTTTGAACCAACAGCCAAACTACCAGCACATATCATTTGATTATAGCAGAAAAGGCTTCTGCAGAACCAACCACACTTTTGGAAGAGTCGTATACAGAGAACTGGTGTACAGTATGCTACAAAGTCACCAAACGACCCCCGAAGGTTTTGAATCCAGAGTTGTCCTTCTAGACCGTTCCCCGACCAAGACTATAAGGCCCAGTCTGTCCTGCTATTTATCCATAGCTGGAGGTGATAAAATTGATAGAGAAAGTGACTGAAAGAGAAAAGACGAATTAATCTATTCAGTTTTGACGCACCCCATTACCAGGACAATGATATCGTAATGTCCAGGACAGAGTAAGGATATGATATAAAAGGCTCAAACACTAATATTCCATGGTTATAATTTATTAAATTGGAATCGTAATCACGATCCAATTCATCAGACCTACAAATTCAAAATTTTTGAATTTGTGGGTTTGATGAATTGGATCGTGATTACGATTCCAATTTAATAAATTATAACCATGGAATATTAGTGTTTGAGCTTTTTATATATATATATATATATATATATATATATATATATATATATATATATATATATAGATAGATAGATAGAGAGAGAGAGAGAGAGAGAGAGAGAGAGAGAGAGAGAGAGAAAGGTATGTCCGGAAAATATCCAGCCTTTTACATAAATGATATATCCGGAATCCTTACAGAGCCTTGATGTAACTTGACAACCAATCAGGGGATAGACTGTACTGTGCATACGTGAATAGACACTTAGTAGTTATCTTGTGTGATCGTCCTATTTTTGTGCAGGTTTTATTTTTTGATTTGCAAAACATCTCACCAACCATGTCTGTCATTCTTGGCTGCAGTCTAGATATGGTTCCCTGCGACTTCTGATTTCTCCCAAATCTAAAAATTCTGTTGAAACAGGAGATCGCAGACCATGTTCGAGGAAAGAGCGAAGAGGAGGCAGTTAATGACGATCCCCAAGCGATACATTTTATTCTTAACAAATCAACTCTTGGAAAAGTAGAAATGACTGCTTATAAAAGAGACCACCGTTTCAAACAAATAGAAAAAACTTTGAACACTTGATTGCTACGAAAAAGCTTGTTAGATTATCGTTTGTGGAAGGTTTAAACGTATCTCGAGTTTAAATTCCATTTTGCTGACACGTCATTTTACTTTTATCATTGGTATTTTTTCTTGGTCATTCGCAAGTTGTTTTTTTATTGTTACTGCTGAGCGGTTTGTCGCTAACAGAAGTGAAAAGACAGTTCTAATATGACATCAGATACGAAACTTGTCGTAGATAAGGAATGACAAGTTTACCTTTTGTTTATTTGATTTGTATATAGTACAAGGCAGTCGGCTACCATGGCGTTAGTTGATTGTGGGAAAAGAGTATTTCTAGAAATTGTCTTTCAGTTGGTTTATATTAGGTGACCATTTTGTGATGATGGGTTACAATATGGCGATGTTTTCGTTTGCGGTTAATTGTTGGCAAGAGTCATTAAAGATTAAGAATGAAGAAGTAAAGATAAAAGAATGAAGGAAGAAGCGAAAAAAAGATAACACCGAAGGAAAAAAAGATGAAGGAAATAACGAAGGAAAAAAAGAAGGAATGGAAGAAATCAGAATGAAATTACGAAGGAAAGACGGAAGGAAAGACGGAAGGAAAGAAGGAGGGAAAGAAGGAAGGGGAAACAATTAGAAAAAGAGAAGTAAAGAAAAAAAGGGAATTAAAGAGAGAAGGAGGGAGTGAGGAAAGAATGAAAGAAAGGCAAACAAGAAAATTAAGAATTAGCATACACACTGATTGAAATAAGAAAAAAAGAGATTTCATTAAAAGACATTATTTACATTATTCGGACTATTCTTCTCATCTTTGTCGCCATATTTATTACAACGTTTCGGCCGTTGTACGCTCCGGCCTTCTTCAGGTGGTTGGAATGTCAAACTGAACCCTTTATTTCGCTCACTGGGGTAGACTGTTCAAGTTCCACGTGCCATGTTTAATGAATGTCAGTTATCATTTATCTCCTGTTAATTTCCCTCTGAAAGTCCTCCACTGCCTTAACCGAGTATTGAACTCACACTCTTTTGGTCTTGTCTCTGGATCTAACCAACGCCGTTATCCACTGTGCCATGTGTCATTAAAAGACGGTTTAATTCGGTTAGGCTTATCGCACCAACCATTTTTTCTCAGGCAATGATTATGATTTTTTTCTCTATTTTTTAAGTATTTTAATATCCTTTTAATATCCTTTTAATGAACAATAAGTCGACGTAAACATAATACAATGTTTTCATTAAGGGCCTCCCATGCACAGTAGACCGACAAAGTCAAACCTGATGAGGGCATCAAGTTTCTATATGAAATGTGTAATCCATGCAAATGCAAGCAAAATTAAATCCTATTCGGCATCCACTGAGTAAAAGTGTCAGTTCACGTTCGTTCTTATCTCAATGGTTTTCGATTTCACTCACTCTTTCAAACACGAATGAGGGGTATATTCATAGAGAGGAACAGTAAAAGGTTTAGAGACAGATTGAAAGGAAAAGAAGTTTACTGAAAAAAGAGACATCAAGAGAGAGGGAGACTGAAACGGAGAAAAATTTAGAGAAAGACATTGGGAAAGAGAGGAGTTGAAATATAGAGAGAGAGAGAGAGAGAGAGAGAGAGAGAGAGAGAGAGAGAGAGAAATTTATATATATTGAACTCTCCAGTCATTTTCAATGCATGAGGATCAAGTAGCTCATTTCTTTGAACCAACAGCCAAACTACCAGCACATATCATTTGATTATAGCAGAAAAGGCTTCTGCAGAACCAACCACACTTTTTGGAAGAGTCGTATACAGAGAACTGGTGTACAGTATGCTACAAAGTCACCAAACGACCCCCGAAGGTTTTGAATCCAGAGTTGTCCTTCTAGACCGTTCCCCGACCAAGACTATAAGGCCCAGTCTGTCCTGCTATTTATCCATAGCTGGAGGTGATAAAATTGATAGAGAAAGTGACTGAAAGAGAAAAGACGAATTAATCTACTCAGTTTTGACGCACCCCATTACCAGGACAATGATATCGTATGGACCTGGATACAAGACTAATCTCTATTTTGAACCAAAATTCAATCATTTTAGAATGAAGAAAACAAATTATTCAAAAAAGAAAAAGTTTGTGATGTAATAATCCAAATGCAGGACCCTCTCTCACTTAAATCCTTTGATGCCATCTAAACTAACGGAGCGAAATCCACGAACGACTAAAGCAAAATAATTACTACGGCATTTTAAGCTAAAATGTTTGTTTAGTGGCACATCAACTCCTTATGGGTCATTTAATGCCCAAATTTAATTTTGTTGGGAACTTTAGTAATATTTTTTACAATAATGTATTGCGGGTAAATTTTTTACTATGAAAATATATTGCTGGTATTTTTACTATAAAAATGATTTTTATATTTTCATAGTGTTTTGACCCCAGTTTGGGAATAACTATTTGTCCATAGCTGGAGGACCCTAACAGGTGCTACCAACCCAGGTCAGGATGGACCTGGGAACAACAGCAATTAAGAAGCCATTCCAAACTCCTCATTAGAGGCCTTCTCGATTAGAGGCCTTGATGCCGGATGTAGTTTATCGTCATACTCAGGACGGGCAGAAATTATCTTTTCTCCTTGGTATTCGCTTGGCCAAAAAGTTCATTCGGTTTATTAAATATTCTACGTAATAAGCGAACGAACTTTTTGGACAACCCAACATTTCTTAGTCGATTAAAAATATAATTACAATAAATTTCTAAATGCAAATTGTGCAAGGATTTGATTTCAATTTGACGAAAGAATGACCCATGTATAGATCAACATATCATGTTTGTCTTAACATTCAACAAGAATGGGTATTTTACAGTATTAATCGATTAAAACTTCTACTCAGAAGATAGAGTGTAAAGTTCTGTTTGAATGGAAGAAGCTATCTTTATTAACCAACCCCCATCTTGATAATATCCCTGGATTAACTCTTTGATAAAATGACATTTTACTGACAAAGATTTTAAAGTTCTTCAACCTATCGGAAGGCCATCTGTCACTTATTCAAGGATGCCTACCACAGAGCAATGTTTGTCAGGGCCATCTTGAAAATGAGTAATTGTGGCCTTGTGCCAACAGAGCTAAAGCTCTGACCTTTCTGAATCACTTCCGGTTCTGTCAAACAGGCGATGATAACCTCTGACCTAACATTAAAAAATTCTGGCGCCATCAGAAGGTGAGTAGTGACAGTCTGGCTGTGATCCAACATCAATATCAGCATTTGTGTTGCTTCTCCAGAAATGAACGAATTTATTTTTAGAGCCCAGGAAACAAAGACGTTCATTCTTTGAATGGAACATGGAAGTAAGTTTAAAATATACACATCTAAAATATGCATTCAGCTTTTGAGGTTAAAGAGAATCAGAATCAAATATGTCATCGGAAAATCTATATATGCCCATCTTTGCGAAAGGCCATCAACTAATAGTTATTTATAAACATGGCTTATTTCTGAGAAGTTATCGCTTATTAATAGCATAGACTTGAAGTGTTATTTCAAACGTTCAATTTGATTGGCGGATTAAGATCCATAATGGATCTGAATGCAACAAATACTACCTGACTTTACAAACCTATCTACACACCCACAGAACAAAAGGCAAAGCAATTAGCATGGGGTTCAAATTAAAGAACTAGAAGCTGATAAAGAGTTCAATACTTATAGATAATCGTTCCCATTGTGGAAGTATTATTTTAATAAATGCATAAATTAGCCATTTGTTTTTCGCCTAAAAAATATTGGCGGTAACGTATATCCAAAATGGCTCGTGCTAACTTCGTACTAATACACTTGGGAAAGACCTGAACCAACTTCTTTCCCAAACTATGAGTAAATAGCAAGATAGATTGGGTTTTCTAATATTGGCTGGTAATCGGTTTAAGACTCTAAACCAGGAGTGTAGCCCTGATATGTTCCGGAAAGGGGTATATTTGCTCGAAGTAGCAAAGTGGTTTTGGACTACTGTAACCGAGTAGGACAATCTAGCAGGTAACCGTAATGAACTGGTCCTCGTCGTAGTGGTAGGCAATAGGCGTAGGCAATAGGCGTAGGCAATAGGCGTCGTCAACAGGCGTCCACATCAGTCTGTATTTATGGCTGACACCAGCTAATCATATTACTGTGAGGGTAAACCCAGGTGTATCCATATTCATTACATCAGGTCCCTAAGGCAAATCAATAGTAAATACAGCTTCTTTTTTTCTTTTGTTAACCCCTGTAGCTAAAAAAGGGAAATGATTTTAACGGCTGATTGTACCAATAGAGTCTGACAGATTAGGATCGTCCCTTTGCAATAAAGAAAGAAGCAAAAGAGAGAAAGAGGGAGGAGAGAGAGAGAGAGAGAGAGAGAGAGAGAGAAATAAAGAAAGCGAAGAGAAGGAAATAACAGAAGAGACGCGAGAGCGAGAAATAAAAAGACGAGAGATTTTTGTTTCAATTGTCTATCTAATTCCCTGCACATCTTCGATCAAATTGTTTTGTGCGCTGATATAACACGCGGGATTCTGTAGCTGAAAGTTTCTTTCCAATGAATTGAATAAAGTTTTTAATGGCAGACATCACCGGAGAGCATGAGAAGAATTGACCAAACAACAAGCCACAATAAACCATAGTCTGTCCCAACGTTACACATGTGGATTACAAGGCTAGAATAACATTGGGAAGAGAACAGATGGAGATATACGGACAGAATTATTCAGCTCGAACATAAGAAAAAAAAATCAGTTTAAAATCATTACAATAAAAAAAGAAGAAGAATCCAAGACAACTCGTTTAGTATTAAACAGAGTCATTGTAAAATCCCAATCAATTCAGGAGGAAACTATTTTAATGTTTGATTTAGGGAGGGGGGGACTTTTTCTCATGTTTTCTCATCTGTAATTTTCAGGAATCTTCAAATCAGCCTCATCAACTGGAATCATATCTCAAGTCAAGAACTTGGCATATGTATCGAAGTTAACTTCCTTGCTTAGCACTGTTTCTTCAAAGACAATTAACTGACGTTTGCTGATATTGAAAACTGATTCTACCGATTGATGGAGGGTCTTTATTTATCATCCTACTCCAGGCAAGGCGACAAAGCCACTAAGACGCAGGGCTATTGGGGTTGTAAAGCAATAGAATGACGGAAACTGATAAAATTAAATAATATCGTTCACGGAACTATAGAAATTGAAGGCTCCCTTAGTGTTATGGCCTTGTTAGGGCCCGAAATAAAGACACAAAGAGAGGAATTGAGTTAAACAAATATATTAACAGAAACAGTAATACAAACATATACAAACGAGTGTGTTACAGCAAGAATGTTCGGTTCGACTGTCAGAGCTGACAGCTGGAAACTTCACCCTTCAAAAAGGCAGTACCTGCTCCTATTTATAACTGGGAGAGTAGATACGTGCGTGGGTAAATTACCATAATACTTAGTAACACATTAAATTCACTGATGAGCTCAACTTGACAGTGTAATAGACAGCAACTTTTAGAGGGAAACTGCAATTGTGTGGGTGAACGATATATAGTCGTTTTTTTTTTGTTTTTTTTTGTGCATTTTCTTTTTAATCATTTCACTCCAAGCCAGACGATAAAGCCACTCTGACGCAAAGGATTACTGAGAGTGAAAGAAAATAAGAAAACATTATTGAGGAGAAAAGACAATAAAAGAACAGATAAAATCCGTGACAATTGACATTGCATTTAAATTTTTGATGATCGTAGTTGACAGGAAAGCAAGAAACCGGAAAAGTTTTTCACAAGCGAGATATGCGAGAAAAGCAACTATGAAATCTTTTTATTATTTTTCATAAGAGATCGATGTATAGTGATTAATAAAACAATGTATTCATTTTTTTTTTAAATAGAACATTAACAAAATATAGAAATAGCAATTGAAATTCTAGATTTTGACATTTTGAAATATTAAAATCTAAATAAGTCTTTATAACGTAAATTAAGTTTCAAATTTCTAGCATTTACTATTGAAGGGCTTTGATTCTAACAAAAGCAAAAAGAAAATATAAATATTGGACTATGGGGTTTGTATCTAAAGAAATATTGGACTTAATGACCTTGTTTTTTTAATGACCTTTGAGGAATTGTGCGTTAATAATTAAGTGAAGGTTAATAAAGGCTGGAAATTTTTGGAAAACATATTGCACCAGAATTTCAAGATAGCGCTGGTCTTTCCGATGTTATCATCTGTTAATGATTGCTAGAAATATTCCTGAATTAATTAGCTTTTTATCTTGTGAAATATCTTGGCAGCTCTTGTACCCATCTTTGCTTTTGAAGAATTCACCTGCTTCCGATTAAAGCGATATAACAGAGAAAAAGTCTTCCTTCTCCAGGACAAGTTTATTTGTTTATTCTTCCTTGTTATCTGCAGCCGTGACAGTAGGCCATTAGATCTGAAGTGGGTCTTCACTTTTAGCCTTTATTTCTTATAACACATATATTTTAATCTTGTAGAAAAACCGTTTAATCATATCAAATGTCCGTAAAGTTTGTCTTATTAGGCAGTACAATTAATAAGAGTCGCACAAGTCAAAACTGTTTTCGATTAATGATTGAGGAAAGATAAAGTTTCATATTTGTATAATATTCTTTATCATATTTGTTCATTTATTACACCGCTACATATGTGTGTGTATGTGTGTGTATGTGTGTGTATGTATGTATATATAGGCAGCATATATTCAGTCAAACATGTTTCATTGAATAATACAGACATATTGTGTCTACTTATTTTTATAATGATCCTTTTCATTTCTCTAATCAATTTGTTGATGATGGAAATGATACGAATAAAATAGATAGACACAATATATCTATATTATTTAATGATATATATATATATATATATATATATATATATATATATATATATATATATATATATTCGACTCTCCCGTCGAATTCGTCTTATGAGGGTCAAGCAGACCAGTTCCTAGGAACCGAAAGCCCGACACCAGCACATGAGATTTGATTATAGTGTGTGTGTTTCAATTTAGGTGTTTTGTAACTTGGATGGCATTATTTTATACATTTTAAAATTAAATTTAAAATCCTGATGGTCAGTTTAATTTTAATTTTGATATACTATTCAGTATTTTAAAGCTATATTTATTTGCATTATTTACATTATACGGACTGTTATCCTAATCTTCATTGTCTTATTCACAACGTTTCGGCCGTTGTACGCTTCGCCCTTCTTCAAGGACACATGGCCTCGTGAATAAAGACGTTGGTTAGATCCAGTGACTAGAACCAAAGACTTGTGAGTTCAATACCAGGTCACAACAGTGGTGGACCAAAAAACTTGGAAAGTTGAGTTAACTGAGACATCCGGAAGAGGCATGGCCCGTGGAACTAGAACAATGTACTCCGGTGGACGAAATAAAGGGTTCGGTTCGAAATTTCAGTCACCTGAAGAAGGCCGGAGTGAACAACGACCGATACGCTGTGAATATGGCAATAAAGATGAGGATAACAGTCCAAATAATGTAAATAATGCTAGTAATCATAATACTTTGTCTCAGAGTTATAGACAGTTATATTTATTTATAAGAAAATTTAAAATCGTCCATAAATCTTTATAAATTATAAATTACTCTTTTTGAGTAATTTCACGTCTACTTATCATCACTCAGTTGCGTCTCTGTCTTCGGGCAGAGTGCACTCAGGGGCGACTCTGTCAAAGGACAGAGTCGCAACTGAGGAAAATTATACTTAGAGGTGCCGGCCCTGAGGAACAGCTGCCCGATGCCGCGACTTCTCATTGCACTAGAGAGAAGGATCGGTGCACGCACCGAGGCCAGTGCAACCGACGGTTACGGGGGCTCGGGGGATTTTTGTTCCTTGTCCGGGTGCACGCGCTCGGGCTCCCCACATTAAACCGACCTTGTGTCACAACCTGACCTCGTGGGGTGTTGAGTAAATACAAATTATATTCCAGTCATAAAATTATGTAGTCAGATTATTTTTAATTTTTTAAGTTTCATTTGAGCGATAATCTTTTGATTGTGGGACTTTTAAAAACAATATTATGCTCCTGTGGCAGTGGCGACTTCAGAGGTTATTGGCCCTCGTTCGGAGGATTGGCACGATTGCGTCTCGATTAAGGGACGAGCTTCGTGAAACGGAGTGGCTCTTGCAGCGTGTCTCACTGGCGATGGTTCGAGGTAATGCTTTCTCTATCATTGCGGCTGGCAGAGGTTAGGAAAAAATTGTTTATAGTTACGTTGTTCTGGAATTGTCATCAGTGGTCAACTGTACTTGTTTTGTTTCATTAAATTACGTCAATTCCTTAAATTTAGGAATAATCGAAATTAATTGCGAAATCCAACGAAAATATTATGGTTTGTAATTCGTTTGGTTTTAATGTAAACTGATAGGTTATCCTTAATGGTGATCGTCTACGAATAAGAGAAAATGTCTGCCTTCTGTTCTGTGTACATCTGTATGTCTTATATTTTTACTTTTTTTCTAATTTTTCATTTTCCTCTCAAGGCTATGCTTTTCTGTCTGCCACCCTCTTTCTCTCTGTACATATCTACGTCCCTATCTACTTACCCATCATAATTAATAATTCTTTTCACCGTTTCTCTTCGCATTCATATTACACCCGAGTGACAACGTCAAAAGAATGTTTTCGTTGCCAAAACAACTTGACAAATTGTAATGTCAAAAAGATTACATCTTCCATCACCACCAGCACCAACATAACACGTTATTTTGACAACTTTTATTCGTTCTCATATTGTTATGCATTCTGTCGACGACTTTCTTATTTTTCTTTTCCCTCGCAGAGTTTGAAGCTAACATGTAAAATGATAATCGAGCAATTCGATATTTGGGATTTATTGCATTTCTTTATTGTTTCGTTAATGTACATCGTATCTACGCCCTTTTTCTCATACGCAGGTTTTAAACATTCAGCAAGAGCAGACTTTGGTGGCTGAGAGTGTCACGTCTTTACCTGTGACGTCTGTGGTCGGGTTTGGTACTTGTACTTCTTGCGGCATTCACTCGGGATTACTTGAGCAGGCTCCGTCAAACGAATCTTCCACATCTTGAAGGATTTGCAAATTCATAGTAAGGGTTTAGGTAGGGATTTAGGTTCACAAGTGGTCCTCAGCCGCTTGTATACATACTTCGGGACAGTTCCTGACTGGTTTGAATTCATAGTTTCCTTCTCCTAGACTACTTACCAACCAAAGCTCAATCTATCCTTCTATTTACCCATAGCTAAGGCTCATATATTTCCCAAGGGTAATAGCACATAATAGACTTGACTGTAATTCAAACTCGGCTCACCAATTCCGCAATCCTAGTCGCTATCCATTACACCACCGTGCCTCCATCACTCCACTGTACCTCCATTACTCCACCGTGCCTCCATCACTCCACCGTGCCTCCATTACTCCACCGTACCTCCATTACTCCACCGTTCATCCATTACTTCACCGTACCTCCATTACTCCACTGTTCATCCATTACTCCACCGTGCCCCCATTACTTCACCGTGCCTCCATTACCCATCCGTACCTCCACTACTCCACCGTGCCTCCATGGTCGGTTTTGGAAGTCAAGACAAGAATTTTTGAATACTGAATACTGAACAGCCCTTTCCCAGAAAGGATATTGTTGTTAAACAATCTTTCTATGTCTCTACCAATTTCATTTGAACTTGCATTAAACTAAGGTAATCTTAATAAATATCTATGTAAGATAAACCAAAATAAATTCCATATTAAAAAAATCTTAAGATAGTGTTTTCATGAAGATAATGAATCCAATAACAGACAGGTATATCCTGTTGGCATTGGCAACTGCAGGGAGAGATTTTACAAGTATAGACAGGATTAATAGTTTGCCCTAACCCCGATTCGTTAGGGCGACGTAGTGTCCATTCAAAACCCGAATAGCCATCGATGGGACATAGCTGGGCGAATAGTAGAGACGCTTCCCAACCGTCAATATAGGATCACAGTTGCAGGATCAGGCAGAATAATCCTGAGGAACTGTAGGTCCCTAAGGAAACTTGAAGCGCCTGTAATCAACACCCCCCATACCAAGCGCCTTGCTTGTGTCCCCTGAGTCGACGATTTCAAATATGCCAAAGAATCGGGAAATGGTGGCATTACATTGCGAAGTGACCTGGCATCCCAGGGCCCTACTCAGTCACCACCATCAAGAACCAAGATCCTCAGGGCGCTATCTCGACTACTCACATACAATCGGCCAGGAAATAAGGAACTGATTCCTCCCCCACTCTACTTCCGCAATGAGGAGAGGAGGGAGATGTAGAAGTCACATGACTTACCTGCTAACATGGCTGCCATATTGTGTCTATTTATTGTTTATTATGTATAAAAATACACAATTATGGCACAAGGCCGAAAAGGGGGAGAGGTTGAGGCTGGTCGACACTTAACTATTTTATATCTAACTAATCCTATTCGCGACCCATTCACTCATTTCAATTTGTGCATTCACCACAAAAATTCGTCCGTCATCAATCAATCCTCCATACGCCATAATACCACATCCTCTCAAGGGGGTCCTACAAAACGCGCCCCATGCCATAAAAATTTAATAATAAATTATTATATATAAAATTCTATGATGAAAAATAAGAGGGGTGGGAATGAACCCCAAAACAAACTAAACATGAACACAACGTAAACTCAACATAACTGATGTTAGTAGGGCCCGTCCAACCCTCAAAAAAGAGAAGCCGCTGTATTCTGCCCATTGGACAAAATCAAGAGGCTCTCTTGAGAAGGGAGTGGGAAAAGGAGAATATATAGACGGATATGGGAAATATAAAAGGTGACCCAGTCAAGGTGAAAAGGGGGCCCAAAACAAACTAGGGAGGTTGGGGATCTCGACTTGATTCATAACCCATCTTGTGTCTGTTTGGGAAGGCAAGCCTGCTAATCTACCTCATTTATAGGAGAGTTCCTAATACAGTAGGTCGGTTAGTCCATTTTCCTAGAATGAACCTTCCCACCACATGCATGAGTGGACTCTATTCACCCATATATCTCTCCATCAAAATTACTCAGGGAGGGAGCTTGAAGTTACTAAGCGTTAAGATTGTCCTTCGGGAGCCAATGGTCCAACTTGAGTATTTCTTTGCGCTTAAACTGCTAAGCATTTTTTAATTTTTGAAACGTTTTTGAATGTTTCAGTTTTCCTGGTTCAGTTTTGTGAATATTATTTGTGTATTTTCTTTACTTTCTTTCGTTGTTTGTTTTCCTTTTTGTGTTTTTAATTTTATTTTTGAATTTTTTTAGTCTTTTCCTGTTTTCGTTTTGTGAAGTTTTTCTTTCTTTTTGTTGTTTTTGTATTTTTACCCTCCCCCCTGTTTTCATTTTATGTTTTTCGTGTTTGTTTTAATTGCTGATTGCGTTTTCGTTTTCCACGTTCTTGTTTATTTTTGTGTTTGTTCTTGACTATTTTGTTTTTCGTTTGTGGAAAAAAATAATTTAAAAAGAAAAAAGAAAGCCATTATTTGTTCGTCCGTGGTGGTTCGTAAAACCATCATGGCGGACAGTAACAACGACGAAAGTAATGAACCGATTTCCAAACCGGTGTCACCAGCAAAAACGGCCTGGTTTGAAAGTAGACCGCTTAAAAAAGATCCTGCCTTTTACAGCAATCAAAGGAAGAAATTTGAAGAATCATTCAAAGGAAATGAATTCTTAACCATTCCGGACGCATTGGATGCCGTAAGTACTCGGACAATTTCCCTGCTGTCTTCCGATGTTAAAACTCGAAAATTAATTGCGGTCAGCAGGGATAGCATGGCAGAAGCCCTGAAAGCTCTACAAATCACCCCAAAAGTACTCGCCAGAAGAACAAATGCACCATGGGACATATTATTAGCAACTGAGCAACAAGCCAAGGAATTAGCTGGAAGCGTGTTGACAACAAAATCTTACGCTTGCAGACGGAGTATATGGGCACACGCAGGACAAAGGCAACCATACATGGAGTACCCGTAGATATCCTAGCGGATAGAATTTGGGGCCTTTTTCGCCAAATATGGTGATGTCCATGAAGTAAAGGCCCTCATAAGTAAAATAGGAATAGCGACAGGCGACATGGAAATTTAAGTCACAGTTAACCGAAAAAATTTCGGAGAGATACCGAATGTTCTCGTTTGCCGTGACAAACGGATGTTGGTGGTCGTGGAGGGCAGGAGACCATATTGCTGATCGTGTGGAGCTTCAGGGCACATGACCAAGGAGTGCCCTGGTAAAAGCACAAAACATTCACCTCGTCCAGCAACGACAGCAGCAGCAGTGGTCACGATGCCAGCAGAGGAGTGGTCAATCACAAAAACGACGGATGGAGCCTGGAAGTAAGTTGGAAGGGGTCGGAAATCACCTGATGTTCCGTCTTCACAGGACATACCCCAACCAAAGAGGTAAATACCAGAGAAGCAGCAACAGAAGGAGGTGCAGCCTCCAAAGAAGGTACAGGAAAAGCAGCTGCATCAAAAACAGCAGCAGCAACAGCAACACCAAGAGCAAAAACAAAAACAGCAACAACTGATGGACATGCCAATGGAGGTGGAAAAAATGCCTCCACCTCAGGCAGCATCTCTTAAAAGGAGCAGAGAAGACGAGGAGGAAGGTGAACGTCAGCAAAAGCACTCTGGCCGTAAGTAAAGCGGAGAGTGTCATGGATAGAACCAGGTCGCTCTCCGTCCCTGCTTTGCCAAAAGCTATCATGGTCCTGCCAAAAGCAAGGATCCTCCCTACCCCCCCTTCCCGTGCTCCGTCCCCCTCTCCCTCCATCTCTTCATTCAGTTCACTGTCCACCCCACTTCACACTTCCACTTCTTCTCCTCCCCATCCTTCAAGGGAGAAAAAGAAGTTTTTTCCGGGCCCAGAAGCCATATGTAAAGTTGACAAAGAAGAGTTTAAAAGGGGCCTATCAAAACAAAAAAAAAAAAGAACGTTTTAAGGTCTCTATTGAAATTAGAAAAAATTGAAGGCAAGTCGGTTGAGAACCCCGAAATTTCCCAGGCGTCACAGGAATAATAACATGCGTGAGGGACACAGGGGGGGCTATTCAAAGGTCATCTGTTCGAGGCAAAGGAAGCCTATCCGAACATCAGGATGATGGAACTCGAAAACGAGAATTTGAGAAAACATAAGTAATTTTGTGCGGCGAGGGTCGCGGTTTTGCTCCTTCTCTCCTTATATAGGGCTGTTAAACTAACGTACCCTGTGGACGTTGGCGGTATTGTCCTAGATGGTCGGATGACGACGGAATTGGGAACAGGAAGCTTAGGACAATCCGTCGGGGTCCTTTCCTCCGCAGATTTCCGTCCGGTATGTGAATAGGTTGAAAATTTCTTTCTTTTCTCTTTCGTTTCAGACTTAAAATATGTCAATCAAGTTAGCCACTCTGAATGTGTAGGGCTTGAGAAATTGGGGTAAGGCAGGCCGCCTGCTCGGTGACCTCTTGTTCAGAGTAGATGTTGCCCCGATCCAACAGACCCACTTTTTTTGCAGCGTCGATGCATGTGTGCTGTCTAACGACTTTGTCGTCTATTCAGCATATGGGGATCGACAGGCCAGAGGAGTTTCTTTGCTGGTTAGTCTCGCAGCGACATTGAGGCGGTACTGAAGGCGTATGATCGGCACGAGAAGCTGACAGGGGCCAGGATTAACCGCGACAAGTAGTCCGGCTTGCGGTTAAGTGCCTGGAAGGGGGTCGATCTTCCAGGGCCCTTCGGTTGGATGGACGGCCCTGTCCGCATTCTTAGAGTGTGGTTTGGATCCGACCTCCAGCTGGAGAAAAATTGGTCTGAAGTAAATGCGGTCGGTCAGACTTGGCGTCAACGGAGGTTGTCCGCGAAGGGCAAGGCGGAGGCGTGTGCTACATACGTTTTTCCGATTGTACTTTATCGCTTATACGTACTTCCTCTCTGTAAAGACCATAGGAAGCCGCTCGAGCGCTCGCTATCCTCCATTTTATGGAGGGGACGCAATCATCAGGTCGACAGAAGTGTCTGTGCACAACGTCCGTGTCATGAGGGGCTGGGAATGCCACACTTGGTGAGCCACAAACTCGCCTCGAGATTGGTGTTCCTACGCCGCGCATTGACAGGAGATTCGATTATGGGGGTCGCGAAGGATCCTCTACGTGAGCGGCTCGACTTGTCGGAAGAGGAGTTTCGCTCTTTCTGGTCTTGGGCGCCAGCTGCGTATTATCTCAGTAACCCTGAGTTTTCGCTTACCTGGCGATTTGGCTCGGAATCGGCTACCTCTCAATGAGATGGCCTTCATTTGGGTCCAGACTGTGAACGGTGTTACCTTGGTTTAGAAGAAACGGCTTCGCACGCCTTCTACCATTGCCCCCGGGTCCGCTCCTTTATGGGACCATGTCGGCGAGTTGACGGCTCGTCTCGCTCCCGAAAAGCTTGTGCTCATGGATCGCACATACGCGTGTGACAATGTGTCGCCCCCGTATTCTGGGGTGAAACGAATGATGTTTCTGACGCTGTTGACCACGGCTCGAATAGTGATTTGGACGACGCGACAGGATGACGTCTTGCGAGTCTTTCTCATCCAGATTTAATCCGATTCTTTGAGCATCAGCTCAAGATGAAGATTAGAACTGATAGAAAACGCTTGCAATCGACAGCCTTTAGCGAAAGGTGGGTGACTGAGGCGAGATTGGTTCGTGTGAACGGGGCTAGCCTTGATTTTATCTTTTAGGTCAACCTACGTCACATTGGGGTGGTTTCCTGTGGGGCCCTCCCCTTGGTTAGGTTAGACAAGCTTTTGTGTACCGAGTTAATGTGAGTAAGTGTTGTTCCTGGCCTGTTACGGGCTGCCTCTTTGGTTATGATCCAAGTTGAGATTCCCAATCTCCCCAGTTTGTTTTGGCCAACTTTTCATCTCGACTGGGCCAGCTTTTTATTTCCCATGCCCCTATATTTTTCTCCTCTCCCTTAGTGAGAGAGCTTCTTGATTTTGTCCAATGGGCAGAATACAGCGGCCGCTCTGTTTTAAGGGTTGGACGGGCCCTACTAACATCAGTTATGTTTAGTTTGTTTTGTGTTAATATTTTAGTTTGGTATTGGGTTCATCTCCCGCCCCTCTCATTTTAAGTACACATATATAATCATTACATTTTTATGGTATGGGGCGCGTTTTATGGGACCCCCTTGAGAGGATGCGGTATTATGGTCTATGGAGGATTGATTGGTGACGGACGAGTTTTTGTGGTGAATGGGCAAATTGTAATGTGTGAATGGGTCGTGAATCAGATTAGCTAGGTATAAGATAGTGACGACCAGCCTCAAACCCTCCCCATTTCGACCTTGTGCCATAATTGTGTAATTTTACGCAATGAATAACGAGCTTGAAGTGACTACACCCATGTAGTCGTGTGTCACACTGCTTGCAAGCTAACCAATATTCTACATAGTTACTGAAAGTCGTTATTTGTTTTTCTTTCTTTCGTCAACACGAGTTCGCCACTTGTTTGTTTGTATTTCCGAAAGCGATAATAACTGGAAGGATGTCACGTGGTTTTCTGTCAGCGATTTGTCCCCTAAAAGCGAAAAATGCCACAAGAGGAAACCCTGTACCTCTTTCTTGGGTCTTCACTGATTGGCAAACTCGGGAACAAAAGAAAGCCGTTAACGTTGGAAAATAAATATTTGTTGATTAAAATAAATGCTTTTCTTTTTTCATCACTAGGCTACAAACTTATCGATGTACCTGCAAATAAACATATGGTTCGCTGATATAGCACGAATTTATAAACAACCTCGTCCGAAATTAGAACTTCGATATCATTTCGCCAACAGTCACCTGCTTTGCGTATCATAAATGAGGCACTCGTGGAATCATTCACTCACCCACTCTTTTCTCTACTCTTGTAGTATATCAATGATTTCTTTTTTTTTAATCATTTCACCCCAGGCAAGGCGATAATGCCACTAAGATGCAAGGTCTTACTGAGAGTGAAAGAGAATAGGAAGACTTTAGTTAGGAGAAAGGACAACAAGAGAACAGGTGTCAGGAAGACAGAAGATGACGATTAACGTTACGTTAAAATTTTTGAAGACTGTAGGTGTCAAAGAAGAAAGAGAGTCCCACAGCCGATAAGTGTGAAAAAAGTAACTATTAGCAACTAGAAACTATTACGGTTACATCTAATTTCAACAATAAAATAATGAGACCTAAGTGCCAACCAAGCAGCATTCTTAAATTCTTGTAGTCAAGGTACCAAGGAGAGAAAGCTCCTGAGAACACTTGCTATAAAAATATTTATAACAACAACAACAACATCAAAGACACAAGGAAACCACGTCTCGGCGATAAAAAAAAAAACTGAGATGCCAAGTCAGGGTTAATAACATTGCAAACCTTTTTGTTAGATTTTGTCAAGAATGTCAAGAGATATAGCAGAAGCATCAGACCAAATATTCCAGCTATATTCAATGCACGAAAGAATGGTAGATTTATAAATATTAAATTTTACCGAATCCAAAGTTCAAGAGTGACTGTAGAGCGAGGGATACTATTAAAATGAGAATGATGAATCAGCTGTGATATGAATGAAAGATGAGGATAAGGAGGATAGATAAGAATAAGATTATGATTTAAGGAAGTAGTTAAAATAACTGGTATGCGACAGAGTGCAGAGAAAATTAGATTCCTGCCTTGAAAAAGACGCGAATTGAACAATATTAAATATTTTCAGTTTGAATCGGACATATTTTATAAGCATAAAGATTTCTCAGAGGAGCGGTCATCGGAGGGCAGGTTTCTCTGGTTGTTGACTGTGGCCCTAGTGATAATATTATGTTCGTTTATCACTGAGTGCTCTACTCTTGTGGCCTTGTGTCAGACTAAGCTTTTTAGATATCTAAAGTGAAGCGTCCAACAAATAATTTCATAATTCATATTAATTTTCATCGACCAAGTTATGGAAAATTGTTTTCAGGTTTGTAACTGTATTTTAAAATTCCTTATTCTTGATCTTTATTTTAATATTCTTGTGATATAATCAGTCTTAGAACAGATGTTGCCATCTATTATAAAATCTTGTTACCCAAAAGAATGTTGCTGAATATTCTGAATCTTCTCTTCTCTCTTAATTAGCTGGTCATCGAATGTCGATGAACTACCAAAAATTGGAAAATGCTGAAACGTACAAAAGCAGACCTCCTACTCCTATGTACGCGATGACTTTTACTTTTCGTGTTTGACGTAAATAAAGTTGATTTCAAGAATAAATAATCTTAGTTTATTATTTCAACTGCCGTCATTCGCTTCCGTTTTGTTTATGTCGTATTTCTTTAACGCCAGGCCAATAAATCTGACATTTAATGTTTGGAGAGAAGCTAGATGATTTAAAATAAGGCATAACCAAAAGCTATCACTCTAATAGGCCAATGTGCGCATGCGTGATGGAATGAGAATGTGAAAGCGATATAGATTAAAATGAGACAAAAGAATATATATATATATATATATATATATATATATATATATATATGTGTGTGTGTGTGTGTATATGTGCTAAATTTCTCAGAGTTAACCTGCAGAAAAGACAATATTTATAAATATAAATAACAATAGGAAAACTGTAGCAGTTGCTAAATTTCTCAGTTAACCTGTAGAAAATTAACTCTGAGAAATTTAGCAACTACTGCATAATTCTGGGCCGTTATCCATGACACCAACCGGACATCCAAGATTACATTCTCAAACAGTCATCCATCTAGGTAGTGACCAGGCCCGAAGTTGCTTAACTTCGTTGATTGTATTGTAGCTCGGTGTTTCGATTTATAATGTCTAAACACAAAATTTATGCACTCACAACAATCTCAAAAATCACAAAAATATGCAAACTTCATTTTTAATATTGACGCTGTCCGACTTTTAATGAAAATAGAAAATATGTCATAGGCACCTCCTTCTTTCACTCACACACACACACACACACACACACACACACACACATATATATATGTATTATACATACACACATAAACAGAATGATATACTTGAAATTTGATTGGCCATTACATCTTACGTAAAAAATCCTCCCTAGTGGGGGTAGTGATTGGTTTTGAACTCTTTAGAAACTTTTTATTTTACAATCAACACAATCCTTTGACAAGACACTAGAAATGTTGAAACAAAATGGCTATTTTATGTAGTGATGTAATATCATACTTATGTCATAATTTTTAAATAAATATTATTCGCTCTACATTGGATTGAGCACTTTTTTTTAAATAGTGTTCTTGGTTACTGGAATTTTATTCCATCTATACCAACCTTGTATTCGGATATATATATATATATATATATATATATATATATATATATATATATATATAAAGTATACATTTGGATTAGAATAATTAAATTTAAAAATACTAGTCAGCAATTAAATCAAAGGAATAAGATCATAGTTAAATATCGTCATAAAAACAAACTTAAATTATCTGTCTGATTTCATTTTAAGTTTAATTGAAGCCATAATGTTTCTATTAACAGTAATATACATAAGTTTTTATATACATATAATTTATATATATATATATATATATATATATATATATATTTTGAATTTTTTACATATATGTATTTTTTATATATATTTATGTATATTTATATGTATCTGTGTGTATGAATATCTGTTTCTTGGTCTGCCGAAATAAGCTATTCTCCTTATGAGGTGATTTTGGATCTTATTGTTTATTCCTTATTTACTCTGTAGTAATAAAGACATTGACGTCTGTTTGTGGATCAGTTGTAATATTTTATATTACTAGGATCCAATTGGATTATATACCAGCGGATTTGTTACCTTTACGATAATATATATATATATATATGTGTGTGTGTGTGTGTATGGGATTGAAATATATATTCATTATATATATTTCAATCTTATATATATATATATATATATAATTCAATCCCAGTCTCTCTTGCTATTTACCCATAAAGAAGATGATTCACACCTTTCCCATGGGTATTAGCACGTAAGTGAATTCTAATAGATTCGACTGGAATTCGAACTCGGCTCTCCGATTCCTCAATCCAAGCCGCTATCCATTACGCCACTGCCCTTTGGATGGCAACTTGTCTAGGAGAAGGCAAATCTGAATTTGAAACCTGCAGAGGGTGGTTTGGGACCACTATAATCAAATCTCATGTGCTGTTGTCGGGCTGTCGGTTTTCTAGGAACCGATCTGCTTGACCCTCATACGTCGAATTTCGATGGGAGAGTTGAGTATAATTCAATATATATATATATATATATATATATATATATATATATATATATATATATATATATATATATATATATATATTCGATGTAACACATTTCACCAGGTGTTAGTAAATGAATGGTGAGTTGACGATTTACTAACGCTGAGATGTGATAAGACATTTGTATTTGTGTAGCGGTTTTACATGTTTTTGAATTAAATATCCTAAAATAAAGCATATACCGTTCATCAATAATGAACTGATTACCCTTGGTTACTGGCGTTTGTTTACATCCATACACAATATGTTAGAATTTCCCTTTTCTCTCTGTGTACGCCGATAGCTTAGGAATTGGATCTCCGACTAGTGATAGGATCTCCGACTGATGCCAAATGGGCAGCGCTTCGATCCCGGCTTGGAGCAACCGGGTGTCTAGCCACACCGCAAAACAGGCCTGTGTGTGGAAGACCATATTAATATATATATATATATATATATATATATATATATATATATATATATATATATATATAATTATTTACTTATTTAAAAATTATAACATAAATATGGCTATTTTTTGTAGTGATTTTATAACATATTTATGTTATAATTTTAAATAAATAATTATATTCGCTCTACTCTGTATTGAACACTCTTTTTAAGAATAGTAATTGTTGGTGATTGGAATTTATCCCGTATATACCAATCATACACTTGTATATTTATATATATATATATATATATATATATATATATATATATATATATATTTCTTTTCAAACCTGAAACATGTCACGTCGATGAAATGCGTCGTTTAAACGTTTTTCCATTTTGTTTAATTATCTATACTTTTGTGCCAGATGGTATTATACTTCCTACAAAATCTTATATATATATATATATATATATATATATATATATATATATATGTGTGTGTGTGTGTGATTTTGTAGGAAGGATAATAGTATATATATATATTTCAACATCTACTTAGTTTTCTGTTTTCCTGATTTTTCACAGAATGTCATATGAAGAGAATATTCCCTTTCCTTTCGTTTTCTGTTCGTGTTTAGACCTACACAGATACTTTGCCTTTTTAGGCCAATTTGCATTTCTTGTAATTGATCCAGTGATTCAGATATTTATATAAAGTCACTGCAAATGCAAATAAATAATTCTGCAACCGGGTGTCGGTCGATGCACTCACCTCTTACACACACTCGCCCAAACGTGACTCAACAGCCTAACCGTAAATCTTTTTGCCATAACTCAGTTTGCAGGATGACTGACTCACGCAGCGACAAATCTTGTGCTTTCACAATCTTTTGACACTGAATAACGTGCACCTAACCTCGATAAAATGAGCTTACCTTAATTCTTCAATACCAACCTCGACATTTATCTATCCTATTTTCCGCATATTGCTCTCTGCCATTTATTTCTAATTGTTTGCTCATTACTGATTTCTGTTGTTGTATAACGTTGAGAAATTAAACAAATATACAGGGGTTGGACAAAATAATTGGAACAGTTGCAAAATCCACTCCTATATTTCAAAGATCTATTATATTAAGAAATTTAGCTAAAACTTCGTAATTGCAGGTTATATCTATTGTAAATACGTTTATTTATCTAATTTACTGTCAAGTCTTATTTATTTTTTAGAATTTAGTAAAATTTAAGCTAAATGCGTGACCTCTCCGAGTTCGAAAAAGAGCAAATTGTTGGAGCTCGCATAGCAGGAGCCTCGATCACTGCTGAACTGTTTGGTTTTTCAAGAGTTACCATATCAAGAACACTGATGCAATTCGAGAAACAGGGCAAGACCTCTAGCAATCGTAGCAATTCGTGCCGGACTTGCAAACTTACTGACAGGGATTAGCGTGCATTGGAACGCAATGTGGCGAAAAATCATCGGACAAATGCGGCCAAAGTGTTTGCTGAGTTGAATATCCATCTGAATAGTTCAGTTTCTACTAAAACTGTTCACCGTGAGCTCCATAAGGCTGCATATCATGGAAGAGCCGCTGTGAGGAAACCTCTTCTCTCCACTCGTAACATTCAAAAGAGGTTGAAGTGGTGCAAAGATCACAATGCCTGGTCTGCAGACCAATGGAAGCAAGTCATATTCTCATACAAGTCCAGTTTTTCTCTTTTCCCAACCTCAGGGCGAGTTTATGTGTAGAGGCAGCCCAAAGAAGCTTACAACCCTGACTGCCTTCTTCAAACAGTGAAGCATGGAGGTGGATCAGTGATAGTTTGGGCCGCCATATCATGGAAATGTCTCAGACCAATAGTTGCCCTGCATGGTAGAATCAACAGCAAAGATTACCTGAACATTTTGGGAGATCATGTTCATCCAATGGCCAAGACTTTATTCCCTGATGGTGACTGCATCTTCCAAGACGATAATGCTCTAATACATACCGCTCGAGTGGTTAAGAATTGGTATGAAGAGCATGAAAGTGAACTAGAACACATGGAGTGGCCTCCCCGATCTCAAGATATCAATATTATTGAACATTTGTGGTGTATTTTGGAGCAACAAGTTAGGAGCCGCTATCCTCCACCGTCGTGTCGTAAAGAGCTGGAGAAGGTTTTAATGGAAGAATGACTGAAAATTTATCTGGATGAAGTCAGGAAGCTGTATGATTCCATTCCTAGACGTATTAAAGCTGTTTGTGAGGCTAAAGGAGGACCAACTCTATATTAAATAAATTTTCTTTGAATTTAACAAGAGTTCCAATTATTTTGTCCAACCCCTGTAGAAAAGACAAGGTTACGTCTTTTCACTGGATTTATTTCACCTTTACAGTGAGGTGATCTTAAGAGAATTAGAAATCCTACAAGGATTCATTATTGATGGACACAGGCTTAATAACATAAGGAACGCATATGAAACTGTGTTGATGAGAGATACGGAAAGAAAACTGCAAGAACTCCGACACAAGATCGTAAAGGAAAGCGAGAAGAAAATACTAGCCAGCAATTGTAAGAAGACAGAATGTATGGTTATTAGCAAAAGGGACACGGCTGAAGATGCAAGTTACAAGTTGGAGACGTCAGAATCAAGACAGGACCGAAATTGAACGATCTGTAAACTGTTATAACAGATAAAAGAAAATGTGACACCGAAACCCGAAGGCGCATTGGAATAGAGAAAGATGCCTTCGAAAAGCTAAGCAAAGTATTAAGAAACAGGAAAAAGGTGATAAGAGTACTGAACCTCAATTGAGGCAACATAAATGTGACTCTACAAAAAGATGTTGAGAATACCATGGACGGAGCATGTGAGCAATGAGGAAGTTTTAAGGAAAATAGAAATAAAAAAGATATACTTAGAATAAGAAAAAGAAAATTGACACTTTTGGGGGTAAATAACGAGAAAAGAGGATTTGGAGAATTTGATACTCACAGGGCGCACTGAGGGCACAGTGAAATTTTGAGCAACCTATCTAATGTGTTCGAGTAAATAGATGACAAAACAAGCAGTAGGATGGATAGTAAAAAGACAAATATTGGTAAGCACCACAAAGGATAGGAAGTTGTGCAAAAACACGGCATATAAAATGAAGAATTATTGTATCGAATAAAAATGAGTGTAATCAATGAAACCAATTAATTAATTGAAGGAAGATTCTGAATAGTTGATATTCATTACACGCTCGACCAAATGATACAAAGTGTTTGACGTTTAAGCACTGAACTCCCCTTTCTCTGTTTGACAATGTTAATTTCGTCAATTCTGTTTACAAGTTTGAAAACAAAATGAGAATAATTTTTCAAAAGAAAACAAAAACAAAATTACAAATGATGCATACATACGGTGAAAGAGAAATAAATAAATAAAAATAAACAAGAAGTTTTTTTCAGTATCTCTAAAAAGTAGACGAATAATAAAAATTTCAAGGTAAACAAGGCCATAATTTGACCAACCAATCGGAAAGCTTTCACAACTAAGATGTAAGAAATACAAAGAATAAATATATCAAAATTTCACGAAAAAAAAACTTCAACCAACCAATTAGAAAGCTTTCACAACTAATATATAGGCCGCAAGCCAATGAGAACCAAAGCGCATCTTTTCAAAGCTGATCTATAGATGTGTATATAAACAGATAGAAAATCAGCCAAAATCAGAGACGATAAATTTTGTCCATTTTCCGGTGTTGCGATCATCGTAATATACCCAGAGACATAATACATTTTCACAACTAGCTGGCGACTTTACACGGCTAAGCCGTACCTTGCTACATTGAGAACAACCACACCATCCAGCTGGTCAAGCAGTAGCTTCTACACGTGGATACAAACAACAATAACTGCTATACATATATAATTACATTCTCACTTAATCATTTTCTCCTGTGTGCGTCAATAAAATATAACCAACCATATACATATATAAAATTATACATACAGGGTGCGATGAATAAATTGTCGCCATTATATATTTTTAAACTCGCGCATGTGCGATGTTTGCTTTTGATTTTGTCAATTTCTAAGTATAGTAGGGTCAGTTGGCCTACATCCGTGGGAAAAGAGCAGCATGACGCAACTCAATCCTCTAGAAATTTGGAGAAAGCATGCTGTACTGCTTGGCATTCGCGCCGGAAGCTACAATACGAACATTTCAAAGTGTTTCTGTGTCAATCTGAGGACAGTGCAGAGGATTTGGAAAGAGTTGGAAGAGTCTAATGATAATTACGAAGGTACGACGGCACGGAAAACTCACTCTGATCATTCTGATAAGAAAAGAACTTCCAAATTTATTGGCGATAGCCCCAGACTCAACACGGAGGCCTACATCAAGTGCCTGGAGAAGGTAGTGCTGCCCTGGGTCAAGAGTGTGGCTGCTAGATGACCCTATGTCTTCTAACAAGTCTCTGCACCATGCCACACAAGTTCCATCCTCAGTGGGTGCCTTATACTTTCGGCCTTATGCCACACCTAAGCTACGCCTAGAAAAATCACTTAATAGCAACAATTGTCAGTGAATTGGATCTTCCCTAAATACCCCATTATCCACTATGTTAGCCTTGTGCCAAACAGCTCCGCAAATAATTAAAGAAAGGCAGTCTAGTCTCGCAAGATATTGATAATGAGTTTTATTCTTATAAGTTGCACTTATATTATAGCCTTGTACCAGACGTACTGTTTTCCTTGTTAAATATCTACTACGGTCGTTTCTGTTCGGGAACTTTTAAATATTTATAGTCTTGGAATTGTCAACCAAAGAAAAAAATAAAAAAGTAGAAAGACAAAAAGTTTCGTTTACTTGAATTACATCAAACCTTTGTGCTGTTGGTCTTACTCGATAACCATTGGGTCAAACCTGTAACCGTTCTGCATTATTAATCTATAACGAACTCTTTTGTCAAGGAGGAAGAATTAATCCCCTTAGGAAACAATAACACTGACAAAGACTTTTAATGGTTTCTATACTCAAATGGCTTATAAACTAGGGCCTTTCATTTATCCAGACAGTTAAATTATCGCCTTGGAAGGATATAATGGTAGAGCTTGGCACCGTCGTTATCATCTGATAAGAATGGACACACGTTTTGGCTTTTAACACCATTCTATTCTCATGCGGTTTAGCATAAAAATGTCATTGGAATTTAGTGAGTTTTTTTTTTTTTTTCGTTTTTCTTTTAACTTAGATCTATCGGAAGTAGGGAAATGACGTCGGAAGAATGTAATGAAGGTTTTTTTTTATTTACGGAAGAATGTATAATATCAGGATTATTTTGTCAATTTATTGAACCTTAATTCTTACCTTATAAAGAAACAACTAAGTGTGTGTATGTATGTGTAGTTTTTTTTTATATGCGTAGGCGTGTGATTGTATGTGTGTTTATGTGCCTCAGTGTGTTTTTGTGGGTGAGGAGGGATACACAATTATACCCATCACAAGATCGTTTGGTGTGTTAATGTTTTTTTTTATATTTTTTATATCCCGTTCACTTTTTAAAAACGGGTTTACTGTTTACAAATCTCTAAAATTCCCTTAAAATTGAAAATTATGACTTTGGTAAAAAATAAATTTGTCATAAGTTTGGTGCTCACTTGGTGGCATTCACAAAAGAAAATATCAGCTCGAAAGCGACACGAGTTCAATCCCATCTGTGTTTGTTTTTAATTCTTAAAATATTCGAAAAAAAATTTCAAATTTCAGTCAGTTATATATATAAAATAGAGGATGTATGTGCATCTGTATGTCTGTCTTTCTGTATGATATCTTTTCACTCGAGATCCATCCAACCGATTTTGACCAAACTTGGCACATACATTGTTCAATGTAAGAGAAATCGATAATTGAAAAAAATCAATAATCGATAATGCTGATTAAATATCAATAAATCCAACTTTTTTCCTCTGATTTCGTTAAAACTCGGTATGTAGGTTATTTACATCATGACGAGCTGAACGATACCTCATTTTTATTTCTATGCCACTGCGTTTAGCGAAAGACCGCGAAAAACGAAAGATCTATTTCAGCACAAATCGATTTCAACACAAATGTTAAACTAAAACCTCCCTCAATTTTCAAACAATCTAATATGAACTTCACTCAGTTGTAGCCAACAATAAGTTGATTGTTTAACAGTCATTTAACTTGATAATTGAGTCCACCCATACAGTGAAAACCCACGTAAATAGCGAAAAATGGCGAATGGTTTCTTTCTTATTTTTTGTTGATCTTTCAAACAATTTTCATCAAACTTTTACATCCCTTGTAGCACACTGACAAATTGAATTTCAAAAACTCCAAAATAATTGTGGTCTGAAGTGGTTCTTCATGTTGCCTGTTTTACCCCTCCATGTCCTCGGCTAACTTTGATTGAATAAATACAGACTAATTCTGTTATATCAGTAACTACATCAATTCAAACTGTTTTTTAATGAAAGAACTTTAAAGTAATTGAAGATAGACTCTGTTACATCTAAACATGATGCTGTTTTTGGTCCATTCTAATTGAACGCTTTTTCTGCTCAACCAACTGGGTATGGCTGCTAGATTTTATCTCCAACTATTATTATTATTATCATTATTATTATAGTATGAGTCTTCCACCATCTTAATATTGTTGCTGATATTTATGACAACTTTCTGGTTGGCTACATTCTTCATTATTGCTATTATTTTAAAACTATTTTCCCCGCCATCTTAATGTTACCGATACAAATACTCTTAGATCGATATATTCGAGGAAAACAAGAGCAAAAAATGTGCGAAATTGAAATCAAAGAAGCAGCTTCCGTGAAGAATTGAACCCGCATTTCACACTATAGAAGCCACCCTCATCCCTCTTGTTATTTTGTTTTACTCGATTCTAACAGTCCACACGATCCCTGAAAGAAATATTTGCAGCATATGATTTTCACATAAACCTTTTGTGCATCGAATTGAAAAACGCGCTTCCGATGCGCCTCAAGCCTTTTAAACACAAGTCGACTGCTCTGATAATGAGAAGAAGCGAAAAGCGCGTAGGTGGAAGCGGTCTTAGCGGGAAAACAAAGATTTTACCATTATGAAGAATATTCTGGTTTCTGGAGATTTTCAATTACAAAATATTTAGTAAATCTGTCTATATTTCTGAGATGAACTATTATGTACATTATTTACATTATTCGGACTATTGTCCTCATCTTTGTCGCCATATTTATTACAACGTTTCAGCCGTTGTATGCCCCGGCCTTCTTCAGGTGGTTGGAATGTCGAACTGAACCCTTTATTTCGCTCACTGGGGTTGACTGTTTTAGTTCTACCTGCCATGTTTAATGGATGTCAGTTATCAGTTATCTCCTGTTAATTTTCCTCTGAAAGTTCTCCACTGCCTTAACCGGGTATTGAACTCACACTCTTTGGTTCCTGTCACTGGATCTAACTAACGCCTTTATCCACTGTCCTTGAGGACATCTGTGTATGAATTTCTGGGTATTATAAACCTAATATCTTCAGTATCATTTTTTACCGGTGCTCATATTTCAATTTTTGCTGTTATTATTACATGTTTTTACCAGAGCTCATATTGCATTTTTTGTTGTTATTATCGCTTTTCTCTGACACTCCTTATTACTGGTTCCCATATTGTATTCATTTCTATGCTTGGTCGGTTCTTTTTGTAGTCTAGCATATGTGCTGATTCCTTAAGTTTACGAATTTTCCTATGATGTTCTTTGTCTGTGATCTCAGCTTGATCCCACAGAGGGTGGTGATCTCCCTTTTCTCTCCATATGTGGTCAGCCACGCCTGATTTTTCCACTTCCCCTCGTGTTACAGCTTTCTGGTGTTCTTAAAGCCTCCCCTTTCCGCAGCTGCACGGGATATCGTACACACAGTCTTTAATCATGTTCTCCTCTATGGGGGTCTTATTCGGGAGAGATATCTGCGAAGTGTCGTCGAGCTGATGTCCTGATGTTATATGAACCGCAGATCCTTTGTATTTTCTCTGATAACCCCTTCGCATAAGGCAGGCAGACTGTTTTCTGAGTGTTGTTGTCCTCCTCTTGTACCCGCTGCTGCCATGTACCCAGGGTACTACTGATACTGACCAATTCTTTATCTAATGCCTAGGTCACCACTTATGACTTTTGCTCGGTGCTGTAAGCACCGGACGCTGTATGGATAGTGTGAGTTGAAATTGAATTTCACTGTCTAGGGAATGTCCGTTAACGGTATACGGATGTCTTGAACCCATGCTCTCTTCGAGATATTAGAATATATATCTCTTTCTCCATTGTGAACTGTATCGAAGGTCTTATTGTTCAAGGTCTTATTGAGTTCACATAGTCCACATGGTGTAGCCAGAGTATGAAGGTGTCGCTCACTGTGCCATGTTTATCTCCTGTTAATTTCCCTCTCCAAGTTCTCCATTACCTTAGCTGGGTATTGAACTCATATCTCTTTGGGTCCTGTCACTGGATCTAACCAACGCCTTTATCCACTGTAATGTCTTCAGTAAACATTTTTTTAACAGTGCTCATATTGCAATTTTTGCTGTTTATCACCTCAATTTTTACCAGAACTCATATTGCAATTTTTGTTGTTATTGTCGCTTTTCTCTGACACTCCTTATTACTGGTTCCCATATTGTATTCATTGTATACTTGGTCGGCTCAGGAGATATGAATATTAAAATGGCAGCTATAATGAAAAAACAGAAGAAATAATAATGAAATCATGTGGAAATAGCAGTGTCAAAGGGATTAATTGATTTGTACTTTACGGCTTATCAATCTTTTGTAGGTTATTTAAAGTCAGAAAATGTCCTAGGATTGCAAGAATTTTTTTAGATAGATTTACTGATACAAGTCCAATTATTTAATCCATAGCTGGGGGGAAGAGGTGAATTCATAACTTTTCCAATGATATTTGTGCGTAAGTGAATATAACGAATCCGACTGGAATTGGAACTCGGTCTTCCGATTTCTAATTCTAAGCCGTTATTCATTATTACACCAGCGGCACATCCAAAACTTACAGCACCTAGTATTCCCAAGTGGTCACATATCTAGGTATTGACCTGCCTGAACGTTGCGTCACTTCGGTGATCGTGCGAGAACCGGTGTTTCAACATTATATGGCCGTAAACCAAATGTTAAATGGTAAATGAATTCCATGGAGTCAAAGGTCATCAATTCCAACTCTGGGTTAAATAACCTTACAAAACGGAAACTGGTCAAACGTGGTGAGTACGGCTACACCCCTGGAGATATGGTCAATCAGGCAGGAATTCCTCCGACAGGTACGAGTAGGCTCTGGATTAGATTGGATTAGATTCCACCTTGTTCTATGGCGGAGCAATTCTTCGTCACATTAAGCTAAAGTTAGTAAAATTAGTCATTTTTATAAGTTTCCATTTTTTACTTTTAAATTAGCGTTTCATTTGTTTAACGTAATTTTCCCCCCGCCCCACGATTTATATTGGTTAAATTAGTTGGAAACAAGAAATTTAATTCCACTGCCATTAGAAAAATTGCCAAAAATCTTAGTGTTTTGTGTTTCGGTAGAAATAGTTTTGCGTTAAATTTTCTTTTATCGCGTTCAGTTTTGCCATCTCAATCTAATCTTTTCTGATGACATGAAGTGAAATGATTATATTGAATCAATTGATGGGATCTGCCACTGGAAAAGTCGGTTTACTATGTCAGGCTAGACATTTTTCTCACCAGAATCTATTTTGGGCAATTACGAGTCTACCCTTCACCTGTGCATTGAATACTGTTGCAAAATCTGGTCTGGTGCTTCTGCTATATGTCTAAAGATTCGTGACAAAATCCAAACAA